>OY986045.1:17067779-17667779 GCA_963920215.1 Nineta flava | reverse complement strand
ATTTAACTTACAATGTACCTAGTGAGTTGATGGTGCCTAGTGAATTGACGAACAAAACTTGATTATTTTTTATCTGTATTAACGAGTATATTGAGATTAGATTAGAAGATTCCTAAGGTTTTGATTAAATCAATTTTTCAGCATCAGTACAGTTCATAAAATCCAAGATTGGTTCTAGCGTGGAGCAATTAAAGCAATTTCCCAATGAAAATTGGGGGGCCAAAACTCGGCAAGTAAGCCTGAATAATGACCACAAACCCATCTCCTCAACCTCTTTTCTCTACCTCAGATTCTCCTATTTCAGCCAAGCCGAATGTGAAAAACCTCATTCTGTTTGTATAGAGGTCATCCACCCCGTTACAACTTGGACAAGCTGCGTTGCCCTCCAACCCCTATTCGGGATTCATAAGAATCCCAACCAGGCGGTTTATGTGTTTCCGGGTCTTCCCAACGATCCAAGATGACCTTACGGGTGTTCTTTGGAACGCTTACTAAAACAACATAAAACTGTGGTAAAAACACCTGAAGTTATATAATACTAGGAATATTTCAATACTAGGATTGTCTTGCAATGGTCGACTCTAGAAATAATTTCTCTACATACTGGCTATTATCTAATATCTTTAATATATTTCTTATAATCGTTAATATCTTTCTATAATCGTTAATAGTAAAAGTTATATACTTCTCCATTATCAATCATATGGACCAATTTTGTCAATGTAAATTTCTTCTAAGAGAGCTTTCCTTTTAAACTTCTTAAGGCTGATGAACACTTTTCTACTTTGAATAACCGCCCAAACACGGACTTAAATAATAATCGACACGTAGGAGCTACGTAGACTAAGCGAGTTATCTCAGAGAAAGGAATTACTTACCAGGAAACAAAGAAAATTAAGTTATCAAGGCAAAAATTGAATATTCATTATTATTAAATTAAAATCGAGGTTAAAGAGTTATAGTAAAAAAGGTCAGCAAATAAATTGAGGAAAAATTAATTTTCTACAACTTTATTTATATCAAATTTAACCCTTTTACCAATATTAAGAGACATACGAGTATACCAACTTTTTGCCTTAGAAAAGAAGGAGTCGGAATGCCCTTCATAGGTCCAGAGCCTGTTTTAGGAATTCCAAGGACTGTATGTAAACAGATGATCAACGAGTGGTCAAATTCTAAACACCGTGATCATTGGGAAAAACATGCAACAAGGATCCTATCTCTCTATGCACTGTGGCTGAACAAGATGCAATTGCGGAGGGCTACCGGATTCATCACCGGGCATAATCCCCTGCGGAAGCATCTGCATACATGGGAGTCAATAACGGGTCCATTGTGTGCAGATTGTGTGGCGAGGAGGAAGAAACATCCAGCCACATAATATTTGAGTGGGAACCTCTAGGTTACAGCAGATACAGAATATTCGGTGCACTTCACCCCGAATATATGAACCTTCGGGAGGACCTGATAAGCAACCTCCAGGCTATTGCCAACATACAGAAGAAGCGAATCTCGTCAGACTGAAGTAGAAGGGTGAGCACAATGGGCCATAAGATCAAAGTGCACTAGTTTTTACCCCGATATAAATCAATCAATCATTCAATACCAACTTTTTTTCTTTGGTGTAAAAAAACATTTTTAACACCTTTAACACAATTTTATGCTGACAATCACACTAGCCGATATACATACCTTGAATTACTACTCGCCACACTATTGTTACTTCGCGATCGACGACTTTTCAGTGAATCACCACGATTTACAACCCCTTTACCAGTGATGCTGAAATGTCGTAAACGATAATATTCTTCTTCTACACCAGTGTTTGGCATTGATGCAACACGTGATCTTTGTTGTGGTAAACATAAGTAATTTGGACGACCACTTGAAGATCGACCAGGTGTTTTTACAGATTGTGATCGACTATGATGTGGACTACCATATCTATATTTCATGGAAAAAGAAAAACACAATTAAAAAAAATATTTTCCTAAATATCTTTGATTTATAAAATTAACAAAAAACAAAAACTTCAAATTCAAAACTAAAAGAACACATTTAATTAGAAAACTTTACAAATAAAAAATAAATTCTTGAATATAAATTTCAATACTTTTATTCAATGTAAGAACTTTATAAATTGTTTAATAGGTGGTGGCTCTGTTTTATTTCGTGTATTTGAATTAGTATTAGGGATGAGGTTGACGTGTAGTTTTTTAAATTGTAAAGAAATGACTAAATTGTATCAACGTATCTGTTGACATACATAGAACCGTTTTAAACAATCAAGTATAAAACGAATGAATACTTCATAGAACAAAATATACGTAGGGGATTACACCACCCGGGTGCTCGAAACCACTAGCGTAAAAATAAATTTTATTTTCAACATTACTAGAAGAATCATTGCCACTGAATATAATATACATTACTACATACATCTCTAATATATTATACTCGCTCTACTCGCAAGGGGGTACCCTCCTTGACCCCCAAGGTGACCTTTGGGCAGAAAATACCATTGCATGAATTGTAAAAAAGTTTTTGGGGGGTGTTTTTCCGATTTTCGGGGGTTTTCAATGAAAAACCTGGAGTTTTCCGATTTTTCCCGTCGGTTTCAAACAATTTTGCGTCAAATGCAAAAAACCGTATCTTTCTAGCATGTCTAGAAGTGGGTTTGTTTTAATATAGGTGAGTGTGTCAGCTTCACTTCTATCTTTATAGCATATTAGACTCGCTCTGCTCGCTTGACTTCCGGGGCGGATGTCGACCCAGGCTTCACGTCTTTGACATAATGCAAAAAACCGTACCCTTCTGGCATGAATAGAAGAAAAAGGGTAATTTTGAAGGATTTTCTCATTTTCGAGGGGGTGGGTGGGGTGGGTTTACGTTGAGAAAATTAAAGTTTTCCGATTTTTCCCATAAGTTTAAAGTTATTTCGCGTCAAATGCAAAAAAAAACGCATTCTTCTAGACTGTCTAGAAGTGGCATAGAATTTGTATGCGTGAGTGAGGCAGTCAGTTACATCTAAGGGTTGTAAATATTATAGGATAAAGGGGAAATATATATTGTGTGTGTGTGTATGTGCGTTCAGATTGTTCGAAGAAAACTATAGGAGATAGCGAAATAATGATGAGAGATAATCTGAGGTAATATTTCTTTACGACTCCAGAAAAACTAAAAAGAAGTGCAAAATTCCAAACAGTACCAAAGTTATAGTCGTTTTGACATTTTGACGGCTCAGATCTCTAATATAATTTATAGTTTCTATAGAAATACCTGCATTAACAAAATTTGTCAATAAATTTAAATTATAAGAGCGTTGACGTTTGGAACTATCAAAATTTAGAAAAAATATTAATTTGACATCAATTTCCTATGCACTCTCTATAAGAATTATTTGAAGCCCGAGCAACTATGGTCATTTCAGTTATACATAAAAATTATCAAGAAGTATAAAAAACGTTTCAAATGACTCTAGAGCACGGAAGTGCGTAAGGCCGAGTTTAAGGGGTTTTTGGCCTTCGTGCTTACAGTGCTATTACTAGCCGTTCTTTTAGAGCATTTTTTCAGGTATTTAATACTAGGCGTCCCATGTTTCAAGCAGTGTGACAAATATGTTGTATTTGTACAGATTTACTCTATGTTGCACTAACTAACTATGTTGGCTATCAGATAGACAGATAAACAAATTTTAAAATCGGTTTTTTTTATCTTTAATATTATATGGGTCATTACATCGGTTTGTTAGCATTATAGCTTCATCAACAAATTGTTAAATTTTGAGCCTAAAAAAATGAACAAGCATCTGACCAAGAAAAACTTACTTTATTGATAATAGAGTAAATTGATACTTTATACATAATAAATAGTATAAGAAGATATGGTATAACTTGCATTAAAATCGGTTCAGTAGTTTTTAAGGTACAAAAAATGGTCATGAGATATCCACCATAAAAAAAAAGATTATAAATCTTATGAGGTTTCGTTTCATAAATACTAATTACCTCTTTTCAAATCATTCTTTTAAAATCAAGACCAAAGAATAAAAACCAACCGGTACAACCAAAATCACTAGTAATGTCATTCGACGTTAAAGCTCTATACCCCAGTGTACCAATCCCAGAAACCATAAAGATATTGGAAAAATGCCAAAATACTCAGGATATACCTAAAGACGAAATATCGGAACTACTAAAACTAACATGTCTTTGCATGAAACAAAATGTCTTTACATTTATTTACTACCGGAGTAGGATGGGGATTTAATAAATTTTCTATGCCAGCTTTGCGTTGTGCTATGTGCTATCTCTCTTATTTTGTAATTGTTTGGTATCAATCCTTCTACAACTTTCTAAAAAGTCTATAATGGCTAATTTGATGAGATTTCGGAATAATTGCTTCGAAAAATGTTATGGCGTTAAATCCCATCCGTCTCATTATTTATTATATTTACGATGTGACTTTTCCAACATTGAGACAGGCTTGACTAATGTGATTATTCTTAATCAATTCCGATTCATATGAATAGGTGCCAGGCAATTCAAAACAACTACGATTAAACATCCTAAGTAAAGTGATATTATATCCTTAGTTATATTCCTAGAGAAATAAGGTTATAAACTAAATAATGATTTGAAAAAAGATACTAAAGTATCAACATTTTAAGTTTATCTGAAAATCTACATTAATAATATCCTTTTTCCAAACGATTTAGTTTTGTTTTATAAGTCTATTCAAATATGGGTCATATTACAATAATCTCTAGCCACTATGTCTCACAATCTCTATATGGAATTCTTATAATTAACATTATATTATTTATTTGTAGAAGCAGATAAATTTCCAACATTAAATAAAAGCTTTGAAAGATTATAAATGACATTAAAATTAAAAGCAAAATACGTTAAATAAAAAGATATAAAGTAATATAACATAATCATCATTTATTACTCGAATTTATTATATAAATAATAGTGAAATATAATAAATCAGCCGTATTCAGAGTCATTTTACTTCAGTTGAAGTCTTTTATCAATTATTTAACCTACAATCTTGTGTTAGTGGTGTAAGAAGAAACTGAAAATAATTAAAAAGAAAAAGAAAAAGGTAAAACAATATCGGCAAACCTGTGGAAAATACTGAAAAAACACATGTTTTTCAATGAATAGTGCACTAGATTTAGAACATTGAATTCTGATTGACTTTCTATAACAGTCGTTTCAACAGACTCAAAAATTATAAATATGCCAGAACCATTCTATTGAATGCCATGCTCATACTTATAGAAGACAATACTGCTCATGTTCAGCTATATTCAAACCTCAGCATAATAGAAATCTGACTCGGTGGATTCCTAGACTAATCAAAGTCATAGTACTGTTGCAAACGCTATAAAACGTACAAGGGAAATACAAAAATCTCTTAGTTAGGGGTGTTTGAATTAGTTAGTTTGTATTAAAGTTTTATGCCATGAGTATAGATAAATACACAAGGCATACGCAATTTGTCCACGCGACTTTTCAATCTTATTCTTGGTCATAGTGTAACGATCAAACCATTTATAAAACTGATTCTTGAATGAATAGAATAAAACTGTCTTTAAACTTTAGTTTACCGGCAAAAACAAATTTTTTCCCGTAATGGCTGTGGCAATACGGGTATATGCTTGGTTTATCTATAACAACAATTGGGAATGAAGTTAGATTATATTAGATTCGAATCAAGAGAAGATAGATTGTAGAGGCTGCCCTGGACGGGCTACACTTCGACCATAAGGTCCATGGTGATGCCTAAGGATGTGAGAATGTCAGTAATGTGGAATGAATTTTTGTGTATAGACTAGCAATTATATGCCGATATTCATCTGGAGTTCGTTAAGAAAACTACTGAAAACCTTTTCAAGCATAGCCGGTTACCTCGTTCTTGTCCATACGCCGACAGTTTAGTCAATTAACCGCCCCTTTCTTTTCTTAATAATTGACAAACTGCCGATGTCAGGATTCGAACCCATAACCTCCCAGTTTCTAAGTATGCATACTGCGCAGACATAACGCATTAAGCCGCTTGGCCACTTGGACTGGGGAAAGTCTTATAAAGAGAATCAGAAGAAAGTCTTATAAAAAGATTTTGTACTGCGGCCTATTTGATCTGTTTTACCTTCTTCTCTACAAAGGTGTTCCAGGAGTCCTATAGTCTTGATAAATGTTAGGATATTTGACGGCACCTTAATAATTTCCTCTAGCTGGATATCTGTCCATCCCAAATGGTAGTGTCTTTTGAGATAGATGTTTTCGAATACACAAAAAAATGAAGCTATTAAAGCAAGTAATGAGCTGAATGCAGATAAATTTTCATATTCGTAATAAAAAAACGCCTCTGTATTATTTGTTTGTGGTAGGAGAAAGCGATTGTTTAACCATTTTTTTAATCTATCCTTCTTAAAAGCAGAAGTAAGCTAAAAATTTTGTTGTTGTATTTACCCACATTGTGAAACTGATCATTTAATTTAAAAATTAAAGGAAAATACCAAACAAACCAGACAATAGCATTCATATGATTGCCGTATTTACAATGAACGATTAAAAATAATTTCTGATCCGAAGTTCTATGACATTTTAACACTTCCTTATTTTAACCACATGAACAAATCATTTTTCATGTCACCATTCCCCTTGCTAATAGCTTTTAAATGAACGGTACGCCTATCTTTGTCAACTAGGTATCTAGGTTGAAGAATATTCTCTGAATACGACAGGATACATATAAAAGTAATTATAAACTAAAAAACTTTTATCTTAAATTATAGAAAAATAAAAAACATTTCAGAACAACATAACACTAACCTCATTTCAAAATCATGTAATTCTTCTAACGTTAATGTATTTGCAACATCTAAGAGTTGTTTCATGTTTTCTTCACGTTGTTGGCGTTTTGTTGATTTACTACTACTATTGTTACAATTCATGGTAGCATTACCAGATGATGTTGTTCCATTATTTACAACTCCATTACAATTATTTCCTTTACCAATTATATTAACATTTGATATAAATTCAATACCATTCTTTAATAAAACCGTTGAAACATTTGTTGTACCCGATGAATCTAAACTTAATGATGGTTGTTGTACAACGATAGTGGCTTGCGGTACACCCACTATACCATTTGTACGATTTAAATTCATCGAATGCTGATGTACAGTTGAACTATCTAATGGATTTGTTGTTACATTAATATTATGTCCAAGTGCACCACTACTGCATGGCGTCAATGCACACTCTAATCGTGCACCAACTTCACGTAAGCATTGATTCAAGCATACACTATTCGTATTTGATAATTTTTCTGGTGTTGATGAATTGATTAGCGCATGATTTGCATTTTGTATTGAATCTAATTGTACAATTGTTGATGCCGTTGCATCAATACTATTACTAAAATAATCCACACGTAAATCAGGTAATTTTTGACTACTGTCAGTTTTTGTTTTATTACTACCGCCATTATGTTGTAATGATCGTGACATTTCATTGCGTGGACTACTTTGTCGACGACGTCGACTATGACTTCTGTGATGTGTTGTTGATGCTGACGATGTGGATGATGATGGTTTTTTTGTTTTTTGACTTTTATGTTCATTTGTTGTTAAATTTAAATTCTCTGATTGACGACGTTTTAATAATGGTGTTTTTGGTGATGTTGTTGTGGTATTTGTTTGGTTATGTTCAATAAATACATTTGATGTACTGTCAAAATTAAATTTCGATTCATTTGTTTTTGATACCAACTTCGGTGATTTTGGTGTTTTAGTTGTTGATTGTGTTGATGTTTCAAATGTAAACTTTTGTTCATAAAATGCTGTTTTTGGTGCATCACCACTTGTCATTGGTGCATCATCATCTTGAAACAAATATGTAGATTCTGATGTTGATTGATATGTTGTAACATCATTTGTGTCAATTATTTTACATGTTTTGTGTGGTGGTGATATTTCTGGACTCTCTGTGACTGTTATTGTTGGTTCAATATCAATTAATTGTTCTGTACGTAATCGGTCAATCATGTCTAAAGAATCATCACCTTGTTTATCTAAACTATCCTCTGTTAAATATTCATCAGTGTTTGTCATGGTTGTAATAATTGTATTCGCCGAATCGGTACTTGTATTAATGGTTGTTTCACTTGTTGAACTTGAACCCATTACAATTACCTTGGGTACAACATTCGGTGGTTGACCTGTGCCATTTGATAAAGCTACCGTTGCACGCTGGGCTTGTGCTGCTTTAGCTGCATTACGACCCGACTTAAAATGTAAACGACGTAGCGCTGATGTTGCTGTACTTATTAAATTGGTATCTGGTTTACTTATCGGTTCAATATCACTGTGTTTTGATAATCGTCTATCATTTTGTTGTTGATTATGGTCAATATGTTTGGACGATGAAGATGACGATGAGTTTGATGAAAATTTAGGCATTTTAAATGGTGACGAGAAACTACCATGACGTTGTTCATGTGCTTTTTTCTGTTGGTGATTTAATGTGGATGTCGGTGATATATTATTTTGGTCGGATTTTTTTGTTGATTTTGGTGAGGTTTGTTGATTTGGTGATTGATGACGATTTTTTGATGGACTTGGATTACGTAAATGATTTTTAAAAAAATTACCAACTGCTCCCCCACCACCGGTACTGCTTCCATGATGAATAACTACCGGTTCATTTTTGGTTACTTTTCGAGAAACATTGGGATCTAATTGTTGTTTTTTCTCTAAATTGCTTGTAATGTCAATTTGACTACCTATTGGTGATTTGGTCATTATGATATCTTTATTATCGACAGTTGGTGTTGAAGGGGGTGTTAGAGATGTTTTGCGTTTTTCGATTATTAATGATTTCCGTTTAGTACTTGTAATTGTCGGTGAAGTAGAAGAAGAATTCTTATTATTATAACGATTTTGGTTCTTTGTTGAATCAATTGTTATAGTATTTTGAAGTAGTGCACTCTTTGGCGAATTTTGTTGTTGTGCTGTTGTCGTAGTTGTAATGGTATGTTGTTGTTGGACAATGGTAGTGCTGTTTGTTGATTTTTTATGGTTTATATTTATATCAGGATTGCAAGGATAAACGATAATAGTCATATTTTTATTTGGAATTACGGGTGATTTTCGACCAGATTTTGTTGGAGTTGTGGTATTTGGTGTTTGTGTTGGTGGTGTTGATTGGTGATAATTGTGAAAGACTGTATCAATAAGGGCAGTTGGGTTATAATCGGTGTATTCATCAGCATCCTGTAACAAAAAAAAGAAAGAATATATTAGTAAAATTCATCATAAGTTCAATTAAAGGTGAAAGAGGAGTTTATAGTGAGAAAATCGTTCTTGAAATTCTGTCATCATCTTCCGGTCTATTAGGACAACATTTTTATCCAGTGTTCTAGTATAAGCTCACATTGTGAGCCATAAATTTCGATTTTATTTACAAGCACCATTAGCACGTGAAGTCTCCTAATAAAGTACGTCGTATAAAAGCGAATAAAACGAAACTCTAATCCATAGGTTGTGTATTATGAATTCTGCATCGAAGAGTTCAAAAGAAATGTCTTCCAGGTCAAAAATAAATTATTCTTAAAGGAAGCTTTGGAGTGGAAGCAGGCGTATACTGATGGAGTACTTTTCTTGATGCTTAACCAAGAAATAAATACATGCTTTCGATATTTTACTTACACGACGAATATAAAATATTTTGCCCTATTTGAACATGTATACACTTATAAGTAGATTTTAAATATTTATACTACAAATATTTGTTAAAGAAATTCTATTGAAACGAAAGCATTATATGTTTAAGTTTGTTTATTGATATGAAAATAATTCAAAAATACCGTATCAACCGTTAATTTTTTCTTCTTTTCAACTTTCTTTTGATACTGAATGAAAGTAGCTAACAACTGTTGTATATTTTTTCTAATTATAGTATCCCAAAGCATCTCTTTTTAATCTCTCTCTACCTTTATGAATCGACTCGTGAGTTTTTATTGATATTTAGTTAGTTTCATACGGTGAACTCAGCGATCCAGCAGTCAGCAGTGAGTCAGCCCATCCGTCAATCGTGTGAACGATACCGGGTATACGGCACAAGGGTTTTATAAGTAATGAGATGTTTCATAGTAGGCCGACATCGTATCGTAGCCGCTTAACCGACAGACGACAGCCGAACAGCTGTTAGGAGGCCCGACAACTCCTAGTGCTGTGGTCGACTGTTGTATCGTTCGAGTCTAGTTGGGCTGCTGCATTAGATGTTTAAACAAATGGAGTGCTTCACATCTACCCGACACCGGTACGTTCACTAGCTAACTAGTTAGCACTTTGCCTTCTTCCAGTGCAACATATGTTTAGGTGGGATACATTGCCTAAATGATGTATTGGATAACGTTGGATAGTGTTTTCGATCTGTGGAACAAGGTTGTCGAAACTTACAACACGAAAAGACACACACAATTTATATATATTATTTTCTCCTCAAAAAGAACATTGAATGTCTCCAATTCATCTCTTTTCATAAGCATTGCATTCTTTTTCATTTTTTAAGCTACTAAAGAAAAATTGACAAAATATTGAGATGGCCGAGTTGGTCCGACATGCCGGGCTGCTAGTCCGGTATATATAAATAGATCTAAGGTTAGTGTCATAGCCAGTTAAATATCGTTTATACGAATATCGGGTTGGGGATTTTATATACTTTGTTCAAAAGTGCTAACAATTAATTACATGTATTGAAGATTGTGTGGAAAATTTCTTTCTGTTTATATGATTTATAGCGTATATATGAAAATATTGGAATTCTATAAATATAGAAAATTAATTTTAATTTAACATCATATGTATAAGTGATAAAAATAATGTCAGGAACAGACACACACATAATATTGTACAATTTTTATGTGTTTACGAATTAATCTCAAATTTTAACTGTTCTAGACAACTGAGTGTATTATTTTGTGAGGGTGCTGTACAGTCAAATAATATATTTTCTTTGAGTGAGCCAACCTCGGCTTAACTTATTCGAATCTTGAAATATTTAGCGAAGGACGAGAAGTTCAAAAGAGATAAAAAATTACTCGTTCATATAAAGCCTGTGCCGATTGAGCGTTTTACATATTTTCATGAATACAGATGAATCCTAGATGTTTGACGTATTTTTAATCAACGGATTTTTTTACTCTTCTGCGAAAGTTATAAAAGTTGAAAAATCGATATCAAAATTTTCACCACATCTCCACGTTTTGAGATCAATAGAGGCTATTCACATTTTTGGGTTGATGTTTGAGTGTGTACGTTCGCAGGCCGTAAACATTTTTTTAGTTCCCGAAATAACGGGAACCAAAAATCATATAGACTTTATTTAATGACTAAATTAAATTTACAACAATTTATCTACTTTTTTTAATCTCTAATATTTACAAAAATATAACCGATTTTATGTTTCCTAATTTGTAACAATGAATTTTTTTGTCGCCGTATAGAGTATTACCCCAATAATGTTTAAAATAAAAGTCTGGATTTTTTTTTACTTCTGGGAGCTATTCTTTGAAGGATTTAAAAAAGATCTACGTTGGAAAATTAAAAATGAAATAACTAAAAAAGTTTTGATATTTCATTTTTTTATAAACAAACATTCAAAACATAAATTAAGTAATGATCCATTATTTTCATTCGTAATTTACAAAAAAAATTTGAGTCAAAGCTTCGTTTAAAAGCTCAATTTGTTCATTGGTTAATGGAAAATAAAAAAGACTCAAAGTGGTCTTGTTGTATCTTTAATAGTTTAAAAGATATTTAAATTTTAAAGTCGCAATACTTTATTTATGATTTGAGTTTTTCCGTATTTTTGTTTGTTAATAAAAAAATGGAAAATAAAAATTTTTTTAATTTTCCATCGGGAATCTTTTTTAAATCCTTCAAAAAATAGCTCCCTGAGGTAAAAAAAACTCTTTTATTTTAAAAATTATCGAGGTTATCCAGATTGAAAAAATTTTTTAATTAACAAAAGCATAGTTAATGGAAAAATTGGGGTAAACATTTTTTGCCGACGGATTATTATTTGTTGAAGTATTATTATTTGTTGAAGTCTGAAACAAACTGAGCCGAATCACTCGTTTTCAATACCTATTTTCATCTCTCAATTAAAATTATAAATATTAGTGGTACAATTAGGAGTTGAGACTTTTTTTTAGGAAATTTCCTGTTCTTTAAGATTCTTTTTTTCGATTGCCGATATCTACAATAGTTTTTGAGGTATTTGCACAAAACGAAACCACCTTTTTTTTTTACTAAAGTATTTATAACTTTTGCACATTTTTTACGCGGAACTTCAACTTTTTTAAAATCTTTCTAGATGCAATTACGAATCGTATGACAACTTGATCATAGTTTCTGAGAAGGCGAAGTGGAATTCGACAAAAAGGCACATCTTTACTAGTTTAGTATACTATTATTAAAATTACCATTACCAACAAATAGTAGTATTAATTATCTTAATTAATTAATTAACAACAAGTTTTTTTTTTAAACTAAGCAAAATAAGTGAAAGTTCTCAGAAATCTGGGTGTTTTAATGAAAATATTTTTTTAAGATAACAAAAAATAAATACTGGAAAGTTGATCGGGTGAATCTCATGGTGTGTGTTGGCATTTAGAAATGTAACACTCAGAAACAAATCCACCCTACGGCATGTTATTATATATTTTCCGGGTCTATATTTTACGTAAACAAAACATTTTTGTGCTGTATTCATATTTATTTTGGGTTAATACTAATACTTATCCACCATTTTTGTCAGTTTTATCACTAAATTGTTAAACATATATCTAAACCAGTCCAAGTGGCCGAGCGGTCTAAAGCGTTATGTCTGCGCATTATGCCTACTTGGAAACTGCGAGGTTATGGGTTTGAATCCCGACATCAGCAGTTTGTCAATTATTAAAAAAAAAAGACGGCGGTTAATTGACTTAACTGTCGGCGTATGGACAAGAACGAAGTAACCGGCTATGCTTGAGAAGGTTTTCTACAGTTTCCTTCACGAACTCCAGATGAATATTGGCATAGTTCCTATCATAGTTGGCTGCAGCCGCATATTCTACCAATTCCTAGTCTATAAACAAAAATTCCTTCCACTCCACTCACATCCTAAGGCATCACAATGGACCTTATGGTCGAAGTGTAGCCCGTCCAGGGCAGCCTACACAAACTATCTATCTATCTAACATATTTCTAAAACTTTTTATTTTTTAATGGGGAATAAGCAAAGTGATCGAAGACAGCAGCGAGTATAAAAATAACAATGAGACCTACGTAATCCTAATTGGTGAGCATTTTGATACGTAATAAAGAAATTGTTTTTTGTTGCCATGTATGTTGTCATTAATCAACAAAAAAATTTCAGAAACTTTTAGTTAACATTGAAACGTGACTAATTTTGAATTTATTCACGTAAAAATTAACTCGTAATCAAAAAACTTTTTCATTATATTTGTATTTTGATATGATATGATATTATTTGACTTGGTCAGCCTTATAGATTTGACAAAATATCATTTTTAGTTAGAATAAACCACACGTTCTACATCAAATTTTATTATTTCGAAAAATAAAACTGCTTAATTAATAATGCTCTAGTTATAAGTTATTTTAACAAGACAATAGTTGTTTATGATTTCATTGTCTATTTGTTTGGTATTTTTATACCCGGTATATAATATATGATGATGAGAGTGTCATGCCTGAGAACAGGCGTTGACTACCACGGCTTTCCACGCACTCCTGTCATATGCCAAGCGTACAAGTTCATGACAGTTTTTAAAAGTGAAACTTTTAATTGTTTGAAGAAAATTATTTCTTCTGCGACCCCTTTTCCTTCTTTCCTCCATGCTTCCAGTTAACACTACACTTTCAACACTTCCCTCACGTATTATGTGACCTAAGAAATCAAGCTGTCTTTTTTTTATATTGTTAACTAGTTGTCGCGATGTATGCGCAATCTGTAGAACTTTCACATTTGTTATTTTATTTGTCCAGGAAATTTTTAGAATTTTACGCGAAAACCACATTTCTGCTGCTTCTATTCTCTTCCACATCGCATTGCTAATTGCCCAGCTTTCAACACCATAGAGCATTGTTGACCAAACATAACATTTTAATATTCTGGATTTGGTTCTTAGGCTTATATTCTTGTTGGTAAAGATTGACTTTAGTTTGTTAAAGTTTAGTTTCGCGAGATTAATCCTGTGTTTGATTTCGATGTCACATTTCCCGCCTTTTGTTAAAATAACACCTAGGTATTTAGCTTGATCTATATTTTTTATTAATTTATTGTATATAGTGAACTGAAAGTCTGTCTTTGTTTTACTGTTTGTCACAATAAGGCACTCTGTTTTATCTGTGTTAATTTTTAAACCTAGAACTTCACTCTCTTGTACTATTTTATTAATCATGTTCTGTAATTCGTCCGGATCGTCGCTCATGAGCACTGCATCGTCAGCATATCTAATATTGTTGATATTCATTCCACCAATATTGATTCCCCGTATGTCCTTTATAGTGTCGAAGATTGTCTGGCTATACAGGTTAAACATACCGGGAGACATAACGCAGCCTTGCCGTGTACCTTTCTGTATGGAAAAAAGTTCTGACTTATTATTTTTATATTTTACTCTGGCTTTTTGATCCCAATATAAATTTGAAATAAATTTTATGTCCTTGGTGTCGATTCCTAGTTTAGTTAGCCGTTCAATCAGAGCTACATGGTTGACATTATCAAACGCTTTACTGTAGTCTATAAAAAACAAATAAATTTCCTTGTTTACTGCAAGATATCGCTGTATGATGTTTCGAATAGTAAATATTGCATTTCTTGTTCCTTTTCCTTTTCTAAAGCCAAACTGTTTATCGTCCAAGGCAGTATTAATTTTTTTTTCTATTCGATTAAGTATTACGCGACTCATTATTTTTAGTGTGTGATTTATTAGACACAGAGTTCGGTATTGGTCACATTTTCTTGCGTTTGCTTTTTTTGGGATTGTTACAAAACTTGATTCCAAAATTTCTTCAGGTATTTTGCCTTCATTATACATTTCGTTTGTAATATCCGTCAATATTTCGATCCCTATTTCTCCAAGACCTTTTATGCATTCCACTTGTAGTTGGTCAGGTCCGCTTGATTTTCTATTGGCTGTTTGTTTAACTGCGTGTTGGACTTCGGACTTTGTTATTTCAGGACCCTCCAATTTTGATATTTCGGGTTTTGGTTCTCTAAGGGTATCACTATATAATTCAGTAATATATTCACTCCATCTTGTTAAAATTTCATTATCGTCTAAGATAATTTTATTATTTTTGTCTAAAATGGCGTTACTTGGGGGGGGGCTATTCTTCTAAAAGTTAGTTCGTTGATTTTCTTGGCCACGTAGAACGGTTCTCGATGCCACATTGATTCTATTTCAGCACACTCGTCGTTAAACCATTTTTCTTTAGCGCTGTGACATTTACGTTTTATTTCCTTATGTATGTTTTTATACTCGTGTGGGCTGTGTTCTTTTGCTATTCTTCTCTTTTCCATCATTTTCTCTTTTTTCTTTTCATATTTTACCTCGGGAGTATTTAGTTCTTCCATAGTATTTATTATTATTTCTCTTACTTTTTTCCATTTATCGTCTATATTTTCTTCTGCTTTTATCTTTTCGTATTTTTCAGCCACCATTTTTTGATATTCAACTTCCTTACATTTGAAATTCGCCCAATTTACTTTGTTTCTCATTTTTTTAACATACTTGGTTTTTTTGAGGCCAATTTTCAAATGTGCTACAACAGGAATGTGATCACTATTACAGTCCGCTCCTGGATAAGTTTTTACTGATTGGATATTGTTTCTAAATCGGTTGTTAATTGCTATGTAGTCTATTTGATTTTTTGTATAGCCATTTGGAGATTTCCATGTCCATAAGCGCCTTGCTGGTTGTTCAAACCATGTATTGCAAATTACCACATTGTTAATATTACACCAATTAACCCATCTTTCTCCCCTTTCATTTCTTACCCCAAGTCCAAAATTACCGACACTTGTATCCCCTTCTTGTTTATTGTTACCAACTTTTGCGTTCATATCTGCCAGTAGAATATTTATTTCATGTTTTTTTCAGTTTTTCATTAATTCCTCTAACTGTTCGTAGAATTCTTCTATTTTTTCTTCTGGCTTTTCTGCTGTCGGCGCATATGCCTGAATTATATTTATGTTCGTAGGATAATTTTTTATTTTTACTAGCATCATTCTTTCATTGAAAAACCATTGCCCAGCTATCCTTGTAGCCAATTTATTGCATATTATTAATCCCACTCCTTTGTCATGAGTTTCCCCGCCTGAATATAAAAAAGTGTAATTTTCTTTTTTAATTTTTCCATTACCTGTCCATCTTGTTTCCGATATTCCAAGTATATTTAATTTCATACGTTCTATTTCCATTATAACATTGTCGAGTTTTCCTATATCATAAAGGGTGCGCACATTCCAAGTTCCTATTGTGATATTATTTTTATATTTCCTTTTATTTATGTTCTTATCCTTATCATTTGTCATTGCCGTGGGTTCCCTGGGCATTGTACAGCGGTGGTTTGCCTTTGCCTTCCGCCGGTTAACGCCTCTATAATTCTTTATTGGTTCATTTTCCGACGCATATCTCCTTGTCCCATTCTTTTGAGAAAAAAAGGATTAATTTTTTCCTTTTCCATACTGATTTTCTTTGGATCCTGCTGTATTTCTTCCTTCTGTATTTCCTTATATAATATATAGCAGGGTATATTAGGTTTAGCCTCGACTTTATAACAGTTGAAAATATTGATGGCAGAAAAAAAATGTTGGTATATGAGTTCATAAAATGACCTAATTAGTCCTCTTCCGTATGTCTATCAGTCGGTCAACATGATAACTCAAAAACGAAAAGAGATAGCGAGCTGAACTGTTGAATGAGTGTTCTAGAAAGTAAAGTCAAGTTCGTGAATGGGCAAAATTGGATCACATTTAGGCAAAATATGCAAAACTGTCTATCTTTGAAACCGTAAGAGATAGAAAAAAATTTATATGTCCAGTATATACCGGGTATTTAAGCTATTAACTAATTATTCAAGTGATGATTCGTGTTTTGATTACAATTCTGACTAGTTATAATTAAGCTAAAACGTGAGTATGAGTCACGTGACATTACAATATTATACTTTCACATAATATCGTTCTATATACATGAAATTCGAGAATATTCGCTGAAAAACAAATTTGGTGGAGTGTTGATAAATATTTGAAGTAGTAGAAGCGGTGGGAAATTAAATCGAAATTTTTTTTATTCTTAAAATATAAATTAAAAATGTTTTTAATATAATAGACTAAAAGGTAGAATTTTTTAAAAAAACAAGCTTTTATTTAATAAACTAAAATGTAAAAAATAAAATATTTTCCACTGAATCACTCATATGCGACTAATAAATAAACAATTGGGCCACTCAGGTTTTTTCAATGTTCGTTGGAAGCTGTTCAGAACGCCCCAAGTTTATATGAATAGTCATGTATTGGTGAATCGGAGAAAACATTGTATTTTCTACTTTTTAGTTCATTAAATGAAAACAATGATTTAAAAAAAATACATTTTTTGTATACTCTTCTAAGCTCTGAGAAAATATTCAGGTGTGTATTTTCAGAGTTTATATGTACTTTTCAGAGATCACCCATGTACCGAGTGGGACAATTTTGATGGTTTTATGGGGTAACTCGGTAGCTGTAAGACATAGAAAAAAATGCATGGCACATTCTCGTTTTTTTTGAGACTAATTCATTGGTGTCAATAAAAATGTGCTTTTGTTTGCGTGTTATAAGCAAAAGTTCGATTTTTCAACGTTTAAACAATTGTAAATTTCTTGGTTGTTTGTAAAGCTAGATGAAAATAACTTTTATACTCTTAAGGCCCTTTTTTTGGTATAATCCAGTGGCGTCATGCAAGTTTGAGAAAAAAGGTGGTTTTTTGAGATATGACCTAAAGTTGTGTTTTTTTAAATAGGAAGTATAGTCGGCTATGGTTTAGTTAGAACGAATCATTTATCGGGTCGCTTTTCATCCGTAAGTCTGAAATAGCCAAAATAGTAATTTTCTAGTTTAATTTTTGCGTTTTTTATATTTATTTCAAGGAGACGATGATTATTTACAATTTTGTTTCCGCCATAAAAATAATAAACTCATTTAATCGTAAATGTAAAAGATGTCTTACGAAAATTACGAGAAATTTGATATGTTAGAAAGCTTTATTGAAAGTAATAACAATTGTGATATTGCATCTGAAATATATTTTAATCGCTATCCAGAAAGAAGACAACCTAATAAGCGTATTTTCAAGAAGTTAAAAGAAAATCTTATTGATTGCGGGTTTTTCAACAAAGCAAGACCCAAAAATTACAACATCGAAGATGCTGAAGGAACTATTATTTCTGTACATTTTTAATTGGTTATACAAATATGTTTTTAAATAAAATATTGGGGCGCTCAGCTTTTAAATGTTCGCTCGAAGCTGTTACGAACGCCCTAAGTTCTCGCCCTAAGTTCTAAGACTCGGAGAAAATATTGTATTTTCGACTTTTTAGTTCATTAAATGAAAACATTGTTTTTAACAATAAATTTTTTCTATATTATTTTAAGCTCTGAGATAATATTCAGGTGTGTATTTTCAGAGTTGGTACATACATTTCAGAGATCACCCATGTACATTTTTAATTGGTTATACATATATGTTTTTAATATAGCTGAATCAATAACATGTTGTTAGACATGAGATTATATTTATTAACCCGACTTCAACAAGGAGGATGGTTCTCAATTCGTCGGTATTTTTTTTTTTTTTTAATGTTTGTTACCTCAGAACTCCGTCATTTATTAACCGATTTTGAATTTTTTTGTTTGTTTTAAAGAGTTTGATTTCCGATTGGTCCCATTGTCACCAAATCGCGTTCTGATGAAGGGATCCCCTGGAAATCGAGGAAAACCCTCATTTTATATGTGATAACCAATTTCTGCGAATTTATTTATTTTTTTTTTGAAAGGATATACTCATTTATAGTGGGAAAATAAGAAAATTTTTTTAAAAACTGACTTCAAAAAAATTTTTTACAAGAAAAAACCGACCCCAAAAAAAAAATTTTTACAAAATAAAAAAAAAATTGTAAAAAAAATTGAAAGCTGTTTTAAAAAAATGCACTCAAAATTAAAAAAAAAAAAAAACGGATAAAAAAAATGTATTATAAAAAAATGCACTAAAAATTAGTTGGTCGTTTAGTAGGTCTACCCATATTTAGACAAATAAAATCAGTTATAGAACTTCAAAGTTACTAAAAAGCAAGAAATAAAACCTATTTTGACAAAATGGAAACCCGACTTCAAAAATCAAATATTCTATAACAAAATTTGCGCTAAATAGTAAAAAAATATTTGCATTTTCTTGTGTCAATTTTAGTTCACCTAAGCAAAAATTTTAAAATATATATGTACAATTATTGTTATTTTTGGAGGCGGTGTCCAAAAGTTATGTGAATTTCTCTATGTTGACATCGCCTCCAAAAATAACAATAATTGTACATATATATTTAAAAATTTTTGCTTAGGTGAACTAAAATTGACACAAAAATATGCAATTATTTTTTTACTTTTTAGTGCAAATTTTGTTATAGAATATTTGATTTTTGAAGTCGGGTTTCCATTTTGTCAAAAAAGGTTTTATGTTTTGTATGTATACATTTGTTGTTTTTTCTAGATTACTGCTGAACTGACATCAAACATACAGATATAAGACAAATTTCAATGAGATTATTCTGATACATAAAATGTAATAATAATATATATAAAATATGTAATAATGTTGTTTGTCTGTGATAAGAATTTGTTTCACATGGTTTATTTTATTTATTTTATGTTGAAAAGTTTTGTTGTATATTTAAACAAATATAAATAATGTACAGTTGTCGTGATATGGTTGCGTCTCTCTTGTGAACAAAAGAGGTCTCCGGAGACCTAAAACAAACTCTGATACCCCATACAGTATTTATACTCTCAAGAAAATTTTCGATTTTGCCCTATTTGTTGCATGAATGACAAACAGGAATATTTTCGTAAAAATGTTGTTTTTGATTAAATAGATATACAAGAAATTGGAACAAAAATGAATTTTTAATGTTAATTCATTAGTAGGTAGAACACTTAAACGAACTTCACATTTTGACTGTTCAGTTTGGGAAAACCAAACCATCCTATAATTTATGTTAAAATAATTGTAATGTATTAAGGTTGTTGTGAAGAAAATTCAATTTAATGACAAGTTCTTCAAAATTTGACAGCTTATTATTTCAATAATAATGATTATCCTGTCAAAATTTGAAGTTGATCCTGTTTTTAGTTTTTGAGTAAAAAAATGTTAAAGTTTTTAAGAGATTTTTACATAGGTTAAATGGACTCGTCGGTAAAAACATTAATACAAAAATCTATATCTCGACAACCAGAAATGCCAGTGTTATGAAAAACCATCATAATAATTATTAAAGTCTTATTCCTGGACCAAATTTCAAAGTAATCCTGTTTATTGGTAACAGGAACTCTTTAACTCCCACCTTTACTTACCTCTTCCAGTTTCACAACAACGTTAATATGACACAAGATTTTTTGAATGATGAAATATCTACAGTTTAAAGTAAACTTTTGATTGACACAGTGGGGTGAGTTGAATATAAAAATACTATACTATTGATATAAACTTATTAATTGAGTTCAAAACTCCAAGTCGTTCACCGCTCAAAGAGCAGTTTTAAAGGTTCCGAAAGTCCTTGAAGTATATCGAGATAAGTTACCGTTAATTTATTTCTGGACGTATTGAATTTGTATTCTAATTTATTTTTTGTTTTTTACCGCCGAAATGAACCTGTTTCTATAAATTTCGTTATCGAAACATGATGAAGTGAATTTTTATATATTAGTACAAAAATACAGAATATAAAATATTCATGGATGTTTTAGAATGTCAAAATCGAAAATTCAAATGATCAGTACGCTGGCATTCTAAATTTTGCATTGATCGAACCTAAAGCAATTGCGTATATACTTGACAAACATTTTCCCATTTATAGTATACACAAAATTACACGTAATTTTTCACGTGTCATAAAAGCTATCTACCATAATGATTGTTGTAGTAATGTTTATTATAAACCAGCTAAAAGCATGGCTTTGTGGTGACTCGCGAAACTCCTATTAGAATGTTTTTAAAAAAAAAAACAAAAAAACATTGAGGTATTTAATTTTGATTTCCGTAATTGACTATAAAAAACAAATTTTTGTAAATGTGTAATAATTGTTGTATTTATATTTTTTTTAACACAGATTAATCATTAAAATAAAAAAAATATAATAAATTAGCCACAAAAATAAAACTTAAAGAACACGTTATACAAATTCACAATCAATAAGTCAAGATGATTGAAAAATAAAATGATAGAAATTAATTTTCATCTAGAGTATATATTATAAGATACTTCATAAAAATCCAATAGATGGCAGTACTGTATAGTTCTATATATATATATTGATAGAACTGTTGATAATATTGGCGTATTGATAGATATGTATATTAGGCTGATTAAAAAAATTTTATATTCTTATGATTTCAAAAGTTTTCTCTAGGTATAAAAACAATTATCCTAAAACATCAGCTCGAAATGTCATTCCTACCAGGAGCTCAACGAACATTCATTTTCAAATTTTACATATAAAAAGTTTTCTTTATGTTTTTTTTTAAATAAAAGTACAAATTTTTTTTTCCAAAATCGAATCTTATAGGAAATTAAATTTTCTACAAAAAATTTCCAAAATTTTTATTCGTAAATCTAACAGGAAATGAGTTATGAAACTCTTTAAAATATCGCAGAAAATACATTTGAAAAAGATGATCAAACAATGACCTCATTAGATAATTTGCACAAATTCGTCCATCTGTGAACACGATAACTCAAAAACGAAAAGAGGTAACAAGCTTCAATTTTCGGCTCTAAACCTAAAAAATAATTTCAAGCTCATGGATTGACAAAATCAGACTGTGCATTCCCTCGTCAGCTAAAACATTTATAATTATTCTTGCTGACAAAAACATATATGTCTATAGTACCAGTATACACTACTTAATATTTTTATAAATCTGTGTTCAAATGTAAAAAGTAAAATAAACAGTTCACGTTTTGATAATGAATTCAGTACATACCGGACATTTAAGCAATTGAATCAGTTAAGTGTTATTTTCACGTGTTTACATTAATATTTATGTTATATCCTCTTATCGTTTGTAGTAAATGGGATATAAATCTTTTATGCGATTCATTAAATTTTTTTATTTGGCGTTGTAAATTTATATCGTAAGATTTGTTCACCTCAATTAATTTAAATATACCGCCAACAATTTACAAGCAAAATTTTTATAAGCAGTATTATAAAAATTTTGTAGTATTATTACATAGTAGTAAAAAAAAAAAACATTTTTTCTTAATGTTATGGTATGCAAATACATTGTACAGTGTTGTTTAAACATTATGACATTATATAATAATTTTTAGTAATGGGTAATACATACAGGGTATCAAAGGATTATTAATTAGCGGTGTGTTGAGAAAATTTTGAATCAGAATTTTTTCTTAATTACATCAAATTCACCGGCAAATTTAACATTAACCGGTAAAGTTAATACACTCAGAAATTGAGCTTTATAAGTGAAGCAGTGTAAGAGCTTTATAAGTGTAGCAGCTAAAATCATGATATGTTTCACGTGCAGTATAAGTTTGGCTATGGAGAAAATAAATGCTAAACACCGTGATCACTGGGAAAAAGTACCGCGGCAAGAGCTCGGGAAGATACTACTTCAGGGTGCAACAAAGAGGTTATCTCTCGATGCACTGAGGCTAAACAGGATACAACTGCGGAGGGTTACCGGTTTCATTACCGGGCATTATCCCATGCGGAAGCATCTGCACACAAAGGGACTCCATAACGGCTCCATTATGTGCAGATTGTGTGGCGAGAAGGAAAAAACATCCAGCCACATAATCTTTGACTGTGAACATCTGGGTTACAGCAGATACAAGATACTCGGTGCATCTCACCCCGAATATATGAACCTTCGGGAGGACCTGATAAGCAAGCTCCAGGCTATTGCCAACATATGAGAGAAGCGAGTCTCGTCAGACTGAGGTAGAAGGGGGAGCACAATGGACCATAGGGTCGAAGTGCAATAGTTTTTACCCCGATATTAATCAATCAATCAATCAAATGGAGAAAATAAGGATTTTACAAATTCAAATGAAAACTGCACGCTTATAAAATCTTTGATAATAATTATCACAAAGTAAATTATTACGAGTCACTCAGATTTACTTTACAATTTCAAGGAGTTGCTTGTTCAATCGTGAAACTCTACATCGAAAGCACTCATTATTTTGTTTTGTCTTTTCAGTTGGATTGTGTAACCGTCCAAGTGGCCGAGCGGTCTAAGGTGTATGCCTGAGGCGTTGTGTCAACTTGGAACTGGGAGGTTATGAGTTCGAATACCGACATCGGCAGTTTGTCAATCATTATGATAAAAAAAGGGACGGTTAATTGACTTAACTGTCGGCGTATGGACAAGAACAAAGTAATCGGCTACGCTTGTGAAGATTTCCTCCAGTTTCCTTCACGAACTGCAGATGAATATCGGCATAGTTCCTATCAGAGTCGGCTGCAGCCGCACATTCTACCAATTCTTAGCCTACACATAAAAATTTCTTTCACTCCACTTACATCCTCACATCCTTAGGCATCACAATGGACCTTAGGGTCGAAGTGTAGCCTGTCCAGGGTAGTCGTTACAATCTGTCTATCTATCTAGATTGTATAAGAGAATGTTAACGTATCTGAATCTAGTGGTTTATTGACAACATGAAAATGATGTGTATGATGGTTGCTGAAGAGACTACGACAGTTTAGAGCATAGAGAAAAAATGTTCATATGCTAGATATAGTACAAACATAAAATTCTGTACAAAATCTAATATAGTACATTGAGAAAATTCTTCAAATTCCATAAAAAAGTTTATCATTTTTGTCGTAATTTAAAAATTCATTATTTTTATAAACATGCTTGATAAAAATATACTATATACTGAATTTGTATCATTTATATATTTGTTTGGTGTGAAAAAAAATTATGCTGATTAAACGTGTTAATAATTAATTTTAATGTTCTATAACACTATTTTTTAATTTTATTTAATACACTGTATACAAAGAGTATCTAAAAACAATATTTATCACAGTGTCTATTAACATAGTTGTTACAAGTTTTAATGTAAATAAACCATATTTTGACAAAATGGAAACCCGACTTCAAAAATCAAATATTTATAACAAAAAATGTACTAAAAAGTAAAAAAATAATTGCATATTCTTGTGCCAATTTTAGTTCACCTAAGCAAAAATTTTTAAATATATATGTACAATTATTGTTATTTTTGGAGGCGGTGTCAGCTTAGCGAAATTCACATAACTTTTGGACACCGCCTCCAAAAATAACAATAATTGTGCATATATATTTAAAAATTTTTGCTTAGGTGAACTAAAATTGGCACAAGAATATGCAATTATTTTTTTACTTTTTAGTGCAAATTTTGTTATAGAATATTTGATTTTTGAAGTCGGGTTTCCATTTTGTCAAAATATGGTTTATTTCTCGTTTTTTAGTGACTTTGAAGTTCTATAACTGATTTTTTTTGTCTAAATATGGGTAGACATACTAAACGACCTACTAATTATTAGTGCATTTTTTTATAACACATTTTTTTTACCCGTTTTTTTTTTTTTTTAATCTTTTTGTTTTTGAATTATCGTGCTGACGGACTGGCATGCGGACTAATTAGGTTATTTTATAACACCTATACTAAAAACTTTATTCTGCGATCAATATTTTCTACCGGGTATATTAAGTTTTCAACAAACTTATTATACCCTTGTATATATCATATATATATATATATACATTATATATATATATATATATATATATATATATATATATATATATATATATATATATATATATATAAGGTATACAAAATAACTAGAGCAACTTATATAATACGTTTGAATAAACAAAGACATTGTACCTACTATTGATAAAATAGAATTGTGTTAGCAGATTGCGTGATTGAAATAAATTTTCAACACAAAACTAATTTTTTGATGAATTTCTACAAAAGTTATATCTTTTTGAAATCGTTATATTATGTATTTTGTATAATAGCAATAATAGCCTTGAACGAGTAGTAGCATTTGAGAGGGAGGGGTGATATTTGTTGTTAATATAAATGATATAAAACCTTGTCCTAATTTGTAATTTATTTATAAGGAAGTACCAAAATTTTGTTATCCTTATTATACATATTTAAGGTTTTAATAACCTCAATTTTTACTCAAGTATGTGTTTAAATTTTAATACTAAGACATTTATTACTATTTTCCTATTCATTTGTACAATTGTAAATAATTAAGTAATTGTGTCATTTATTTTTTTTGTGCATATTTTACCGTACGTACGAAATAATGCAGTAATCTAAACAATTATTAGTTGAAATGATCGTTAATTTGTGTAAATCCATGTTCAAATAAATAAAATAAGGTATAGATATTCTAAAGAACAGCCGATATTTACCGTGAATAACAGGCAAAAATAAATAAAATAAAAATTCGTTACGCAGGAGCTGCGCCAACTTGTAGAAATTTTCTTAGAATACATAAATCATTCGCTAGCGGTCACAGTTTTAGTCTGATCAAAATGAAATATCGTATCTGGTATGGTTTTGGTATTTGCAAGACCAATTTTATTAATAAATGGTTTAGGTCAAGGAAAAAAGGGGGCATTGAGAAAAAAAACACAAAATATATCTCTTAACATTAGAACAATCGAAAAATGTGTGAGAAGTAAAGTTGTAGAAAATCCAGTTTGCTATAATTCATTACTTAATCATTTTTCTCAAACTCTAAATGTGTACAGATATATTCGAAATTTTAACTTTTAATCTTACATTATAAATATTCCTGTAAATAATATGGAAACAGAAACAATAATAGGAAACAAATTTAATGACATTTGTCTATAAAGTATACGCTAGTCCTCTCAAATTTCTCTTACGTAACCGAAGTGGAATTTGGCAAATATTGTATTGTTGACGCTTAAGTATACACAATAATAAATATATGAATAACAATATTGATATTTGACAACAAAATAATACTTTCAATGATATGAAAAAGTTGGACTCACGTCAGAATCGTCTTTGGTTAGCACGCTGGACTAGATATTCAGGGGGCCGAGGTTCGATTCCTGGTTGACGAGTTAATTTTTTCTTATCAGAATACATATATGTTAATATAAAATATATATATGTATATATATATATATATATAATATATAATATATATATATATATATATATATATATGTATATATATATATATATATATATATATATATATATATATATATATATATATATATATATATATATTTACATATATAAAAATTTTAACAATGTTCATTTTTAACATCTAATAGGTAGGATCGATGGGCATTTAAAGAAATTTTTACCAAATTCCTTCATCAGTACAAAAACAATAGCTGCATTTTCCTTCAGGAAATTCGCTAATAACATTTCGACAATATGTCCTAAATGATAACAATAAAAAGAAAAACAATAGACAAAATACATTATTTAAAGTGAATAAACAAATTTGATAAATCTAAGATGTATACAAACATTTAAATGTAAGCAAAAAAATTAATTAAAAATTTGTCACTGAAATATTGAAAATAAGGGAGTATAAATTAGATCCGCTTGGCCATTTAGTAAGTTGGTAGTTTTGATTTTGCAAAAATCTAATGATAATGTCTACAAAGTGCGGACATTATGTTTATGTCCGCAAAGCTAATTGGAGAATGCAGAGTTTTGTCTTCCTGCCTGGCCGATGGAAAAAATCTAAATAAGTTTTTTATTTTTCTATTTACTATAAGAAGAATGGGCGAGATTGTATCTCAAGATTCACAACTTAAATGACTGGACTGATTTTATATTGTGAATTTGTTTTGTGCGCTTCTAAGCTTTCAGCTCCATAAAGTTTTGTTTTTAGAGTTCAACTTGAAGCTGTGTATGCTGACAAAGACCGCGCTATTGGTTGAGTTCAACGATAGACAACACGCTCACAGACGCTGTATCCATCGACGTAGGGCATCAAAAGCGTGAGCGCCAAATCGTACTCCCACAACGCATACCTTAAAAGCGTTTGTTTATTTATAGGCCATGTGCACAATGTAAGTGTTCATAAGCTAAAACGAATGCCCATAAATTGCGCTTATGAGTATGAGCGCTGAAAGCATGTAAGCGCACAAAACGAAAACACCCTTAATTGATAGGTCAAAATAGAGGCCCCTTCGGCCTACCCTTAATTTGTCGGCCGTCTTTAAAGGAGAAGGAAGTATCTCAATTATATTGTTTTGATTTATTTTTTATCATCCAAAATTCTAACCATTGCAAATTTAAGACTAAACGAATAATAATAACATTAGATAAAACAAGAAAAGGGTATTCAAGACTCAAATGAGTATAAATTTTTTATACAATGTTCAATCTATGTATATCTTATGAGTAGTAGGCAATCTGTTACCTTTCTATTCATATACCGGCTGTAAACGTCATGATCAGCAATTGGATACAAGATTTACAACAGATTTATTTATTTATACAAGATTTATATGGTTGCGTAACCCGCTAACACATTTATAATTCTTTATTTTTATAAAACATATTATTGAAATTATTTTGACATTCAAACAATTTTATTTATTAACTGGATATTTTTGTCAAAACAGCATAATTTGTCATTTCAGCATTTTCGCTGTTCAAATTATTAAAAAAAACATGTAACATCATCACAGCATTTTCGCTGTTCAAATTATTAAAAAAAAACGTGTAATATAATTAATACATTTAAAACTAGTCAAATTCTAGTATAAAAACAATTGTAAATCTATTTACATTCAGATTTTAGTAAAAAATTGAACATGTAGATTAGTGATCACGAGGCCCGAGGCGAGGCGAGGTTTTGGTATCACCTCGCCTCGCCTCGCTTTTTTAAATATCAACCTCGCCTCGCCTCGGCCTCGGCCTCGGTAGAATGTTGACCAGCCTCGCCTCGCCTCGGTTGGGTTCGCTATCATCCTCGCCTCGCCTCGCCCAAGGTAAAATTTTTACTAAATTTGACTTATTTTGCATGAATGTACATAATATGGTTAAAAAAACTTATTCGAAAATAAATGTCATTAAAACACGGAATATAAGTTGCTTAGTCTTTAAATTTTTATGACTCCTCGAATGAAAACAGTAAAATCAAAAAAATTTGGCCTAAATAAATATTATGAAAAGATGAAATCCCGTGATGTTTTAAGAACTATATAAGAAGTTCTTCAAAATGCTTCCACGATTTCCAATGCGAAACCCATATACAAGTTACTGTAAGTATAAAGGAAATTAAACTATTTTCAATTCTTTTAAATTTATTAATTTAATTATATATTTATTCATTGAAATAACAATAATGAAAACAATCGTTATATATTATAGTATTACAGTATTGTATATAAAATGAACAGACCCTCAAAATTTTGATTATTCTTGTAGTAAATGTTTTTTATAGATACAAAATTTTATTTTATTTTTATACGTAAGAGTAAGATATAACACTTAACATGTATTAGCATTACATATATTTTTTAAATGCTTACACTGTCACTGACACTGCATATATAAGTAAAAAAATTTTTTTTGTAAATTTGCCTCGGCCGAGGCGAGGTTTTTGTGACGATATACCTCGCCTCGGTTAGTAACGAGGATTAAAATTTTGAACCTCGCCTCGCCTTGTGCGTCGTAACCGAGGACCGAGGCGAGGCGAGGTTACCTCGTTGCCTCGGTGAAACCCTAATGTAGATTTAAATTCATATTTAAAACCGATTTTAAAATGTAGATTATAGATTGTAGATTCAGATTATAGATTTAGAAAACGAATGAAACATATCTCAATCAAAATGTAAATTCATTCAGAATTGGATATTAATCCGAAATTTAACATTCAAGTCCATTCAATATCAATTTTAATTCAGTAAATTAATTTAAATAGTAAATAAATTAAATAAAGTTTTTTTAAGTGTTTCGTTTCATTTTTGACTTTCACCATTCTTGTAGTATTAACTAACCAGAATATTACTCGTATTAAATTGGAAACATTTGGGAATATCAAATTTTAAAATTGGTTATAGTCAAGTATTTGAGTCGTCAAAAATTTGAAATTAAATAAGCCTACGAAGTTGAGCTTAAATCAGCTGCTCTGGTGGCAGCAGACTTTCATCACCTGCAACAACGAATTTTGCACCAAAGGGCGCAACATAAAATTGGTGTCAACGGTGGGATTGCAACAATATATGTAATATGCAGGCAGTAAACGCCAAGATTAGACATTGGATTACAAAATTAAAACAACGAATAAATGAGTATATATTCACTTGTCTGTTTAAGAAATAATATAGTCTCTGATAAACTCTATTTATTCGCTGTTGCAAATTTCGTATCCCCATGCCTAATATTGTCGATTACGACCATTTAAGGCCAAAATGAGGTACCTAGCCTGTGGCTCAATCAAGAGGTAAAAAACTTAGTTGGAGCTGTGTCCCATCATTTTCAAAGCGGACGCGTAGGTTTGGCAACAAGATCTAGACGAAAAGTACCAGTTGTGGTAGAGTATAGAAGCGGTTGAGGGAATGGGTTTCTTAGGCATTGGTAAAAAAGTCCTAGAAACGTCTACATGCCAAGTTTCGGCCGCCCGTCCACTGTAAGTACTACTACATACATACACACATAGTATAGAAACAGGAACCATTCATTTTTCAACGGTTGTCGAATTATCATAAATCTCGTAACATTTAAAATTATTTAGTTATTTTTCCAGTTGGGTAACTAACCCATTCTCAATGTAAAAAGAAATCATTATTTATTTATTGTATTCGTGAATACAATTTAATGGATTTTAACAGCCGTACAAAGTCATCAATGCTATATAATTTTTCACCTTTGTAAATTTTCATTTTAGTATAGATTTTAATCTATCGACATTAACAAAGGAATTAATAAATTAGTTTCTATTGAATTGAATGTTGAAAAAAAATTGTATAAAGCGAATATAAATAAAGGGTATTTAAAAATTGCAACCACCAGTAGTGGAACCATACATCTCCGTTTATCAGGGGTCGGTGATCCATGAAGCTATAATGTATGCAAATCATTTTCTTTTTTATGCAAATACTTTATTTAGAGGAGATTTCCTCTTTAAGAATTAAGTTTTTATGAACTTATCATGTCTTACAGTTGTATTTAAAATATTCAAATGACCGCTATTTAGATTGATCAATGTCGAGATTCATAGTTCGAGTCCTGGCAATGCAAATAAAAAAAAGGGGCGGTTGATTAACTAAACTGTCGGCGTATGGACAAGAACGAAGTAACCGGCTATGCTTGAGAAGGTTTTCTGCAGTTTCCCTCACGAACTCCAGATGAATATCGGCATAGTTCCTATCATAGTCGGTTGCAGCCGCATATCCTACCAATTCCTAGTCTACTCACAAATTCCTTCCACTCCACTCACATCCTCACATCCTAAGGCATCACAATGGACCTTGTGGTCGAAGTGTAGCCCGTCCAGGGCAGCCTTTACAATCTACTTCTCTACCTGGCAATGCGGTGTACTGCACACTATAGTTTAATTTGTAAGAGCAGCGTCCCGGACGGAACTCAATGGTTTATCCTAGTGGCAAAATTATATTTTTCTCATTTATGCTGTATTGTTGTTTCAGATACAATAATCGTATTAGATTTGACTTGTATTTAGTTGGTTTATGAATGTCAGTGGTCCCACCTTAAGGACGTTCATTTGATACGCTAGAGTCAAATGAGTACTGTCTTTAATAAAATTTATTTAGGATTTTAAAAAAGTTGTTAAGTCGCTTACAGCGATTTATAACCCTTTTTTATTTGTTTTAAATATTTAAAAAGTATTTATTGTAAAATATCAGAAAATGTAAATTAGAACTTGATTTGACTTGATATGACAGATCTGATAATAAACTATGTTGTATATTTGTGTGTATGTATATATTTTTTTACTCTGCGCTGTCACCAGTTCAAAGAATAAATGAAGAATGAAGAATTTATATTTCAAAGATTATTTATAAACATTATTTATTATGGTGGCTACTGTAATAATTTACTTAATATAATTTTAAGATCAAAAAAATTCTGTTCCCCATAAGACGCTTTGTTAAAAGTTTGTTTTTTAATCGATAATTACTCGCCAACCGGTTTTAAATTCGAGGGAGGATAACTACATAATTGAGCTATTTAATTCACTAAAAAAATTTTCTTTCAGACCTCATACATGAACGTCCTTAAGTTATTTTCAACAAGCCATTGTCACTACTATAAATAATTTTGATCGAGATAAGACGTGTTTTTTACTGTCTCCCAGATTTAAACAGTTTTGTGATAAAGTGTATTATAATTAATAAATGTGTGTAAAAGTAGTTGAATCGTAAATGTACTTTTTTTAAATTGTGTTTTTGATTCTTAAGAAAAAGTGAATAATAATTTTAAATACATTTTGAAAATAAAATATATAGTTTTTAACCTAAAAACTTGCACAACCCTGTTTTACGTTACATTAAGTTTATCTGAGTGTGATAAATCATAATTTGATATATTAACTATAAATAGGTAGTTTGGCTTAGTGGTTTAGTTACCGATTTTGAAACAGAGTATATTACAGTGACTGTGTTCGATTCTTGCTATCTCAAAATTCTTTTTTTTTTTTTTTTTTTTTAAATTTTGATTTATTTGATTTTGTTTATTCATCTACTTGGAACTTAGACCTGAGTTTTACTATGGCTTTAAGTAAAGAAAATCAAGCCATGTTGGATGCTATTTTCCAACGTTTTGATGAAAATGAAAGAAAGTTTAGGGAAGAAATAAATTGCTTGAAGGAAATAAATAAAAATCTAGAAACTAGATGTGAGGCAATGGAAGAACAAATTCAGAGGCAGAATAATATGATAATGTAGTGGAATTTTTAAATACCAACCTGAATATGGATTTTAAAAATGAGGAGATACAACAAGTTTATCGAATTGGTAGGGCTGAAGATAATAAAATAAGACCTATCAAATTAAAGCTCATAAATTATAAAGTCAGATCAAAGATATTCATGGAAAGGAAGAAATTATATGGCACTAAGAAGTACATTAACGAGGATTTGCCGAGGGAGTTAAGATTAAGAGAAGCCGAGCAACGAAGATCAAGGTGGGAAATGAATCAGAAACGGAACCACAAAAGGCCGATGGCACAGTTATCAAGTGAAACCGAAGATCAAGAAGTAAGAGTTACACAAGATAGCAAAAGGAGCAACTACACGAATAACACAAGAATGGGAAGAACGGTTCCAATTAACATTAGTAAAAAAAACTAAATTTCGTCTTTTAGAATATAGAGGGGCTAAGAGGGAAACTCCAAAATGCATATGTTACGGAATATCTACATAATTTTGATGTTATAGGTTTGGGGGAGACGTGGACTGGCGCAAGTGAAACCATTGAATTGCATGGCTTTGAGAAAATAATTAAAAGTGGCATTCGAAATACAAATAGGGGACGTTACCCGGGTGGCTTGGCAATATTTTATCGAAGCAGTTTGAAAGGTAGAGTGAATGAGGTAAAGAGTAAATTGAAGGAAATTATTTGGCTTCTAATAGATTATATGCATAAGAAAATATTGGTTGGTGTTGTTTATCTGCAACCCCAAAGCTCCAGGTACTCTAATAATAATTTCTTTGAGCTGTTTTCCGAGGAATTGATTGAATTAATGCAACGTTACCCGGATGCTGAATTAATTATAGGAGGTGACACAAATGCTAGGATAGGAATGGAGTGTGATCATATAGACATGGAAGATGATTTAATAATACCAAGGCGTAGTGAAGATGCATGTGTAAATGATTATGGTAAAAAGCTTTTACGTTTGGTTAGACAGAATGAGCTGGTGATTTTAAATGGAAGGGCGATAAGTGACATAAATGGAGAATGGACTTATGTCTCAAAAATGGGTAAAAGTGTAATTGATTACGTTTGTGTGTCAAAGAATGTGTGGAGAAATGGCATAGATATGAAAATAAGTGAGCTTGATGAATCTTCACATTTTCCTCTAGAAGTAGAGTATATTGACAAATGTAGAGCGCAATAGGACCCTTGCGTAAAATTAATAAGATATAGATGGGATTCAAAACGCGAAGTTGATATTATTAGACGAATTGAAAGTACCGAATCTCAACTGTACTTAATTGGCGTGGACAGTATGGTGGAACATGACAGAATAGACGAGGCTGTGGAAATCTTGCAAAGATGGATGCGCTATATAAGTGAAGATATAATAGTCAAAAGCTGTGATAAAAATACAATGATAGGGAAATATCCTTGGTATGACACCGAATGTGTCAAAAAAATGAAAGAAAAAAAGAACAAGTTGAGAAAAATGAGAAGAGTTAAGACGGATAGGGCAACACAACTGTATCTAGAATGTAAAAATGAGTTCAAAGATATGTGCCAACGCAAGAGAATTAGTTATGAAGGTGCGTATGTGGAGAGAGTGAATGAGGCAGTTAAAAATAATGATAATAAAAATTTATGGAAAATATTACGCAATGGCAATAAGACTCGATTAAAAGATTGTATAGATCACAGTCAATGGATAGACCATTACAGACGATTGTATGGTGGCGGGAATGAACTAACAAATGATTATTTTGAGATGGAGGAGGAGAATGCTGCGATTGGTGATGATGGTGACTTCGACTTAATAATAGAAGAATCAGATATTGAGTATGCTGTAAATATTGCTAAGAATGGTAAGGCTTCGGGATTGGACGGAACACTAAATGAAACTATTAAGGTTGCATATAGTCATAGTGGAAATTTTGGAAGTATTTTACGAAAGCTTTTTAATTCCATGTTAAGTAATAAGAAATATCCAAAACTCTGGACAACAGGGGTAATTGTAAATTTATATAAGGGTAAGGGCAGCACCTGTGATCCAAACAATTATCGTGGCTTAACACTTATGCCCAATATTAGCAAGATTTACACTAAACTGTTGTCGGAACGATTGTTGCGGTGGATGGATGATATGAATATACTGAATGAAGGCCAATCGGGATTTCGTAGAGGATATGAAACAGTAGATAATATTTTGGTATTAAAAACTATTATAGACAATACTTTAAAAGTAAAAAGATCCAAGTCTTATATGTGTTTCATTGATTTTGAGAAAGCTTTTGATAAGGTTGACAGAAATCTACTATGGACTAAACTGCGAAATATTGGTTTGCCAATAAAATTAATCGATATTCTAAAGTCTATATATCAATCCACTTCTTGCTGCATTCGGTCTGATACAAGTGTTGTAGGTTTAAGCTTTCAAACTCAGTATGGATTAAGACAGGGTTGTCACCTATCGTCGCTTCTCTTTCTTCTTTATATCAATGATTTATATGATTGGATGGAGACCATTAATACTATATCACCTTGTATTTTAGGAAGGGAAATCAAGGTTTTATTGTATGCAGATGATGTGGTGATAATGTCAAAGACTGTTGGTGGTATGCGAAGATCTCTGTCTGCAATAGAGTCTTATTGTGATAAGTGGAAACTTTTCTTGAATGTTAAGAAAACAAAAATTTTGATCGCGAGCAATGGGTGCAAGACTAGAGCAAATGAAGTATGGTGGTACAAGGATTGTATAATTGAAATCGTTAAAAACTTTCAGTATTTGGGTGTAAATGTGTCAAGTAATGGTAGGTGGAGTGAGCATTTAGAGCTCATAGGTGAAAAAGCCAAACGTGTACTAATGAGCATAAGACGCTATATATATAGACTTGAAAATTTCCCCGTACATGTCATTATAAAAATGGTAAACGCCTTGGTTTTACCTATCTTGTCATATGGTTGTGAAATATGGATAGTTGATGTAAACGAAACCAATGATAAATTTAAATATTTAAGCACAATTGTCCATAACTTTCTCAAGGAAGTATTAGGTGTACCGAAATCCATTCCCAACTCAGCCATAAATATTGAACTTGGGACAAGGAGTGTAGATTACCACTTCTTACAAAAAGCCATCAATTATTATTACAGATTACTGGAATCTACTAAACATGTGCAACTGTTATGTCTGAGGGCGGGTTTTGCGGATAAGCTTCTAACAACTGCTCAGAAAAAGGGATTGGGTGAACTTGGGGATTCTCTTAGTAAATCAACTGTAAAGACTAAAATCGTGGAGTGCGCAATAGCTGCGAACTTAAGAGATATTAATACTAAGTCAAGCCTAAGTTTTTTTGGAAGTCTTGCTCATTTTAGGGATGGTGCCAAATATTTAAGTATATGTAATCGGAGTGAAAGATATTTGATAGCCAATTTTCGAATATATGGGTTTAAATGGGCAAGTAAAAGAGTTGATGGAATCAGAGTTTGTGTGCTATGTGATGGGGCAGAGAGTATAAAGCATTTGTTGGAAGATTGTCCAGGGACTTGCGGACCTCAACGCGATACACTTATACAGTTAAATTTAATGGATTCTGTCGCAATGCTTAGTGTTTATCAACCACATTTTATCAAGCCACTCATTGAATATCTGAGTTTTATTAATAACAGCAGAATGTTTCGTTTAGATTAAGCCATTTCACGATTCTTCAGTTACTCAATGACTTTGTTCATCTATATTATATGAATTACTAAATTGTTATTATTATTTTTTTATATCCAGAATTATTATTTTTTATTATGTATCTCGAATGATTGTTTGTATTTTTTTTTTTGATTTATGTCAAATAAAAGTTATATATATAAGTTATTTTCAATCGTTCTCTCATTCCTTCTGGAACTGAGTTTCTTAGACATTTAGGAATAGTAAATCATCTACTATTGGCTATGGGGTAATATTGGCTATGGGGTATGCTCTTGAACTCAATTCATGTTAAAGTGGGGAGTATCAATTTTAAACCCATTATATATATATATATATATATATATATATATATATATATATATATATATATATATATATATATATATATACATATATATATATATATATTTGATTTGACAAAATTGGATTGCGAAACTTGATGTATTCCGTATATACAGCCTTATTTACTTACATAAAAACATGTATCCACTTTTTGTTTGAAGTCGGTTAAAAACATCAAATTGTGTGTATTCAATTTACACACAATTTTGAAAGAAAAAATTATACTCAATTTTATAATTAATTTATTTTGTACTTTTTTGTGAAAGCTTTAAAATGAATTAGTTTATATAGTAACATACCTAATTTTATTTTATTTACAATAAAAAATCATTTCAATTCAAAAAAATAAATAAATAAATTCTGTACATCACAAGAATTTGATTGAGTGTGAAATATATAAAAAGTACTAATACGTAATTTGTACAAATATTGTTCGAGACTATTCTATTAATTTGAGTATAATTCTTTGACGTATTTAAGTACACTCAGTGACGAAAGTTTAAAATTGGACACTTTTAATTGCCGTTTATTAATATTTGAATTGGAAGCTGAGTGGCCCATAGGGGAGAAATTTTTATGAAAAAAATACGAATAATTTTCGATAAAAAGTCGCCATGAACATTAATAATATGAAAGTTAATTAATTAAGATCTATTTTCAATTTTGAAAAAATTGATATTAGAAACAAAAAAAATACGTTACGCAGGAGCTGCGTCAACTTAGCCAATTTCCTTAAACATAAATCACTCTCTAGGGGTCTCAAATTTAGTCTGATCAAAATGAATTGTCGTATCTGATAATATGATTTTAGTATTTGCAAGGCCAATTTTATTAATAAATCGCATGGGGAATGGGGAAAGGCAGGCTTAGAAGAATATACAAATAATAAAATATCTCTCTTAATGTTAGAACAATCGAAAAATGTATAAGGGGTAAAGTTGTAGGAAATCATGTTTGTTTCATATTGTTACCCGATCATTTTTCTCAAACTCTAATGTGAACTTTCAATCTTAAATTGTAAATATTTCTGTAAATATTAGTCTGTAAATAACAGAAAAATAAGAAGCAAATATTTTCTGTAAATAACCGAAAAATAAGAAGCAACAAAATTATAGTAAAACTAATTTTCTATAACTTTATTTCTAATAAATTTTTCGATACTTCAAATACTAAGGGAGATATGCCAAATTATGTGTTTGCAAATTATGCCGAATATTTTGCTCGAAAAGTCCATTTATTTGAACCCAGTTAGTGCGGGCTTTACGTACATTTTGCATATGCTACATGTATATTTAAAATATATATTACTTTGCCTTTATTAGCGTGAATAATAAATTAGTAATTCACAAATGATATTAAATTGTTATGTTCGCGTTCAACACAATTCGTTCCCTGGCTCTTTAGTCCGTTCTCTGCACACTGTCTTGTCTGTTCTTTCAATGTGTTATTATAACGATGATGGTGAAGTAAGTAAACAGCAAACAGAAGCTTTGGTGTAAAAGCCTTTGCCTATAGAATATATATTATATGTGTCATGAATTAGTGTTCCGTTTCAATGCATTTTATTGTGTGGACTTTAAATATATTATATATATTATTCAAGGAAGGCAATGGCACGTCAAATTTGGACGGAGAGGCAACCTGATGGCGAGTGGTAATCTGGGCCTTGAAGTGATACTGAACCTCCCCATACCGTCCGAATGGACCACAAATGGACGAGGGCGTAGATATGGAGGGGGGCAAAACGTAAAATTTTTGACGAGGCTTTGAAGTTTATACCCTATTTATATAACAACATTTTTTTGCCATCCGAAACACGCGGGCCGTTTTCGAACTCGCGAATTTAGAATCAAACAAAAAGTTATGAGGCAACCGCTCCAAAATTGGTGAGCTTATTTATTGGTGCTACTACATGTTGTAAAAAAATGCTAGACGATCCTGATGGGCAGTTTTTGAGAAACTACCCTTCAAAGTCGAAAAAAATAGTTAAAATTGTTTAAATCGGATGGCATTCGAAATTTAAGCTCCTTATTTAATGCCATCCTTTTTAATGCCATCTTTTTTTGAAATACGCAGGCCGTTTTTGCACTCGCGATCTTGATGGGAAGTTTCTGAGAAACAACCCTTCCAAGTCGCCAAAAACCCCTTTTTTCGAATTAATTTTAAACAAAAATTGAAAAATAATAGTTAAATCTGTTTAAATCGGATGGTATTCGAAATTTAAGCTCTAATAAGTGCAAGGAATTGTGTGTATCAATGCCATTATTTTTTGATAAAATTTACCCTCATTTTCGAGTAATCATCGGTAAAGAGTTTCAAGAATTATATGCAACGTATGGCATTATTTCAATTATAACGATGTTTGGGGGTGGCGAAAACGAGGCTGAATTTTATCAAACACGGATGGCTTTGATACACACAATTTCTTGCATTTATTAGAGCTAACATTACGAATGTCATCCGATTTAAACAATTTTAACTATTATTTTTCGATTTTTGATAAAAAAATTCGAAAAAAGGAATTTTGGGCGACTTTGATGGGTTGTTTCTCAAAAACTGCGCATCATGATTGGATGAAATTTTTTTACAACATATAAGTGGTACCAATAAATAAGATTACCAATTTTGGAGCGGTAGCCTCAACTTTTTTTTTCGCGAGTGCAAAACGGCCCGCGTATTTTGGATGGCAAAAAAATAATTATATAAATAGGGTATAAACTTCAAAGCAACCGCATTTTCATCCGGTTGCCTCGTCAAAAAATTTTATGTTTTGGAACAACCACCCACCTTCCCTTTATCCGCCCCCGTCCATTTGGGGTCTATTCGGACAGTACGGAGAGGTTCAGTGTCACTGCAAGACCCAGATTACCACTCGACACCCGGTTGCCTCCCCGTCCAAATTTTACGTGCCATTGCTTTAACTATATATAATAATTTTATATCATAGGAATTATCTACTCTAACCAAGATTTTACCTCACATTTATTGCCAGTGGTGGCTCAAAACATGTTATTCGATAATTTGTTGTAACCATATTTATTAAAATTTTAGCGAATTTCCTCCAAAGGAAATGCAGCTATTGTTTTTGCGCCAATATTAGAATTTCGTAAAAATTTCTTCAAATGTCCATCGATCCTACCTATTAGATGTTAAAAATCACTATCGATAAAATTTGTATATATGTATAATATACATATATATATATATATATATATATATATATATATATATATATATATATATATATATATATATATATATATAATATTTTATTTGGATTTTTTGGTAGCTTAGATATGACCAGAAAAAAAAACTTTCGCTATGCAGTAGCTGCGTCAAATTCTCCGAATTTTCTCCCAATAAATACATAACTTCTTTTTTGGAAATAGATCTTAATAACGTTAATGGCGATTCGTAACTGCTAGAGTGGTTACATACATATATAGAGATAAATATGTTTTCGTATTTGATATGCTTTTGGTATTTCATCAAGGGTCAAGTTGGTTAATCCATCTGAGTGAGAGGTAGGAAGAGAGATACAGTAAATACAGGGTATCCTACCAATTATTATTATTTTCTTTTTTTAATTAAAACATTTTCTGAAAAAAATATAATGATACCAACTCTTTTTTATGGTCACTATTATACAATAAATTATACAATAAATTGAATACATACTCTGGAATTTTGGGCTGGTAATTTGGGGCATAAAATGTACCTATTTAATATATTTGTGTATGAATAAAATATAAATGTTATATAAATTATAAAATATAAATATTTCGATCTTTTACGTTTACCGCTTGACAATTGTAAACCGCTTGAAAATTTTTTTGATGGTTTAGATTCAAAACCATCAAAGTATTCATATCGGAGAACTAATAAACAATTATTTACCTGATTTAATTATTTTTTCTTCGTAGTATAGTATAGTGTATAGTGTATTTGTAATCGGGTATAGTATAGTGTCATTGGAAATTGATGACACTGGATACAATAAACATGCCAATGATGTTAATTTGCATTCGTATGGTTTTCGATGGTTTATTTGTTAAAGAAGAACTCTTTGCAATGATTTTCCTACATCGCGAAACGACCGCCGAAAATTTCTATGACGGAGTACTTGCACGAATAAAATCGTTACCTTTAGAAAAATTCGTTTCACTTACCGCGGATGGTGCAAGTAATATAACGGGCTGTAATAACGGTTTAATTGCACTTTTAAAAATCCCCGAATTAAATATACCTTATATCATTTCATTGTATCATACTTCAGCAGGCTTTATGCATGAAAAGCCTTTCAGTTACGGAATTATTCCCAACTATTCCTAAATTGATTGGATAAATTATTGGGCAATAATTGGTAGGAAAATTGAAACATCGCGTCTTACTTCAAAACATACCTTTCTTACTTACTCTCACACAGCTCTATGGGGAGCCAAATTAATCAATATAATGCCAAATTAATCAATATAATCGATCAAGGATAAGGGGCGTTTAGAGAAAGAAGAAAACACAATATATGGAATATACCTCCTCTTAACATTAGAAAAATTCATTTAAATATATTAAAATATATAAAGTAACCAGTCTGATGCATTTGTAATATTCATTATTATGGGTATTGTTTTTAAACTGCAAATTTGAATATTAGAGTTAAAGAAAATATGACTAGAATTACTACAACTTAACTAATTAATTAATTAATTATAAATTATTTCATTTTACTTATATTAAGGGACAAACTCAAGGTCAAAAACTTTTTATTTATTCATCAATATTCATGTTGTCCCCTTCAAAGTGATTCCCCTCAGATATAATACACTTGTGCCAACGCTTTTTCCAATCCTCGAAGCACTTTTTGGTATAGTCTTGAGCTCTTCCAGCGATGCAGTTTTTATCACCTCAATCGTTGTAAATCTCCATCCTTTCATGGGTCTCTTTAGTTTTGGGAACAGGAAAAAGTCACAGGGGGCTGAATCCGGTGAATATATAGTAGCTGAGGCATGATTGTGGTGTTGTTCTTGGCCTGAAAATCACGCACAAGCAACGATGAGTGGGCAGGTGCATTATCGTGATGCAAAAGCCATGAATTGTTTTTACATAATTCCGGACGTTTTTTTCATATCGTTTCTCGCATAACTTCAAGGTATTACTTCTTATTGACCTACGACCTTGTGGTAAGAACTCCTAATGCACTACGCCACGCTAATCGAAGAAAACAGTGAGCAAAACCTTGCCATTTGATAGAACTTGGCGTGCTTTTTTCGGCCTTCTTGGAAGAGCTTGTACCACTTATAAACTTTTTTTTACTCAGAGTAGACTCACCGTAGACCACAGTCAACATTTCGAATGTTTTGGGGCACTTAATTTCATTTTTTGTATAGAATTTGATGCACAAGTTCTTCGATCCACTTTTTTAGACAGCAGAAAATCGCCGGGCACACCAAACACTTCTACGCTTTTTGCCTCTCACAAACAAACAAAGAATGGTATATAGTTGAACATATGTTAAACTGTGAACATATGTTTGAGATGAGTGTACCAACACAAAAAAATAAAAATTCGAAAATCGAATGTACGTAGCCCGCGAAATTTGAAAAGTCACCTTACTTTTTTAACTCACCTCGTATATATATATATATATATATATATATATATATATATATATATATATATATATATATATATATATATACTGGGTCGATCAGGCGTTTGATAATTTATGAAAATCTATAAGACTTTCTTGTAAATGAAATCCTCCACCAGGCTGGAGTTATATGCGAATATGATACATACAGCCTAACAATCACAAACTCAGTAGCAAATGTGTGAAGAAGGAGGTTTCACTGTGTGTGTTTTACTTTCGACTTCAAAACTGGAGATTTTCAAAATATTACTGTTTTCGGAAATTAAATGAATTCGAAACAAATCGAATGCAAAAATTTATACAAATAAAAGCCACTTGTAGTATCCATAGTACCTACCATTTGATGTGCCTATCTGTTCCTGCATCATAGTCGTTCAGTGCATGCATGAAAGTACAACCATAGAAGATGTAGTTACTCCTAAACCAACATCTATCTATCTCTAATAGCTTATGTGAGAGCTTTATAGTGAGTGATTGCTTCTGAATATTGTTAATGGTTTACCATACACAACATAAACTAAATAAATAATTGCATTGCTTGTGTGTTCAATCCATTTATAATTGTATTTGTTTTAACCGGTTTTAACCTCAACAAAGGTGAGTTTTGTGTTTGATCTCAATTACAATACGAAAAATTGTCAAAGGTCAAATATTATAATTTGTAGTGGTTTAATTGGTTTTGAACACTCCATATGAAGAAGCTTACCGCTTCTAATTTTCATATCGATTGGAAAGCTTACAAATGTATGATATTTTGATTACTATACAATCGCTTGGTAAAATTATTATTTTGTCAATGAAACTTATCTTTATTTATACAAAAATTCGTTACGCAGGAGCTGCGTCAACTTAGCGAATTTCCTTAGAATACATAAATCACTCTCTAGTGCTCATAATTTAAGTGTAATCAAAATGAAATATAATATCTGATATGACTATAGTATTTGCAAAAATTAAATTTATGAATAGCTTAAATAGAACGATATATAACGATTATAGTTTATAGTTACTGTGGAAACGACCGTCAAAATTTTTTACAATAAAATATATTTCATGTACTCGTGTCAAACAAACACAAAATATTAAATATATCTCTTAATATTAGATAAATCGAAAAATGTATAAGGAGTAAAGTTGTAGAAAATCAAGTTTGCTACAATTCATTACTTGATCATTTTTCTCAAACTCTAATGTGTACAGAGATATTTAGAATTTTAACTTTCAATTTTAATTGTAAATATTTCTGTAAATATTAGTGTAACAGAAAAATGAAACAAAATTACAGTAAAACTTAGTACCTACAACTTAATTCCTGATAAATTTTTAGATTTTTCAAATATTAAGGGAGATTGTCAAATTTTGTGTTTTCCCCTCCCTCTAAACCCCCTTTTCCGTCGTCCGATTTACCCACGAACTTGACCTTTGGAATACCAAAAGCGACCCAAATATCAAATTTCATTCCAATCGGAATAAAACTGTGACCGCTAGAGAGTCCACAGACATTTAATAAAAGTACAAATGTATATATATATATATATATATATATAAATTTTAGCGATAGTATTTTTACGAAATTCCAACATTGGTGCAAAAAAATAGCTGCATTTCCTTTGCAGGAAATTCGCTAAAAACTGAAAGCAAACTTTTATTTGTAGGTATGGCAATTAACCGTTCATAAAGCTTTTGTAATTAACTATTAAATTATTTTTTATATGAAACATTTATTGCGCCGGGTTTGATCATTTGTTTCCGTTATTTACTTGGCAATGGTCTGGCGAAATTTTTCCGCCACGCGATCAACAAGTTGTTTATTGGTGATATTATATAAAAAAAATCAGTTTTAAAAGGTTCAAAAATTCATTCGTTTTCTATACAAAATAGATCATAATAATAATAATAATAGTTTAAGTAACTGATTGAAAGAATTGAGCCGTCTCAATTTTTTTTAGAAATTATATAATTTTGAATTTTTTAGTGTTAAATTAATATGTATTTTTAAATAAAGAATAATTTTTTTTCTTTCAAAAAATCCTGAATGTTTTGTTTTTGATTATGCCTTATTTTTTGATTATACCATATTTATTTCCTTTAATATACCATTCTTTCATCAATATTTTCTATACAAAATAGTTCCGATGTTTCACAACTGCCAGGCGTCGCCGAGACTTCTTAATTTTTTTCCTATTTAGCATGTTACCTATCTATTTTTTGCATAGCTATCGGTAATTTTGGTTGAAATGTTCAATTGTATATTGAGTTTGTAGCGGTGTCGCTTCATCATTAAATTATTATTATAATTTTGTTCTTCATTTTTTATCTGTTGCATATCAACTATAACTTCCCTCTATTATAACGGTTGCTGTGAATGTTAACAGCCTTGGTAATTTACATATAAAAATAATAACATTTCATAAATCAAATTAAAAAGATCAATTTTAATTAATAAAGATCAATAATATCTTTTATATATATTTATTATTTATTTAAATAATAATTATTTAATATAACAAACATCTACATTACAAGTACAATGAATCAGGTGATTATTTTACCTTCAAACATACTCGAAAATATTGTATGTAATACTAAATCGAAATTTCAAAACTGTAGCTCTTTTCGTTCAGAAGATATTTCAGGGTCAAATCAACTTCTAATATTTCCTGTAGTAATAGAACTGTAGTGAGAAGTCCAAATGTGTCCCTTAAACTCGGCCTTGCGCACTACCGTGCTCTAGATCTATACTAATAGAATAAAGCTGACGAGTTTTCTTGTTTGGAACTACCAGTCCGATTTGCAAAATTTTGTGTGTGTGTGATAGCCACTTTCATGAGGAACGCTATAGGTTATCTAGCATTACGCGCTAGAATTCTTAGTTAGCCTTAAATATAGATATTTATAAAGTAAGTTGGAAGAAATAAATATATTCAATAGATATAGAGATCGCTACAGATATCGCTGGTTCAAATCCGGTGGAAGGAGACTTTTTTAAATAATTTATTTTTTAAATTTGTTTTTATTAAATTATTTAATTTATTTTATTTTAATTAGTAAAGTATGTCGGAAGAAAAAATATATTGTGTATACATCTATCTATACCTCGGGTATAACAACGTGAATAAGCGTGATAATTATTATTAATATTTTCAAAACATATAAATTTAGCTTTCATATAAATACGGACGAAGTCGCGGGAAACAGCTAGTATTTATTAAGAGGGAGAGGAGGGAGATAGTGAATAGCAATTACAATATCACATATTATAAAGCTTACTTTATATATTACCACAATGTTTATTGGAAATATTTTAGTAATGGAATTTGGGTCATAATCTTTGAAAACAATAATAATTCCAATATATAATTCTATTTATTTTAGTTCGATATATTGATTGTGGTTAGAAAACGTTGATTGGTGGTTTTGTTTTCCTGAAGCCTAGTTTACACCTTTTTCTACATTATTTTATTTGAAGTGCTTTTGTCAGAACCTTACTTGTTGGTATAAAATGAAAATATCGTGAATATAAATCTGAACGATATGAATGTATGAGTGAGCCTAATTTTTATGGACATTTGTATACCCGACATGCAACCAGTCCAAATGGCCGAGCGGACTAAGGCGTTATGTCTGCGCAGAATGCATACTTGGAAACTGGTAGGTTATGGGTTCGAATTCCGACATTGGCAGTTTGCCAATTAATAGGAAAAAAAGGGGCGGTTATTTGACTAAACTGTCGGCGTATGGACAAGAACGAAGTAACCGGCTATGCTTGAGAAGGTTTTCTGCAGTTTCCTTCACGAACTCTAGATAGCCCGCCCAGGGCAACCTCTACAATCTATCTATCTCTTATCCGACGTGCATATAAAATATACAAATTATTAATATGCAACGGTTGAGAATATTAATCGCAGATAAAAATTGTTGCTTTAGGTGTTCATAAAATGACCTAATTAGTCCATTTCCGCACTAAAAAACGAGAAGAGATAACGAGTTAAAGTTTTGCGTGTTTGTTCTAGATAGTAAAAGTGAGTCGAGATTGTCAACATGCAAAATCCGACCGTGCATCCCCCAACAGGGGGAAAATATCCATCTTTGAAACCGTAAGGGATAGACGAAAAGTTTAAAGACAAAAATTATCCATTTTTTAATAAACTGAATAGTTTTGCCACAATTTCTGCTCAGAAACTAAAAAAAAACAGTTTACGCGTTGATGATAAACTCAGTATATACCGGATATGCAAGAATTTAATTCAGTTATTTGTTTGTTTTTCACCTATTTTTTATATCTGGTCACTTTCTTTTTGAATATTACATTTTTTCTATGACCATATTTCTTATAATATTAGATTTAAAAAAAACTTTGGAGCTCTATAGTTCTTTCAGTTATATTTCAAACTATTCAGTTATAATCAAACGATTGGATGTATTGATTGTCAATAGTCAATTTAAAATGGGAACTTTCTAAATTTCTTCAAATATAAAGAAAAGTTCAAATCCGAGGGAGTGATAGAGAATGATTACTTCACTATTAACTATCTCGCGTTCTAAACGGTCAAAAATCCTGAAACTTCTGGGTTTATAAGAAAACGCTAAAAATAAGCCTGTGAAAAACAATGAGCAAAGAAAAGTGGTTGTTTCATGCTGGAACATCCTTAAGGTGAACTTACGCATAAGACCGGATTATGAATACGCATCTAGACAGATAGATAGGTTATAGAGGCTTCCCCGGGACGGGCCACACTTCGACCATAAGGTCCATTGTGATGCCTAAGGATGTGAGTATGTGAGTGGAGTGGAAGGAATGTGTGTGTATAGACTAGGAGTTGGTAGGATATGCGGCTGCAGCCGACTAAGATAGGAACTATGCGGATATTCATCTGGAGTTCATGAAGGAAACTGCAGAAAACCTTCTCAAGCAAAGCCGGTTACTTCGTTCTTGTCCATACGCCGATAGTTTAGTTAGTGAATTAACCGCCCCTTTTTTTTTCTTAATAATTGACAAATTTCCGATGTTGAGATTCAAACCCATAACCTCCCAGTTTCCAAGTAGTATATGTGCCTAAGTGTTTATGTAGAAATACAATAGATTTGCGCAGTGGATACAGAAACACAGCTATATGAGTGCTATTGTAATAAAACACTCTATATAAGATAATGAATATTATGAAAACCATATATATATATATATATATATATATATATATATATATATATATATATATATATATATATATATATATATATATATATGATATAATGTTGGTACTACCGAGTACAATATAAACAGAATTATATTACAATATATCTGTTTTCAGATATCATATCTATTTAAGCTATATAGATAATGTATACTTTAACGACATTACCTACAAAACAAGTCTATATAAATAAAATATACAGAATGATTATTAAAAAAATTAACTGAAATTAATAACTCATTATCAATTTATCAAAGCGAGAACTTTTGATTTTCCTTTTTACACACGTATTTCTGTATAATAATAAATAAGTAACACTCGACAAAAACTAACACTCGACTGCGAAAAAAGTATATAACACATATTCGGAATCTGTGAATGAAAACCCTTCTATTGATCAAACTTGATACAGTTGTAATTTTTTGTTTTTGGCAAGCGTATTATGCAATTTATATCCGCAACGATGGATTGAATATGATGTCACGCACAGTCTTTGACACGCGGGACGCTAAGACAAAGCGAACGACCTCTCATTCAACTAAATCTGATGAGTAGTTTAGGCGATACGGTGGAAAATACATACATACAAACATTCGTAGACTGCTAAAAACATAACTCTTCCTTTGGGCATTGTCGTCGTCGGGTACAAATATAAAACCTGTTTTGACAAAATGGAAACCCGACTTCAAAAATCAAATATCTATAACAAAAAATGCACTAAAAAGTAAAAAAATAATTGCATATTCTTGTGCCAATTTTAGTTCACCTAAGCAAAAATTTTTAAATATATATGTACAATTATTGTTACTTTTGGAGGCGTTGTTAGCATAGAGAAATTCAGATAATTTTTGGACACCGCTTCCAAAAATAACAATAATTGTACATGTAATTGCTTAGGTGAACTAAAATTGGCACAATAATATGCAATTATTTTTTTACTTTTTAGTGCATTTTTTGTTATAGAATATTTGATTTTTGAAGTCGGGTTTCCATTTTGTGAAAATAGGTTTTATTTCTTGCTTTTTAGTGACTTGCTTGCGATTTGAAGTTCTATAACTGATTTTATTTGTCTAAATATGGGTATACCTACTAAACGACCTAACACTTTTTTTTATCCGTTTTTTTTAAATAAATTTTTAGTGCATTTTTTTATAACAGATTTTCAGTTTTTTTTACAAGCATTTTGTTTTTTTTTGTAAAAATTTTTTTTTTTGGGGTCGGTTTTTTTTTGTAAATAATTTTTTTGATGTCGGTTTTTAAAAAAATTTTTTTATTTTCCCATTATGAATGAGTATACCCTCTAAAAAAAAAAATTCGCAAAAATCGGTTATCACATATAAAAGGAGGATTTTCTTCGATTTCCCGGAGATCCCCTCATCAGAATGCGATTTGGTGACAATGGGACCACTGGGAAACCAAGCACTTTAAAACAAAAAAAAAATTCAAAATCGGTTCATAAATGACGGAGTTCTGAGAGGACACACATTTAAAAAAATACAGACGAATTGAGAACCATCCTCCTTTTTGAAGTCGGGTTAACAAAGTAGTGTATGATGATGAAAAAAACATATGTAATTACAGACGTCTGAGCTGAAATTGTGGATAGATCAGTTTATGAAGAAAATTCAAACAGAAGTTAAAAAGACCACAATTATATTTTGTTTTTAATTTTTCTGTAGGCTCTTACGGTAAAAAAATATACCCCCTCTTGCGGTGCGGCAAGCACTAGCACCGACTTTGGCCATCGACTTTTATGATCTAGATGGCATGCACAACGCATACAATTTCAGCTTGTTATCTCTTTGCCTTTTTTAAAGTCATTGTTATTATTGTAAAGTTCTAGAAAATCAAATTTATTGTATACCAAAGACTTTTTTGTACAACCTGTTCAGTTATTACTTAATTTCGTAACTTTTTTGTCGGTGGAGATTTTCCTCGACTGTTAACTTCGATTGTTAATTGAAAATATTTCTAGAACATTTTGTTTTTGACTGGGTGTTAGATACATAGAAAGATTGTAGAGGCTACCCTAGATGGGCTACACATCGACCATTAGGTCCATGTGATGCCTAAGGATGTGAGGATGTGAGTGGTGTGGAAGGAATTTTTGTGTATAGATTAGGAATGGGTAGGATATGCGGCTGCAGCCAACTATGATAGGAACTATGCCGTTATTAATCTGGAGTTCATGGAGGAAATTGCAGACAACCTTCTCAAGCATAGCCGGTTACTTAATAATTGACAAATTGCCGATGTCGGGATTCGAACCCATGAACTCCCAGTTTCCAAGTAGGCATACTGCACAGGCATAACGCCTTAGACCGCTTGGCCACTTGGACTGATTTGACTGGGTGTTAATATTTCGATTGAATTAAAATGTTTAAAACCAATATAATTATCCGGCAACGGATTTACCGGTGGCGGTGGATGTGCACAAAATATATTATTATTGTCGCATCGATCATTTTTAGGTTTCTGTACCGTGCATGTTTATTCGTAAAACGGGGTCTGATTGATCAGCAATAAAGTTCTGCCTCTAAGGATTCTAAAAATATGTTTTTATAATTTTTAGTCCAATGGTCTTCAATGGAATGGACTCCAAGTCTCCCATCCCCAATGTTCAACGGCTTCCAGAAAATTTTCGATACGTATTCCAAAATTTTATAATTAAATAAGTCTTGTCAAAACGAAGCTACTTACAACGTACCAGCTTGATGCTCATCACCCTGAAAAAACCATTCGGTCTCCCGGACCAATATATTTAATTTTTAATATTGGTAGATTTTTTCTACCCTAACAACCCCCTTCACATCACAAGTATATTTCTTGAATATCTCCAATAGTGTTTTTTCTTCATGTTTTTCTCTTGCTTCATTTCTTATCTTTTCTAAAAATATTTGTGAATATATATTTATATAACATACCCTCTGTTTATATATATATATATATATATATATATATATATATATATATATATTGAATATCTCCAATAGTGTTTTTTCTTCATGTTTTTCTCTTGCTTCATTTCTTATCTTTTCTAAAAATATTTGTGAATATAAATTTATATAACATACCCTCTGTTTATATATATATATATATATATATATATATATATATATATATATATATATATATATATATATATATATATATATATATAAATATATATAAAAATCGAAATTTATTTCGAAAAATCCTAGAGTTCTCTTTAATATTATTTATATTTCTGTAGGTAGTTGGGCCGACCCGACCTTTGAGTATATTAAAATCAGAAATGAAATAAAACTTTATGAAATACATTTTTTTTCTATTTTAAAATTATATATATATATATATATATATATATATATATATATATATATATATATATATATATATATATATATATATATATATATAATTTATATAACAGAGGGTATGTTATATAAATTTATATTCACAAATATTTTTAGAAAAGATAAGAAATGAAGCAAGAGAAAAACATGAAGAAAAAACACTATTGGAGATATTCAAGAAATAATGTAGTAGTAGCAATATAAATTATAGGTTATTACATCTGATTAAAAGCTGTTGTTGTTCTTTATAATATATAATACGCTTTTGTAAACAATTTATGATGTGTTTAAATTCCACGTACTGATAAGAAATTGTGCGAAAAAGCTTTCGTGGGTATTAAAATTTTATTTTATTTAATCGATAAGTTAACATTTTAAATGCTATTAATTTCTTGTTTATGTTTAAGCTGTGATATTACAAAGCAGTACAGTAATTTGAGTGGGAGTGTGATCAAATATTACGGAATCTTTTCCAAAATTGAGCATTTCTCATTCAAAATCTAATCGTTATCCTCAAGTGAGATTCTAATATCCGCACCTTTTCGATGGAGAATATATCAGTTCAGTTACGCTAACGTAACTATACAGTTATCTAATTTATTGGTTTGGATCTTTCTCCCTGCATATTCAGTAGAAACGAAAGTAGCGTACGTTATTTGTAACTTCCGTCGACATTGCGATATTAAGGTCATTCTTACGAAGAATAAATAATTCATTAACCAATAATGCCTATCTTTTATCCTGGATAGTTTTACCATTGGCTTGATGTATTCGAGGACAATGGGGAATAAGATAAAACCAATTTGTTCCTCGCAAATTGATTCCTTCCATTTTTGATTTTGCCATAAAGTATGACTATATATATATATATATATATATATATATATATATATATATGTATATTTATATATATATATATATGTATATTTATATATATATATATATATATATATATATATATATATATATATATATATATATATATAGGGTGAGTCGAAGCAGGTGTATAATAGCACACACCTCCACTTCCTTCCACGATTCTCCTATTTTTCTACAACATCCAATTAAATACAATACATTATAACAAAATGAAGATCACCCAAAGACATGATATAAGCCACAACCAAAGCACTCAAACAAGGGCGCACAAAAATAAAGCAGGCGGGCTCCTTTCGGCGTAAAATGCTTTCACTCATCCTGTGTATATATATAGTCAGAATTTTATGTCAAAAATTGCTCAGTTTATATAAAAAATAAGAATATTCCCACCACCTACTACATGTTCCCTTAGCACTCCACTTTGAGCGCTCATCACATCCTTGAAGTGGAGTGCTAGGGGAAAATGTAGTAGATGGTGGAAATATTATTATTTTTTCATCTAAAATTATAATTTAACATAAATATTATTTTATTAATGGAAAAACAATAATAGATTTTTATTACTTGATATTCCCCTAGCACTCTGTTTTGACTGCTTTGGTGTTTATCAAATCTTTGAACCAATCACAAGTGGTCTTCGTTTGTTTCGAAGAGATGATCAATTTATCGATTCCTATTGGATGTTCGGCATCATAGAATGTGAGCATCATAGAAAGAAATGGAGGCGTATGCTATTATGCACCTGGTGTTATTCATTCTATATATATATATATATATATATATATATATATATTTATATATATATATATATATATCTATATATATATATATATATATATTTATATATATATATATATATATATATATATATATATATATCTATATCTATATCTATATATATATATATATATATATATATATATATATATGATGATGATGATAAGTTCCATATCTCCTAGGAGATGTTGGAGACCACTTTACGCCATTGATTTTTCTCTTTGGACGCATAATTCAATTGACTAGTGTTCATTTTTGTGTATGTTTTTATGGTGTCTAGCCATGTTGTTTTTTTTCTGCCACGAGCTCTCTTCGAATCAAGCTTTCCCATTAGTACCAATTGTTGTATTCTATATTTGCTGCCTCTATTCAGATGTCCAAAATAGGCTGCTTGTCGTCGTTTAATCAACGTTACCAATTGGAGTCGCTCATTCATCAGTTTTAACACCTTATCGTTGGATACATAGTCTTTCCAATGGATATTTAGCATCCGTCTGTAGCACCAAAGTTCGAACGCTTGAAGCTTCTTTTGGACATCTGTACTCAAAGTCCATGTCTCGCAACTGTATAAGACAATTGACCACACAAAACACTTTAGAAACCTCACTCGCACATCCTTTTTTATTTTATTGTTCAAAATCAAATGTTTCAACTGAAATAGTACTGTTTTAGCCTGTGCAATTCTTGCTTTTATTTTTACCGTTTGGTTATTGTTTGAGTTAAACAAGACGCCTAAATATGTAAAATTGTCCACTTGCTTTATATTTGTTTTATTACATTGTATATTTATGACACTTTGTGCTTGTTTTTTAGAAAACTTCATTACAACCGTTTTTTTTAGATTTATTGTTAAACCAAATTTTTCACTCATTTTTTGAACGTTATGAAGTATTTCTTGTAAATCTTCTTGTGTATTTGCAAGTAGGACAGTATCGTCTGCATATCTGATATTATTTATTATTTCCCCATTAATTTTAACGCCCACGCTGCAGTTTTCTAGTGCCCTTATCATAACCTGTTCGCTATAAAGATTATAAAGAAGTGGCGATATAATGCAGCCTTGTCTGACTCCCTTTTTTATCTTAATCCATTTTGTTTTTATTTTTCCATTTTGTACTACAGCCTCCTGATTGACATATATGTTTTTAATTATATTGACCAGTTTCTTATCAATTTTCTCTTTTTCCAGTATGTCAAATAACATATCATGATTCAAACTATCAAAAGCTTTTTGGTAGTCTATGAAACACGCATACACATCGTTATTATTCTCCAAATGCCTTTCAACAATTGTTCCTAGAGTGAAAATAGCTTCTCTAGTACCGATTCCTTTCTTAAATCCCATTTGTAGCTCACTTATGTTATTCAAAACTTCTCTTTCTATTCTGGTCAGTATAATTTTTAACAATATTTTAGCAGTATGGCTGAGTATGCTGATGGTTCGATAATCTTCACATTCTCTAGCATTGATCTTTTTTGGCAACGGATAGTATATAGCGCGAACAAAATCTTTAGGTACTTGACCAGAGTAATATATATCGTTGAAAAAATGCAACAATTTGTTCAGTGTTTCTTCATTATTTACATTTTTTAGGTACTCGGCAGGTATTTTATCGTCTCCCACTGATTTAGCTTTTTTCATATATTTTATTGCTTTTTCCAATTCGGATCTCAATATTGGAAGATTTTCCTCTGTTTGATTACATTCTCCAGTACTGTTTTGAGTTAATTCTCTTTCATCATAGAACAAGTCTGTGATGTAATCTTCCCATCTTTGCTTTTCTTGTTCCGCATCCCGAATTATTTTCTTATTTTTATCCACGATAAACTTAATTAATATATATATATATATATACTAGGTTTGCTATCTACTAGGTAGGCTCGATGAACATTTGAAGAAATTTTTCCGAAATTCCTTCATAGCAACTTCGCTGAAATAGAAAGGAAATTTTAAAGACTTTTTACAGAGCTTTTCGCATTTATAATGTTCCTTATTGCATACAAAGAAAAGAATGAATGTAACAATAATAAATTATGAAAATATCCGTCTTTTTAAATAAATTAAAAAGAGGGTAATATATTTATTTCTTATTATATAGTTTGTAATTACAGTATAAAGATTCTTACTACCTAAATGGTGTATATTTCGTGGCCTCTTAGGCAAATCTGTCTTTTCACGATGATCCCGGGCATTTCATAAAACATCGGCGTATTTTATTTTGTAGGCATAGAATGTTACATATAGTTCCTGTGCACAACGTTAAACGTCCAAGAGAATTATATTACGTAAAATGTTTAAGAAAAGAAGTCGTATTGTATATTAGTTTGAAATAAAAAAAATTATATGTAAAACGATACAATATTATGTTTATTATATTAAACATCAATATAAAATAAATATTTACTTTCATGTAAAAAACTGTAAACAGTAAATATTTAAAACATAAATATAAATATATATATGAAAACTGGAGGATTAATATATTTTTATTCGTTCGGTACAAAGATTTGCCAATCTAAAATTCTTATATTAGGTTGTAATTTCTAAACATTTCTAAACAATGTAGGGTATAGTTACTGAGGCATTAAATAAGGTAACTGTTCCAACCGAGTACTACAATCTTTCACTTTATCCATGATATTTCTAATTGGTCGGATTTGCGAGTTTTTTGGCTGGCGCCAAATTTACGCCACTTTTTCATGAAGTGCCTAGGAACTTCGTAAAAAATGAATTTTGAATGAGACTACAATATAAAGTAAGACAGATTATATTGACGCTATCTGTCGAAGTATGATGAGTTTTTCACGAAACGCCTAAGCACTTCAGGTTACTTTTCATGATAACACAGTACGCCGATGAAATTACTACAATGTTCGTGAAAAACCGATTTTACAATAAGACCATGACATATACAGTATTTTTCATTAGGTTTAAAGTTGATATGAACTAAGACTATGAATTTTTTCAGAGAAATTAAAAAATATTACAATAGTTCGTTTCCCACTCCCTATAAGGTCTTTTTCTCTTGACTGATTTTACCCATAGTGAGCATGGTCTTGTTTCGGATCCCTGGATATTCTTTTTAGTTTTTAGAACGCAAATAAGAGGAATAATTCTACAATAACATCAAATTTTCAAAATGAACCAGTTAAGGAAGTTCCAGTACTGTCTTGTATAATCAAGACAAAAAACCGGTTTGTTTTTATTATAGAACAAATCCATAAAACACATAGACAACATATACATATATTCATATATATATTAATGTAATTTTGAAAAAAAAAACAATTTTAAACTACTATATATCGAAAAAAAAACAGTAAAACGTGATTTTTCTTAAAAATTTATTTAATAAATATTTATCTTTACTATCCTAGTTTTTTTTTTTAAATTCTGTCGAGTATTTTTTTTAATATAATAGATAATAGTTGGGCGTGCATGAAGTTTCACATGCTTCTATGAGAGAGAATGATTACTTGGTAATTAATTATCTCGCCTTCTAAACAGTAAAAAATTCTGAAACTTCGGGATTTATTAGAAAACGTTATTTTTAGTCTATGAAAAAAAAATGCCGAAAAGTGATTTCATGCTGGGGAACTCCCTTAATCGGATAGTGAATATTAAAAAAAAGTAGTTTTATGAGTTTTATGAGGAAAAAGTAGTTTTATCTCGAAAACGAATAATATGAAAATTTTCGTCCGTCTAAGCGCATATTTTAAATTAAAACTTAGTAGCTCTTTTGGTTGTTGGCAAAAGGAGCGCAAATATTCTGTAAAAAATACTCGCGCTAGTACACATACACACGTATAGGCAATAACTCATACATACGTAAAACTTGTCCTACCGTACTGCCGTGCTATTAGATAAAGATAGTAAAAATTACATATAGTTATTTGTATGTAACTAGAATGCGACGATTCCCTTTTTTCAAAGATAACTTTACATTAAAATGTTTTCGATATTAAAAGCTATTGAAGCATAAAATGGCTGAAAACTCGAATGGTTTTTTTTTTCAACAAGGGTACCATTATAAAAACAATAAGTAATGTATTGGCATTTTTATCCCATATTTAGGTAAATATCCAAAGGGAACGCTATGATTTTGATAAAAAAATATACTACAAAGGTTTTATGATAGTTTATTTCTTACCCGATGTAATTCAACTGGTCATTATATCCTGCATATGTAAAATATTAAAAAGGGTAGTATATATTTAGCGCCGACTTTAAACGGTTGAAAATATTGATCAAGAAAAATTTTTGGTATAGGTGTTCATAAAATGAATAAATTAGTACATTTCCGCAAGTCCCTATGTCTGTTTGTCAACATGATAACTCAAAAAAAACGAGATAACGAGCATAAATTGTGCGTGTGCTATCTTTGAAACTGGCAGAGATAGCAGAAAAATTGTAAAACAAAAAATATATTACAATTTTCACCTTAAATAATATATGTAACTACTCTAGACTGTAAAAACTTCTAAGTATATAGCACCTTTATACCTACTTTGCACCTTTATACCTACTTTGCACCTTTATACATTTGTGCGTGTATACAAAGGAAAGTAAATAGTACACTCGTTGAGAATGAACTCAGTATGTATATTGTTTGAAGTTAAAGACCTTTTTACAAAAATTTTTCATAGAACCTTTGTTTACACATAGTCAACCAGTCCAAGTGGTCGAGCGGTCTAAGGCGTTATGTCTGCGCAGTATGCCTACTTGGAAACTAGGTGGTTATGGGTTCGAATTCCGACATTGGCAGTTTGTCAATTATTAAAAAAAAAAAGAAAAAAAAGGGGCGGTTAATTGACTAAACTGTCGGCGTATGGACAAGAACGTTGTAACCGGCTATGCTTGAGACGGTTTTCTACAGTTTCCTTCACAAACTCCAGATGAATATCGGCATAGTTCCTATCATAGTCGACTTCAGCCGCATATCCTACCAATTCCTAGTCTATACACAAAAATTCCTTCCACTACACTCACATCCTCACATCCTTAGGCATCACAATGGACTTTATGGTCGAAGTGTAGCCCGTCCAGGGCAGCCTCTACTATCTATCTTACTCATAATCAACCTCAGTTATCTTCTAAATGAATTTCTACAAAGTTTTCACATAATAAAGTTGTGCCTAAGTCGACATCTTGAAGAATGGCGGCCAAAATATGCTTTCTAGTTTTCAAATAAGTGAATTATTTCAGCAAAAGCTTAGAATACCCACTTCTAGATGCCAAAAATTCTCAAGGGGGATATAATCGCATAAACATTTCTTAAAAATACTCGTATGTTTGTTTTCAACTTTGCTTATAAACTTCTTTTTTCCAGATGATAAAATGTAATATTCCGGTAATAAAAGTTGTCTTTTTCCATGCTTTCATTAAAAAACTCTTTAATCTCTATTATCACAAGTACAAATTTGAGAATAGTACAGAATTTACAATACTAATAAAAGTTATCCGGTTGCGGGAGAACACTAGAACTGATGTATGCATTCATCTTGATTTAAGATGTTTTGTCAAATTTATATTTACAAAAAAATTAGCTCACATTTAAAACGCAACGTGAAAGGGTGTGACGTCATTAGCCATGGTTCTGTCAGTTATCAATGTTGTTTGTATACAAGTTCTAAATCTCGCATTTCATCTTTTATCACGCTGATCTCTCTCCAGGAGTTTTGTGAGTTGAATTAATACAACAAGGCATGAAACAATATTTTCTTATTTTTTGTGCGTTTTATACGTTCAGTAACAATTTTTGATCAAGTGTCGCAATCAAGCGGATTCATATCACCCATTTTCAAGCCTTTTTTTTCATCTCTCAATTAAAATTATAAATATTAGTGGTCCAGTTCCGGGAGAGAAGACTTTTTTTTTAGGAAATTTCCTGTCTTTAAGAATCTTTTTTTCGATTTCCAATATCTGCAATAAATTCTGAGATATTTGCAAAAAACAAAACCTCTTCTTTTTTTTTAAAATAAATTGTTTATAACTTTCGCAATTTTTTATGTGGGTCTTCAACTTTTGAAAAAACTTTCTAGGTACAATTAATACATAACATAATTTTCTGAGAAGGCGTAGTGGAATTCGAAAAAACGGTACATGTGAACCAGTCTATTAATAGCATCACGCAACATGGCGCATTTTTCAGGAGCGTTTTAAAAGTAACTAATTTTCTAGTTTACATTAAGGCTCTTAACCATACACTAAGCTTATATATACTCCATAATATAAATATTAGCTATATCAATCATACTATTTACAGAAATGGAAATATGTTTAAACTAAAAATGTTCAATTCATTATAAATATACTACGTAATGCTAATTATATTAAGCCGTAGGTATATTTAAAAGAGAATATTTTTATATTATATGTACGTATAGAATATTTACATCCTATTCTCAGATAAAAGAAAGCTCTTAGTGTAGATTGTATCCTTATTATGCTTATTTTCATTAAAGATGGAATGCTTGTAGTTTCCTCAACAAATATTACCTATTTAATGGAACTATAACACCAGCAAGGTAACTAAATTATATTTTTCATAAATTTTTTTTGCGTAGGTTGTAAAAAATCTTACATGAACACTGTAACCTCGGAAAGAATGTTATATAAGAAGATTATATAAAAAAATTTTAAAACAAGATTTTTTTCCTTAACATTTTATCATTGAAAATTTTTTTAAATTTAAAACCTATAATGTTTTTGTATTTAAAACAAACGACAAACTATAATCGACGGAATATATATATATATAAATATATATATATATATATATATATATATATATATATATATATACATATACCGATATATAGATATTATTAGAAAAATCACGTCCACGTCCACGTAATGTAACATAAGTGGTATACTAGGTCAACAGTTAGGTAAAGTTCCCAAACCAAAGGAAAAAACTGAAAACTCGAAATTTCTATCCCGAAAACCAAAATTTTCGCATGTTTTGTTTGTGAATTTAACATACTAATACATATAGATATGTATGCTGTAATGTGGTTGACTGATACTATGTTGCTATTCGTCAATTCTAATACATCGTAAATATAAAAATAGTTTTGCCACCTTTATTTGATAATCATTTGATTTCAGTATTTCAATGAAGTACTGAAGACTAATAGTTTGGTAATATATAATTAAAAAATAACTAATTCAAAATTTAATTCTTGGTTTTTTTAAATTTTTAATCGATTGAAAGTTTAATCGATTATGAAAGTGAACAAACCATATAGATTTGTAATAAAATTATTTTCGCCCCTAAACAAAATTTTTAACTACAAATATTTTGTTTTTAATATTAAAAAAACTTTCGGAATAATTTTCGAACTATTTTTTTTCTTACTTTTTATAATTTTAGACCTCAGTCAATTTTTAGAGAGAAAATTACCCAATAAATGTATATCCATTTTCTCTTTCATATTACTTTAAGGTGAAAATATAATATTAAGCATATGCTCGAGAACTTTTCCCTTCTTTTCTTGATCGGATATAGATATATTTTGAATACTTACAATTCCTCTTCAGAAAAGCAATTTTTGGTCTGTGAATCTTGTATAGAATAAAATCTAAATCAAAATAAATAAAAAATTGTGTGAGAGCAGCCGTTTCATTACATTACCAGGGTAAAATGTAATAATTCATTAAATTCACAACGTTAATTGCAGTATTCTTTATTAAATAGGTACTGTCTCACGTTTCAATTTATTCCCTCTTAAGGTAGCTCCAGCACTGTCTTATATAATAATGACAAAAAACCACATTGCTTTTATTATAGAACAAATACATATACACACATTCAAAACACATTTATATTCACTATTCATATATACAAATTAATGTAATTTTGAAATAAAAAATAATTTTTAAACTTTTAAATTTCGAAAACAAAACGGTAAAACGCGATTTAAAAAAAATGTATTTAATAAATATTTATCTTTACTATCCTAGTTTTAGTTTTTAATTCAGTCGAATATTTTTTTTAATGTAACAGATAATAGTTGGGCGGGCATGAAGTTTTACATGCTACTAATGAGAGAGAGTTATTACTTTGCTATTAATAATCTCGCGTTCTAAACGAACAAAAATTCTGAAACATCGGGATTAATTAGAAAACGTTGTTTTTAACCTGTGAAAAAAAATGAGCAAAATCGGTCGGAAAGTGGTTTCATGCTGGAACATCCTTGTGCATAAAATATAATAAAATTGATTGAAAAAATATCCTTTACAATACAAATGAATTAAAAATAAATCCTTGTGTTACATGATGTTCCATAAAATTAATTAAAATAGAAGAAATAATTTTTAATTAATTCAAATGATAGATATTTGAATACGGAGTGTTTATATGGTAATACAGATTATTAGGGTGTATTATAAATCACAGAATCAAACTTCTTAACATAAATTCTGTTAAATTTTTCTGGATCCAACACACATTCTAATTATGAAATAGAAAAATATTAAGTAAAATATTACGAAATATATTTAACAAAACAATATTTTTCTTCTTGGAAAAAGGAGTTTTTTTTTTCAGAGTGCAAAACGAAAATAATATAATTCGATTTGTTTTTTTTTCTTAAACTAAGTTTTTTTTTTCAAGTCGAAAATTGAAAAGTAAATAATACCTGCTTTTGATTTAAAGTTTTTCTTTAAAAAAAAAAAAAATTATCAGATATAATTTAATTTAAAAAAATCAAAAGTCATACAAATTGAATGTTTTTGATAAATAGCATATATAGATACACAAATAAATAATTTTGTAAAAATAAGATTCAATAAACAAAACAAGCTTCTTATGAATGTATCATAAAATTTGTGTATAGATTTTGAATTCACACTGGCCGTGTTTATTAAGTCGGTAGTTAAATACCAACCAAGCGAGGTGTGATTATGGGTCAAACCTAAGGAGAGGTATAATTTTTAATTAATTTTATAAATAATCTGAACACTCCGATTACGTCCAGGGTTGTTGATAAACTAAAATATTCTAGAAGCCTCCATGCAAAAATATATTATCAAAAAAAATATTTATTCAAAAAAACAACCATGATCTCGAAATATCTTTGATGGGTATATAAACCGGTGACCAGTGTTGATTCAAGTCAGTTTAATATCGACTATTGCCTGATTAGTTTCAAAGTATAATATCGACTATTGTCTGATTAGTTTCAAAGTTTAATATCGACTATTGTCTGATTAGTTTCAAAGTTTGACATTGTGTTGGAAAATTAAAATAATTGTTGAAAAAGAAATTGGATTCTCATTTTTATTTAAAGTAATAAAATCAGGTTTTTTTTTGTTTCGTAAAAACTTGTGTTTAGTTTAATTTTTTTATTTATTTTCTTTAACAAAAAAACGTGCGTGTCATTTCAATCATAAAATATTTAATAAAACCTTTTACTAATATATATTTTTTTGTTTTTGTCGAGTATCGGAATTATTTGCAGGTTCGGGCAGCGCTCTTTTGAGGTATAAAGAGAGCCAAGATACCGCGACAATACTTAGTTCAAAAAACAAAACCCTCTGAAACTAAACTTCACAGAGAATAATTTTTGAAAGAATAGCTTCGGTAAATACATATATATATATATATATATATATATATATATATATATATATACAAATAAATTTATAAAAAACAAGAGAAAATAACAAATAACTGATGTAATTTCTTAAATACCCTGCCGGTACTGAGTTAGTTCATTATCAAAGTGTGAACTGCTTGTTTCACTTTTTACACAATGTATAAAAACAGCAATGTATAAAAATATAAACTAGTGCATAAAGTGGTATATACATAAATGCTTTCAAAATCGAGTTAATTCAGATGTTGGGGCTGAAATTGTGGCAATACTATTTAGTTTATTAAAAAAGTTTCAAACAAAAGTTGATTATTTAAAAAAAAGGGACATTTTTTGTTATTAAATTTTTCTTTTGTCTCTTACGGTTTCAAAGATAGATAGATGCATGGACCGATTTTGCCAATTTACTTAATTAACTTACAGTTACTTTTTATCTTTAGACACACACACATACACAATTGCACCTCTTATCGTTTTTGTTATGTCTTTGCGCTTTTGAGTTAACGTGTTTATATGAACAGAATGATGGTCATCCGGAAATGAACTAATTAGGTCATTTTATTAACTTCTATGCCAATAATTTTTTTCTCCGATCATTTTTTTGCCCCTTTTTAGTAAATATTCATTTTGGTATGTAAATATGAGAGACGATTATGAGAACAGATTTTGTGATTGATGTAAAACAAGACTCCGATTTCAATGTCTTTTCTATACTATTTCCATATTAAACAAACTTCGTTTGTCATATTTTGATGAGCAAAGTCTACGTACAACACAATGGACATTTTTTCAGAAACAGTCTGTAGAATAATAAAAAAAAACGTTTATTGCATTTTTACATGAAATGAAATATCGACAAAAAACTATATTAAATGGTGAATAATCTTTAATTTAATAATGTGTGTAGAGCTTTTATTTGATTAAACCTGTAAATATAATTAAAACAAATTACCGTTTAAAAAAGAATTACATTCATGTAATAAACTCACACCAATCGTTATCCACCGAAATAGTAAATATAGACTTACGTATAACAACTAGAAATGTAACAACTAACTGAGCTAATTATTTAAATAATCCGTGTACACTGAATTCTATATAATTCTGTTTTTGGCACCTCAACACATAGTTTTAAGTACAAAAGTTTTTTTTTGTTTTTTTGTTTTTTTTTATAGAAAAGACTATGAAGATAAAAATCAATTCTTAATTTAATTTTTTTTTTCACAGAAAGTTTTTTTTTTGTAAAATAAAATTTATTTTATAAAAATATAATTTATTTAGTAAATAATAATTCGAACATGTTAAATTTTGTCAAATAACATAAATAGAAACAAGTCAAAACAGCAAACTTGCTGAAGTTAACAAACAGCTATTATGTTATACTATGAAGGTAAATTCTGACTGAAGTGGTAAATATCCCTGCCATTAGGCGAGCGTGCTAAATCGGCATTCTAGAGAGGGGTATCGTAATACAATTGTTTTAATTAATAATACAATAATTTTTTCAGGATACACGCAATTTTTGCTACATTATTTTTGAAATTTATTCTGATCTCAATCACATGCATGGTAGATACATCAGCCAATGCCTCAAAATGATGAAGGTGACCGTTCAACGTAAATACCCGGTAAAAACTTGACTTATCGTAAACGTCTATTATCAATGGAACTTTATAATTCTATGAAATTAAAATACAATTCAAAATATTAATAAAATGTAACTAAAAAAAAATCGAAAAAAAAAAATATAGAATATGGAAAAACATGGTGTTATTAACACAGAACCTCCATATACATACTGCAGTTTGTGCATAATGTTAAACATTAATTTTCATGGAACATAAAAAATCTTGAGCAATTGAGCAATGAGAGTCAAGAGGTTCGATTAAAATGGCAGCGTTCGATTAAAATGGCAGCAAAATTTGAAGAAATTTCACCTGAGAAAATTTTATGCAAAAAATTCCAATATAAATTTGCATGTAAATCCAGTTTGAGTATTCAACTAAATTCCAAATTCTGATGGAAGAAAGCTTATTTCTAACAATCTTTAGTGTAACAAAAATTAGCTATTCTTAGTTAATTAGTTCTATCTCTCGTTTTAAAGATATCGCCCTACTGACCCAGACCTACATCTGCACATTGACCACCGACCAAAAAGAGATTATCAGGCGACTCCAAAGTCTGATTATAATAAAGCCAATTATTGCCTCTATTGAAGGACAAAAGCCTCCCCTCGGTTATATTTTGAACACACTGTATAGAAGTTTGATCAGTTACCACCAACATATGGATCAATTCGTCTCTCCATCGTTTGTATTGTGGCCCTTTTCCTTATGGAGTACAGGTAAAACAGCGTTTTATTCCTGGCATATAATATATACCAAGATGGTATATTAAGTTTAGTTCCGTTTTTGTAACGGTTGAAAATAATAATAGAAGAAAAATTATTTTGGTTCTAATTAGTTCCTTATTAGTTCATTTCCGCAAATGTGTCTGTCCATTCGTCAACACGATTACCAAAAAACCAAAAAAAGATAGAGAGCTGAAATTTTGTATTTATGTTCTAGCGCTAAAAAGAACTGTTAAGTTTGAGAATGAGCAGCAAAATAGAAACATGTTTGGGCAAAATGGGAAAAACTGCCTATCTTTTAAACCATAAGAGAACAAAAATTTAAAGCCAAAAAATGTTTTTCATAAATTTATTATATACCAGGAATTTAAGCAATTAACTTAGTCCAAGTATCCGAGCGGTCTAAGGCGTTATGTCTACTTGGGGACTGGCAGGTTATGGGTTCGAATCCCGACATCGGTAGTTAGTCAATTATTATGAAAAACAGAAAAAAAAGGGGCAGTTAATTGACTAAACTGTCGGCGTATGGACAAGAAGGAACTAACCGGCTATGCTTGTGAAGGTTTTGTGCAGTTTCCTTCACGAACCCCAGCTAAATATCGGCATAGTTCCTATCAGAGTCGGCTGCAGCCGCACATCCTACCAATTCTTAGTCTACACATAAAAATTCTTTCCACTCCACTCACATCCTCAATCCTTAGGCATCACAATGGACCTTATGGTTGAAGTGAAGTCCGTCCAGGAGAGCCGCTATAAAATATCTATCTATCTAGTTAGTTGATATTTTCGCTTGTTTCCCATTAATTTTCTGCTTGTCTAAAAGTTAACCCCAACCAACGCCACTTCAAAGGCTCGAACACATCGTCGAAAGTTTCTATTTTTTTCTGACACTAGTATAACGAATTTTGTGTTTAAGATTGTTGTTAATTTAAATGTTATGTTCAATATTTCAATTGTAGATCCAGCCATTAGTAATTCTTTGTTCGACCAGTTCTGCATTATTTTCAAAAGTTCTTAATAGACATTTAAATATTTAAATTTATTAAGTTGTTCAATTTTAATATTGTTTATCACGAAGTTAAAATCTTGGGTGACATTTGAAATAATTTTTATTTCTTCAAAATTAATTGATAGCCAGTAAAAACTCATCATTGTTTTACCAGATCACGAACATAATCTATGTCCACTGCATACTACGTTTCGATCTGTATATGGAGGTACAATCGAATAATAAAAATAAATAGGATATGAAAAAATCATTTGTAATATATATCGTTAAGTCGTTAACCGACAAGGCGCGAGCGGCCAATGTTGATGTTGCATGTGAAATACGTGTTTAAATGTATGAAAGACTTAAATAAAAATATTATGTAATTTTTATTTATTTTATGAACATTTTATTCACTTGTATGCATGTGTGTGTGTGTGTGTGTGTGTGTGTGTGTGTGTGTGTGTGTGTGTGAGAGTACGATTATTAAGTAAGATTATCTTTAGGGTATAAAAATAAAATTTTTTTCCATTAGTAATACAGTCAAACCTGAATAAGTGACAGCTGGACAAGGAAGAAAACTCTTTTTAAGAGAGACTTATTACACATTTCATTCTCGAAAACTTCTATGTATGATAAAATAGAAAGTTCTAAATGATAGAATCGTTTTTCATGCCTAAGGGATATTTTGCACATGTAACTTTTCAAGCAACTATTCATAACACATAACTTGGTGAGCAAGCGGAGTAGTATTTTTTGATGAAACTACGCAGTTATAACGCAATAGTCCTGGCATCTATTTCGATGCAATCTTATACGTAACTTCAGATGTAAGAATAGGCTGATTTGTTTAATTACTTGTTATTGGTTTACTATGATCATGTGACTGGAGTGGTTGACAAAGAAAGAAATATTTAGCAAGACGAGAGATATAGCTATTAACAAAACTTGCGATTGATATATTTCTGCTAGTACAGAGAGATGTAAGTCTAGTTATATCACCTACATTTATTGCGATTGAAAACTTTTATCAAAACTTTCACGTGTTAAAACGGTCTAAGCCACTATATCGGAAACATTTATAACAGCGAGAGTCTGTTCACGTGTGAAACAAATTGAATTTTTATAATTTAATAGAATGGTCTACGCCTATTGTTAATAAATACAAATCGGAATATTTGCTTAATTTTAGAAATTGATTTGACTTGATTTGACAGTGTATATGTGTATATATATGTGTATGGTTTTTACTGTGCGCTGTCGCCAGTTTCCAAATATGGTGGCAAAAAAACCTAACAAAACAGTTTTAGTTTTATTAAATAATTAATTCAAACGTTCTGCAACACCAATTTTTTAATGCAATTATATAAACTACATATAATTGTATAAACTCCATAAGACGCTGTGTTAAAAGTTTGATTTTTAATCGAAAATTTCTCTTTGAAATGATCGTCCACAGGTTTTAAGTTTTTCAGGGAAGATAACTACATAGTGGACCTATTAAATAAACAAACAAAATTTTTTTAATCTATTATTAAGCCTCATGCACCAACGTCCTTAACAACTGGACCATACGAACTGGTGCTAAAAAAGGTAGGTACTTCTTAATATCTAAACAAACTGAAAATAAAGTGTTTATGTTGGTTTATCACCTATTTCTTGTGTTTCCTTATACCCATGTAAGTGAGAGATACCGATTCTGTACTACTATAAATGAGAAAAACTGATTCCCACTTTTTTATTCCATCTCTCACTTATTCAGGTTCAACTGTATAGGTACACTGTTTACCTATAACTCTCCATTTTTGTATTGTGTTTATTTTATAAATTTTCTTTTGATATTATATTTAAACATTGAATAAATATAAATGCATAGAGGAAAAAATTAAATGAAATAAATAAATTAAATGAAAATTTATTACATAAATGTGTTGAATTTACTTTGTATGGAATATTGTTTAGGGTTCTGTACCAAAACCGTTCAAACTGCTTCGGAAGAATGCTGCTTTGTCGGTTTGATAGGTAGTTTACGAGTAAGTTCATTTTTTACAAGAATTTCATGAAATAAATTCAAATGTTTTGGTGAGTAACTGTGTAACAGTATAAGTGTACTGCTCTAAAGCAGATTTTGTTTGTTGTGCAAAATAATAATTTTCAATAGTTATTGTTTAGAAATAAATGCTTTTACCAAAACAATTTATAGGTGCAGTAAAAAGAAATCCATTATTTTGGCATGAAATTGAAGGTTTTATTTAACATACTTAGAATGATTCAATTTAGGTAAAATATGCGCCGTTTTGTTTGATAAATTGTTGCCATTTTGAGGGTAAGTCCATTATGCCTCTCTTATAGAAGCCCTTGTTCCTATTGGCTAAAACCAGGGACAGTCGATTATCACAAGCCACTCTTGAATTTTTCAACAGCAAAATAGTTCGCCATGGACAGGAACAGCTGGTAATCACTTGGTGCCAGGTCCGAACAATAATGTGAATGCATAAGATCATCCGAAACAAGTTCCCGGAGTTTCTGGCGAATCGCTATCGATGTGAGTGGCCTGGCGATGTCTTGATGAATCACAACTCCTGTCCTAAGGAGGTTCTTATGCATCCTTAACCTTATAATCCAGACCTGGCATGGAGTGATTACCTGTTCCTATCCATGGCGAACTACCATGCTAAACCATTTCCTTGTTTAGGCTTTTTTCGCATCCATTATAGGGCCACCTTAAGGGTACTATGAGGGTTCTAAGAAATCCTAAAACCTACTCTTAAAATAATTATTAAAAAACAAGACAAGATTTGAGCAACACGGATATTTTGTCTGATAAATAATAATTAATCATGAGTGGCTACCGAGGTATGTCATGGAAATATGTGCTGTGAGCAAAGGTATCTAAATATTGAAGAAAAGTAGGATTCAAAATCGAGTACATTACAGAACTATAACATAGTGTTGTCGTCAGAAGTACATAAAATTTCAGCTTCTTCCGATTACGGAAACTTGTTCTAAATTGAAAGAGCAAACCCTCTTATTGGATACCCATTTCAAGAGGAAAAGGTCCCATAATCCTCTATTACGTGGCCGTCCGCCATATTGGTTAATAATGATGTAAGATATACTATTCATGGAGTATAGAAATACTAAGGAGAACCATCTCTGTGCATGAAAAAGTGTCCGTCATAAAGCGTCAAATTGGAGGCGCCACGGTAGCAAGTGAGAAAATTTTATAGTCAAAAGTTATTAGAGTAGGATAGTGAATTAAACATGGAAAGAAAGACTGTTATGGCTCACTTTTCAACATAATTATAACATAAGCAAACATCGATATTGAATATAATTACATATCTATCATGTTCAAGCGCCTAATTAATTGAAATAGTCATTTTTGTAATAAATGATTTCCCAAAAAATGAGATAATCACATGGTGAAAAAAAAGTAGAAGTCTTTATATCCTCTTGTTTAAAATGAAGGTGACAAATATAATCAGTTGTTTTTAGTTCAATGTCCAAAGCAATTGTCCAATCTCTAATCTAATTTTGCCGGTGTCTGTGAATTGATACAAACAAAAAATGTTAATATGATAATTTATCAAAATAATTATAAAAGTAAAAAATTGTTAATAGAATACAGAATAAATAGTTCATAAAAATTAATTTTTGGTCGAAAAAAAGACACAGGCTGAGACGTATCATTTTTATTGTTTTTTAATTTTCGGCCAATATGACAACTTTTCACTCCACAAATTTTTCTCATTGTTGTTCAATTATTTTTTAAGTTTTACAATATAAAATCACCGCAAAGTATTGTCAAAAGTTTATAAACACAGCAGTTTTATAGGTTATATTTACTAAATTATTTCATAAACTACAATAATCACCAAATTCAACTCAGCACACTTCACACCGTTTACAACTGCTAAATTCTTATCATACCCTCTTGCTACGCTAGCGCTATTTTGGTAGTTTTTTGAGTTGTAATTTGCTGCTTAAAGCTGGGCAATTTTTCAACTTGTCCCACATATAAGATGGTTCTCCTTAGATTTCTATACTCCATGATACTAATGTACACGAATACAAAAATTCCAAAGCTATACACAGTACACAGATTAATAACAAAGCAAGTTAAAATAATAAGTTTTAGTAACTAAATTATGAAACAACCTCCAGAAAACATATTGCGTTCTCTTATATATCTGTGTTCAGTGATATTGAGAATAATTAATAAATTTGTAACATAGAAAATAGATTCCCCTATAGTGTACTTATAATATTTTAGGACCACATACGAAATTCAGTAGGTGGCCATTAAAAGGGATACCATAATTAGTTTCATTACAAATGACAAAGCTTTTATACAATTATTATAAATAAAACCTCTAACTAACAAACAAATCTCTGTATCGTATATGTCTAATTATATTTTACCCAAATGATTCCTATTCTTTCATATTACACTTATTCTCATTTTACTCATTTATGGCTCAAGGACAGTAAACATTGGACATTGAACAAAATTAAAAATGTAATTAAACACTATTCAGAATTTTAGTTTCAAACTATGTCAGATTCGAAAACCGGACAAAAACTCCATTCATGCTGTGTTTTTCTCATAAAATTTTATTCGAATTTGAACAAGATTCAGCTGGTTTCGTGGAGTATATATAAGTGACATATTTATAGTGAGTGGATGAAAATAATTATAAATTTATCATCTTTCTAACCAAAATGATGGAAACGTTTTTACGGCTAACATTAAAGTTCAGTAGATCCATATTTCTGAGCAACCGAATTTTTAAAGAAAATGTAGCTATTGGTATTGTACCGTGATTCAAAAAATTATATTAATTTGAAATGGCGACTTAAAATGTTTAAAATCAAATATCCTGGACCTTTAATAAAAATTATTACGATAAAAATGTTTTAACATTTTGAATTAAAAATCGAACTAGGTATCGTACTCATCAAAATCGGTTGAAAGTAATGAGATTACTGTTATTTAATAAATTTACGCCTGCAATAATTGTGGTTTCTAAGGAAGCCTCCAATTGTTTATTTTAATCAGCTGAGATTGAATTCATTAAAGCAAATGTTTAAAGACCGCCATTGACAGCAATGCAATATTTCAGTCGGTCAGTTTCGCCGACCATAGAACCCTCTCGAACACTTCAAGCAAATCTCTGATCTTTGTCAGCTGTAAAGGGGTGCGGATCTAGGGAAAAGTTTGGGAAGGGAGGCGGTCAGAGACTAAATAAAATAAAAATTGTATTAAATTATCCATTAAAAAAATTTTCGATTAGGAAATTTGTATTATATCAATTACTAAAACACTAGAAAATAGTATTACACTTGGGAAAATAATTTTTATTATTATTCTTGAAAAACTTTCAAATTAAGAATTAGAATTCAAGAAAACTAGGTTTTTTAAACTAATTAAATATTTGACTGGTTTAAAAAATTATCATTGAAAATTATTTTGAATAACTAATTAAACTTAAATCAAATCAACCATGATTATCAATAACCAATTGGAAAATCTTTGTTACTCATGAGTTGATAAAGAATGATTAAACAATATCATTTTTTCAGTAGTAATAAATTACGTTACTTTCTAAATGTCATTATAACCATTGAATTATCTCAATGTAAGATTTGAGTAAGAAGCAATAAAATTATAAATAAAAATTAAATTATATTCAGTTTTAGGGGAGGGGTCATGACCCCCATGACTCCCCCTTCCCCTAGATCCACGCTTTGCTTTAATGTGTAAACAATATTGCACAACAGAGAGAGCGGATTGCGAATAGGTGTCACAGAATCAGAGATATGCCTGGGTGTTCGAAAGGGTCAGGCAGTCCATGGCTACCGTCTAGAACAGTACATTTATGTACCATGTATGTACCAATGTACTATATACATATGTATGCTTAGTGAAACATATGCTTTCGTAATCTGCAGTATAGCTACAACTATTTGAGCTGAAATTGTTGTCAAACTCTGTAGTTTATTAAAAATTTCACCAAATATTTTTTGTACAAAGTTGTCTCCAATCGCTAACGGTTGTAAAGATATGTATTTACCCGCATCGCCAAGGGATGCTTTGTACGATTTTGGCTATCTACGAGCTTGCACTCACATTTTAGCTTTATATCGAAATGTCGAACCTTTTTTGAGGGATAATCTGATTCCGGAAATAGAATAATTAAAACATTTTATCAATATCTGTGCCAAAATTTTCAGCAGGCACACACTTGGCACTAAATCATAATACCCTTATATGTATTACTTGTATGCAGACAATAAGAAAAGACGGAATCTGTTTTTAAATAAATGATGATAGAAACTATCTAAGTCAATTGCTTCAATACTTGGTATATACTGAGCTCATATCAATGGGTGAAATGTTTATTTTCAAACAAAATGTTTATTTAAAAAAAACAAAATTTCTGTCTTTAATTTTTTTTCTATGTAACGGCTTTATAGAGATATTTTATCCACCCTGCTTGTACCAATATTTTCCATTAACCAACTTAAAGTCTACTATTTAGCTCTAGAACTCGCACACAACATTTTAGCTCGTTATCTTTTTTTGTTTTAAAGTTATCGCATTTACCGACAGACGTGTGGACACGTGGCATTGGACTGACTAGGTTATTTGATGATCACCTATCTCAAACATTATTTTCTGCAATCAATATTATCAATTGTTGTTAATAAAATTTCAAATTCGCCCCAATACCTATATCATTTTATAAATTATTATACGTATTTCGACTACAAAGTAGTCATCCTCAGTATAACTTAGCTAGTTGTAATTTACTCTTTGAAAACTAAAAAATAAATAGAAAATAAAAATAAATAGACAATAAAAAAAAAAAAATTAAACAAAAATAAAATAAAATTAATATTATTTAAATTATTCTTGTTAAAATTACTTTTTTTAAATTTATTCTTTCTAGAATTACTCTTATTAAAATTACTCTTATATTGTCTCTGGATATGTTACTTGTTGCTAATTTGCTGACAGTTTCTCATTAATTATCATTTGATAATCTAATAATTGTTGTTAAGTTTAGTCAGGACTAAACTTAATTTACCCTTGTATATATTAAATATATGTCTGGTATAAAAACAAAATATATAATGTATTTTTTGTATAGAATGGATGGTTACTTGTCGAAAAGCCATTAGAGTTCTCTAATTAAACAAATGTTAATTCAAAACAAATAATCCTTATTTTGTGTGAACAAGGGTTAGTGTTTTTCAAAACTATAGCTACAAATAAAAAAGATTTTTCACAAAACTGAGAATATTTGTTTAATTGAATATTCATACTGTATTAGGATCCATTTTATAAAATCATTTTATTTAAAATATATGTTCAATATAATAATTGCAAATGGAAAATAATTAATAGTAAAATCAAAACATTAAAACAACAAAATGCCTGACAGCATTTTTATATGCAAAGAAAATATGAAACATGGTTCTTGTTAATATATTAAATATTAAAAAAATGTTTATCGGGTATTTCAAAAGTTAAGCAATCATATTAGTCTACCTGTATATGTAAGTTCAGTGAAAAATTCAGTACAAATAATTACAAATTTATTGATCAAAATATTGTCCGATAAATGTACACTCCCGTTCAAAAAAAAATTACGTCCTGCAATGTAAATTTTCTTCCATTTCATAATGTTCCTTACTTTTGTAACTCTCTGTATAGTGTATAATTTTATTTATTTATAAACAAAGATAAGTTGTATATTTTTTAAGTGTGTAAAAAAGAAATGGAAGTATAAACTGAATTTATATATTTTATTTGTATATACGGTGTCAGTGACAGAGTGAGAATTCAAAAAATATATGTAATGTTAATACATGTAAAGTGTTATATCTTACTCTTACGTGTAAAAATAAAATAAAATGTTGTATCTGCTACTACAAGAATAATTAAAATTGTGAGAGACTGATTCGGGTCAGGTGTGTTAATTTTTGAAGGGGAGTGTATAATGTTTTTGGAAAATATTCAATGTTTGTATAGATGACTTTAAATAGTATATCTACTTATCCTGCTCAAAGTCTAATGTGATTATTTTTACAAGCTTTTATTTAACTTGCAATGTGTGTAAGTGTGTAAGTTAGTAAATTAGTTTGTTAGTTTGTTTAGGTCAAATATTGTAAGCTGAATTAGAACCACCTTCTTTTATCCTACAGAGTTCTTACATGTTGGTTTAGTTCTGATGACAATGCATGGTAAGCATTGATATACCGTAAATATTAAATAAACAAATCACTTCAGCAGAAGTAAATACTGTCTAATAAATAAAAAATTAGAATAATATGAAAAAGTTGGCCGTTGCATCACAATCGTCTTTGGTGTAGAGGAAGCATACTGGACTAGTTATCCAGAGGCCCGAGGTTCGATTCCTGGTTGACGAGTTAATTTTTTCATATCAGTATTTAATTTAATTAATAAATTCAATGACAATGAAATTTGTCGGAGTATATGCTATAGTCTTCTACAGTTTGTCATACGTAACCGAAAGGAATTTGGACAAACATCGTGATGTTGATACGAAAGTATACAGAAATAAATAAATATTAAATAAACAAATCACTTCAGCAGAAGTAAATACTGTCTAATAAATTAAAAATTAGAATAATATGAAAAAGTTGGCCGTTGCATCACAATCGTCTTTGGTGTAGAGGAAGCATACTGGACTATATGTTAGTTTGTTTAGGTCAAATCTTGCAAGCTGAATTAGAACCACTGCCTCTGATCCTACGAAGTTGAATTTTTACATGTTGGTTCTGTTCCGATGACAATGCATTTTTATGGTTAAAAAACAAATATTAAATTCATAAATAAAAATAAAAACAGAGAAAACTAAAAAATAAATTAATAGTAAAAAAACATTTTTAATTAAAAACAAGCTTTTATTTAAATGCTCTTAAAAAAAGAATATAAAGTTTAAATTTAACCAAACCCATAAATTTATTACATTATACAATTTATATGATATAAAATCTTGTTGGGAGATTACAATTAAAAAAAAAACATTACAAATCAAAATATTATTTGTATAAAAAATTTATTTTATTATTAGTTTTCTTAAAATAAATAAATAATCTACGAAAAAGGAAAATTTATAATGTAAAATCAATCTGAAAAGATATTGTAAAACATCATAAATTCAAATTGAATATCATAGCGTATAAAGTGTTTGCTTGTAATAAAAAACATAACGCTTTTTTTTAACACTTGATTTCACAACCCATCAAATTGTAGTACCGCGGGCTTTAAATTGAAATCGATTAATAAGAAGTAAACTCCAAAAAATTGACAACTCTTGTGTTCCATAGTACCTACCTACAAAAGGGTAACTAAATCTTGAAATACACGGTATATATTATAAAATAATATTTATAAAATTAGTTTAAAAATATATTCATTTTATAATATAAAATATATTATTGAGTTTGTGTTGTGTTTTCTCAAATAAAATATAAATAAATATATACATACACTCCCGTTCAAAAAAAAAAAATGAAACAGACCTGAAATGTTAATTTTCTTACATTTTATAAAACTCCTCACTATTGTAACTCTCTGTATATTATTTATTTAAAAACAGAGATAAGTAGTATATTTTTTAAATGCGAAAAAAGAAATGGAAGTTTTATATTGTTTTGAGTTATGTAAACAATTTATGTCAACAAAAACATGTACTACAAAAATAATCAAAATTGTGAGACTGATTCGGTTCAGGTCTGTTCCTTTTTTTTTGAACGGGAGTGTACGTATCTAAATATTTAGCATATTTAACATTTTTATACAAATAAAAAAGCATGATTTTTTTTTTCATTTTTATAAGTTTATTGAAAAACATTTACATCGACCGACCACATAAACTGAATAAACAAACAAACACACAACCAACAACAATTCAATTTCAGGCACACAATTAAATGTATGATATTGTATTTCATTTACGACATGGGTTTAAAATGTCTATTATCTTCAAATAACAAACGTAAACTTACAAAACATCATTCAAATGAAAAGCATCATAGCATATTGTATTTAATACGCTAATAGCTATATATATATATATATCTATATGTATATGTGAAACCTTTGTTTATAGACAAGACAGACATATTAATATCATTAGTTATTGTTTTAGCTAAAAGTTTAAACATTAAATATTATGATTGAAATTATAATTGTGGTAGAAAAGGCTATAATATGGTTCTGGTAAAGTGGGATGTATGATTACGAACGGGGTGGTGTGATACTTTAGTACAACGTCCTTGTTATATCGGTCGTATGTAAGATAATACGGAACAGGCGTTTACTATTATTATTTTTGAATGATGGAAAATAAATTTTTTTTTTCATTGCAAAACATAACGATCAAAAATATAATTTACTTACTAGTTTACATAACTAAAATTCAATAATAACTTAACTAATGTGTTTACCAGTCCAAGTGGCCGAGCTGTCTAAGGCGTTATGTCTGCGCAGTATGCCAACTTGGAAACTGGGAGGTTATGGGTTCGAATCGCGACATCGGCAGTTTGTCAATTATTAAGAAAAAAAAAGAGGCGGTTAATTGACTAAACTATCGGCATATGGACAAGAACGAAGTAAGCGGCTATACTTGAGAAGGTTTTCTGCAGTTCTATCATAGTCGGCTGCAGCCGCATATCCTGCAAATTCCTAGTCAATACACAAAAATTCCTTCCACTCTACTCATATCCTCGCATCCTTAGGCATCACAATGGACCTTATAGCAGAGTAGCTGGTCCAGGGTAGCCTCTACAATCTATCTATCTAACTAATGTGTAAACTGGAGGGGGCGTTTTTGTTTTTACTTTTGAAAGCAACAAAAATGCACTTTACCCTTTTTGAATAGATAATTTGCAAAATAGAGATCTAAATTTAGTAGCTATCAATTTAAGTCCTGAATTTAAAAAAAAAAAGCGTTCTAATAGCTTGAGTAATCAGAAATATTCTGTCTTGAGTAACCAAAATATTTATCCATTGTTAGTATGGTTTCCTGTTCGGTTACATTATACCAACGGAGGTGACTTAATTTGATATCTAAGTAATATTTCTGAATATTGATAACAATTCTTTGAAATCAAATGCTTGATATGAAAAATCATACACATCTAGTGTCGAAATCGATCCCACGACCCTTGGCATTCTAGACCAACGCTCTGCTTCTGAGCTTCCTGGGATTTTATGGTAGTGGAATGCATATGATCTCTCACTATCTTGATGTCAATTTATTATTAATTTGTTTATTTACTAGTAACATTTTTTAAGTGCTTTTTTATAAACCGTAGGCAACCATACTAACAAATGTAAATAATCAAATAATAATGCATTCACATCAAGTGATAGTGAGAGATCATATGCATTCTACAACCAAAATATCTCAAGTAGCTCAGAGGTAGAGCGTTGGTCTAGAATACCAAAAGTTGTGGGATCGATTTATACAAATCCTAGATCTGTAGGACTTTTCAAATCTAGCATTTGATTTTCAAGAATTGGAATCAATTTTTGTTTAATTTCATAAATCATTTTTGATTGATTTATATATAATGGCATGTAATCACTAAGAACCCGTGCTGTAACCGTGGTGTGAGCACATCGTGGCGGTTAGACGGAAGTCTGAGTTTCGAGTCCTAGTGGTACTTACATTAACATTTTCACATTTTTAATTTATAAAATGTCATTAAACATATCAAACTTATTTCGAAAACATTTTCTATCTATTCAAGGATACAATTTTGGAAAAAATGCTCCGAATAAAAATTATTTTGTTCGAAATATTATGGTGAACTTGATTTTTATCTTGGCCTTGGTTATTTAAGGTTATTCGACAACTTTTATTTTTCAAAAGGAACCCATCTTTTTTTTTGGTTGAATCGTTTAGTGGAGAAAGAAATAACATAAAAACTCAATGGTCAGTGAATAACAATAGTTTTTCTTTTTGTTTGTAAAAATAAACATTTTATGAAATGTAAAAAATGGTTAAACCTAATAATTTTTACTTAAATAACAATCCATAAATTTATTCTACGGAACTAGTTTTATTAACAAACGCAATCTTATCATTGTTCATTCGTTTTTACGGCCATAAAATGGTTAATAATTAACCAAAATTGCTCAGCTATCCGATTCTGTAAAAATATGGGCTCCTATTTGAAAAACAACCAGTTGGCTTTCAAATTTGGTAAAATGTAATGGTTGATGGTATGGGAAAGTGTTCTCTTCTGTGTTTTGCAAGATTCTTTCCATTGCAAATTTTTGAACTTTTCGTGCAACACGTTCTTCAAGAGTGTCCGGCGAAGTGTGCATTTTTTGCATTTTTTATGAAACAAACTCCAGTGCACACTTTTTTCACTTACGTATATATATTATATTTTTTTAACATATATATAAATTTATATTAAAATTTATGCTTTTCGCATATATATGTATATATATATATATATATATATATATATATATATATGTATATATATATGTATATATATATGTATATATATATGTATATATATATATATATATATATATATATATATATATATATATATATATATATATATATATATATATATATATATATATATAAATATGCATACATACAATGTTTGAAATATTGTATAGTTCTTTCTTGTTGTTGATTTTATAACGTCAGTAGCTTGTGTGCTTGTCTAATTATTAATCGCCTTAGGAACTTAAAATTTCTCTATACACAATAATGTTCAAAAGTAACCATTTTGCTTAACAATATGATTACTAGATTTTTATTAATTTAGTAAGGTCTAGTAGAATATCTAGGATCAATTTATTTAGGGGATGCGTTCAGGGGAAACTTTTGATGAATTTGGGTCTGATTTCTAAGCCTGCTAACGCAGTATTAAGTTTACCATTTTTGAATGCCAGCTTTGATAGATCGTTTTCATTAATGAATATAATTAAGGATGTACAAGCACTGAAGTTGACTCAATTCAACCTAAATATTTTGGTTTTTTTTTATGTATGATCACGCATAACTTTGTAGTAGTTTGATTTTGATAATTATTTTTTTGTTGGATAGGGTAAGCTTTAAAGTTGGTCCCATATAAATTTGAAAAAAAATTTCAAATTTTACCCACAAAAAAAATAAAAAATAAGACTTCCCGGCGCTTCCACTAAAGAAAAATATCATAATATATGTTCTGTGTGTAAACACTATTTGAATGCACTCAATATCTTTGCGCAGCGAATGTTTTTTAACGGATGAAAAAAACGAAGGAGGTTCTCAAGTCAACCCCTACGTTTTTTTATGTATTACCACGCATAACTTTTTACAGAGTAGTCCGATATCGATAGTTCTTTTTTTATAAGATAAGGAATACTTCGAAATTGGTACCATATATATTTTTTTTTTAAATTTCGCCCCTAAGGATTACAAAATATCGAATGGTTGATTGTTCACCACTGAATTTTCATTTGTGCACCGATTCTGTTGAAACTTGGCACACATTTGTAGTTCTAATGACTATAAGCTACAAAAAAATAAAACTTTGTAGTCTGACTCAGTCAATCTGATTTCGATTAAAATCAGATTCACCCTTTGCCCATTTCGATGGAGATTTTTGGCGCCGACTCAAAATTATTTAGGTATTTACATTAGTGTAGGACTTAAACTAAAAAGTTACTTTTTTATTTTTTCCTTTCTTTTTTCGAAGGTTTAATTTTTTGTTTTAAAGTTATTATTTTTTGCTTTTCAGTTACTATCTTCATTCGTTCGTTCTATTTTTTGTTAAAAAGTTTTATTTTCTATTTTTTGATTGTTTACATGTAGTTGAAGTGAAATTAAACCATTTAAAAAAAATATAATACCTGAATATCAAGGTTAGCGTCGATACCCTCACTTTAATGTCAAAAACAACGCCACATAGCCACAAAAGGATACCGCCAATAAATACGTGGGGTTCTTCACACACCTAATCTTTTTGTCAGTCAACTCAAATAATCCTCAGGTCAGATCATACCCTCAGTCAAATCGTATAAAAGACATAACTTTTTTAATATCATTTAGGCAAACAAATTAGCCTAATCGGGGGAATTTGGCCATTTTATGAACACCCATTCCAAGCATTTATGTCAAAGGTTAATATTTTCAATCGTTACAAGACAGAAGTCGAAAAAAGCTTTCGAGAGTATTTCTCTCAACAGGATACTTGGCATAAGAGATTCAAAATTACAAAAAATAAAGAATTTTTGTATGATATTATATTTATATACTTAAGGTAGTACCACCATAGTCCTGTCAAAAAACCGGTTTGCATTTATTATAGAAAAAATACATATTCTTACATACAAATATTTATTTACAAATTAATGTAATTTTGAAAGAAAACAAAATTTTAATCTATTATATTTCGAAAACAAAACTGTAAAACGCGATTTAAAAAAAAAATTATTTAAGAAATATTTAACTTTACTCAACACTACTTTTAATACAACAGAAAATAGTTGGGCAGGCATGAAGTTTTACATGCTTCTAATGAGAGAGAATGATTACTTTGTTATTATATTTCAAATTTTGCCCCTATTCCTAGAACATTTGTTTGTATTTTATAAATACGTATTTCGACTACAATGTAGTCATCATCAGTATGAATTAGCTAATCGTAACTATTTCTGGGATATGGATTCAGAGATATGTTGCTTGTTGCTAATTTGGTGCCTGTGTCACAATGATATTAAAAAATTATGTCCTTTTATACGATTTGGCTGAGGATATAATCTGATATAATCTAATAGTATCGAATTAATCGAAAAAATCAAAGATATTAATTTACAACCAGATTCAGTTTTAATATCTTTCGATGTAAAAGCATTATACTATTTTTGATACGAACAAAGAAAATCCCCAAACATTTTTAGAGAACTTAAATAAAATGTACCCATCGATAGAACATACAACCGAAATAGAACAAGGAGGCTCGAATCCGTTTTTAGATATAAAAATTATGAAAAATAACGACACTAATAAATTAGAAATCGATATCTACAGAAAACCTACACACACTGAGCGATACATTACAGCCGATTCGAACAGCCCACCTCAACACAACATAGCTATTTTCAATTTTTTGGTAAACAGGCTACTGAAAGTCCCATTGTCCAAGAAAAATTACTTTAGAGAAATAAACCACATTAAACAAGTTGCAATCTTTAATGGCTTCGACTCTAATATAATAAATAATTTGGTCCGCAGAACTTAAAATTGCACGAAACAATTCCACCGCACTAACACCAGAAATTTACAACGTTGAACAAACTAAATGGTGCTAAACTAACATACTTCCGTCCATGCACAAATAGAATCACTCGAGAATTAAGGGACCACAACTTAAAAACAGCGCTTGTTAGTAAAAATAAAATCAAACAGTTACTGGGCAACCCTAAGGATAAAATTAGTAATGAAAAACAATCGGGCATATATGGTGTTAATTGTCAAAACTGTTCGAAAATTTACGTTGGTCAAAGTCGTCGCCAAATCGGTATTCGAATCAAAGAACATCTGGCTCATGTGAAATTTGGGAGAACCGAAAAATCGTGTATAGCGGCGCACGTTATTGAGAACAACCATAAAATTGATAAATCGAATCTAAAACTACTTAAATCGGTACAAAACCCCACAGAATTAGATGCATACGAAAGCATCTACATATACAAATTGAGAAAACAGATAATGAATTTTGACAATGGCCCAATTCCAAATTCTGATTTAATAAAATTAAACCATTTTCAAAAATATAAATAAAAATCCAATACCTGATTGTCAAGGTTAACGTAGGTACACCTAATCCAGTAGTCAGGCAACTTAAATAATCCTCAAGTCAGATTATATCCTCAGCCAAATCGTATAAAAGGACATAATTTTTTAATATCATTGTGACACAGGCACCAAATTAGCAACAAGCAACATATCTCTGAATCCATATCCCAGAGATAGTTACGATTAGCTATTTCATACTGATCATGTTCTAGGAATTGGGGCAAAATTTGAAATGTTATTTTAAAAAACCTAGAGTTCTCGTTTATTATTTTAATAATCTTTTAAGAGTAATAAGATGTCTCTTCCCAGTCTAAAGCAAAACTAGGTAAGAAACACTGCCAGTAGTCAATCAAACTGATGCACGTAAAAAAGTTTAAAATATTTTAGCACTGCCAAAAATTAGTAGTATGATAAACGTACAATTTCCTACAAACAGTCGAATTGTTTAGAAACCAATCATAGCCAGTTTTTGTTTTGAAATTATACAGCTTTTAGATAGATAATGGTGTATTAATTGGTATATATTTAATATATTATACATATGCGGTTGTGTAATACGATAAACAATAATATAACAATATATAAGGATATATATATATATATATATATATATATATATATATATATATATTACATCCAACAATGGTCGTTGCGGTTATTTAAGACATTAGACATTGAATTAGAGATGGAGCCACATAAAACTTAATTAATTGTTCGTACTTAAATTTTAGAAAATAAGTTTATTGGTATAGTTTATGTGTAGATATATATTATAATGTCGTCATATTTAAAATACACGAGGCAAATAATGTGTGACCAAATGAAATAAATTTTCTATATAATTACTGATTGTGGTTTAATTCATTTAAGAAAATTAAAAACTAATTGTAGCCAAAAATGAAAAATAAAAACTTTAAAAGAAAAAAATAAGAACTTTAAGCTTAAAGTTAAACCTAATTTCGCAAATAAATATGTGAATAAGATAATGCAGACCACGAGGATTTGATTTTATAAACCATAAACCATGATCTATTCGGCATGGTGCGACGATCCTCTAGTTACTTAGAGTGTGTTACACTTCTTTACTATCATATATCCTTTTTAGCGAATTTTCGAAGGAAATGTAGCTTTGGGTTTTGTACCGATGAAGAAATTTCGGAAAAGAAGAATGACGTTAATCAGTTCAAGATTTCCTAATACGGTATCAATATATCATAGATCTAAAAATTGTTTTTGCTTTTTCTTCCTCTAAGCTATTTTTTCAAAAACCAAATGAATAAGGCACAAATTAATTATAAAATTTAAACAAAATGAGCGCTACTTTTGTGGTAACGTGTACTAAGAAGCTCTCACAACAAATATTTATCAATATTAATTATTCCTGTATGTTTAATGTTTTAATAATCTATAATACATACACGGTGATACAATACTTAGAATATACACTTCTGGTCTAAGATCCGGCATTAGTGTAAACCTTCCCTCATCTGTTAATTGATTGAAATATTATTGAAAACGCTTATTGCAATATAAACAATTTGGCAATGTAATGACTGCCAGGGCAGTTCTGCTGCTATTAACATTAATTAATTAATTAAAAATTGATTTTTTTATAATTAAATCCCTTACGTGTTAATTGAATTTTACTTGTTAAATAACATAGTATACGATACGACAAATCTTGTAATAGCAGGCAGCGCTGCTTATTACTGCTACGGTTACCTGCAGCCAGGTGTTCAAACTTAAAGTAAACTTAGCTTACTTCCCTCATATGTTAATTGAAAACTATTTAGCTAAATTAAAAGTTTAGAATAGTTAGAATACATCCATAACTGGCAGCCATCTTAAAATCCATTAAAATCAATTGCAGCTTATATAAGAAAAATTTAAAAAAATATAAATTTAAAAAAAAATACCTTGCAGAGAGAGAGGACTATTGCATTATTCCACGTAACAAACAAGATAAGTGTATGATTCATGCGAATCATGCGATTTATAAAAGAGTATTAGATATGCAAAAAAATTACTAACAAAATAATTTAAAAGAATTTTTCGATGTGCGGATTTTTGCGTGCATTGTGCAAATATGTATGTACTATATAAACCACAAAAGTTGATATCATTTTTAAAAATTTTGTTATTGATTTGTTGTTAATTCGGTTGGAAAAATGCTTCGGATAAAAGTTGTGCATAATAAATATAGTATCAACTATAAAATAGTATCGATTATAAAATTATAAAATGTTTGACTTCAACTTTTGTGGTTAAGTGTACCTACATAGTTATAGCTACTGAGCATATAAACGTATTACAAATTGTAAAATAATAAAATAAATTAAGGTTATATATATATATATATATATATATATATATATATATATATATATATGTATATATATGAAAATAAACTTTGATACAATATTTAATTCAAAATAAAACAGCTCATTAGAATGTTTCAGTTAGGTACATTTGTATGTATGTATGTATGTAGATGTTTATTGATATGCTCTAATGAGCGATTCAAAAATACAAAACAAGAAATTTACTAAAATTTACAAAAAGTATATCAAATAAAAGAAAACTTCATAATTAAATTTCTGCTAGTGTTTTAAGTTAAACTGAGATTTACGAAATTATCAAAAGAAACAACAAAATAGGATTAATGAAACAACTCACTTAATTGAAGGCATTACTTAATTGAAAATGAAAATTAATTAGCTTCTACTAGCTAGATTAAAACAAAGAAAAATAATAATAATAAAAATCACAATAATATCAAAAAACAAAATCACTTGTTGAAATGTTTCACGGGATCAGTGTAAGTATTTGTCTCTTTTGTTCGAAATAAAGCGCAAGTATTTAGCTTCATCTATTATTAATTTTTTGTCCCCGACTTTAAGGATGTCTTCTGCGTTAAATAGATGATGACTGTTCAATACGTCTCGTTAATTTCCTCGACAATCTTCAATAAGATGTTTAATGCCTTCACTCCCCCCCCCCCCCACAATGGACATTCTCTTATCCCCTCAACTTTTAAACTATCCCATTTAAAAGTGTTAGTCTAAACTTGGCAAATAAATATCGGTCGCTTCTTTTAGCCCCTCGTTAGTATCGTGCCCCGTTCTTATAATGAATAAGCCCTGTACTGTAAAAGCTTAGACTATTTTTTAAATGAATATCGTGAAGCGAATTTTTTAGGGAATATTCATTCAGTTTTATTTTAATGAGTTTAGGGCTACCATTCACGCAGTCTTCCAGTTCATATTCACCACAAAGGTTGGTAGAAAGCCTTTCAAACTCCTTCATACAACTTATTTGTAACTTTTTGGAACTATTATTCAGCCGATGGTGATAACTCAAACATTTGTATATATTGTATATATTTTGATCACAAACATTTTAACAGAGCTCTAATTAAATAATTTTGAAAAGACATCATTATAATTTGATTTGATAATCGATTTGTATGTATGTGCAAATTCACAGTCTACTTTACATGATGTATGTACTTTGTATACCCTGTATATGTAAATATACCAGGGTATATTAAGTTTAGCTCTGGCTGTCTGTCTGTGAACACGATAAATCAAAAACGATAAGAGATAACGAGCTGAAATTTTGTTCGTGTGTTCTTGCGATTACATGTAAGCTCTAGTTCGTCAATGATCAAATTGGACCATGAAATTGGACCATGTTTGAGCAAAATGGACAAAACAACCCATCCTTGAAACCGTAAGAGATAGAACAAAAATTTAAAGACACAATATGTTCCTTTTATAAAAATAATCAACTTTTGATCGGAACTTTTTTTCATAAATTCCGTATACACCCGTTATTTAAGCAATCAGTTCAGTTAGTTGTTATTTTCACTTGTTTAATTTAAAAGTTTTCTTTATTTTTCTCTTAAGGTTGCAATAAGTTTGTGTATTTGGTGCTGGTATCGAATTTGACGTAGGTAATCGATCACATTTTACTAACTAAAATAATTTCAATTCATTTCTTATATAATTCAATAAATGTCTTAAGAACCACTTATCAGGGCTGCGAAAACCTAATAATCACGTCAAAACGAATTTTTATTTATGTTAACTATACAGCCTACTTACCAGTCCAAGTAGCCGAGCGGTCTAAGGCGTTATGTCTGCGAAGTATGCAGTACTTGGAAACTTTGAGGTTATGGGTTCGGACCCCGACATCGGCAGTTTGTCAATTATAAAAAAAAAGGGCTGTTAATTGACTAAACTGTCGGCGTATGGACAAGAACGTAGTAACCAGCTATGCTTGAGAAGGTTTTCTGCATTTCCTTCACGAACTCCAGATGAATATCGGCACAGTTCCTATCATAGTCGGCTGCAGCCGCATATCCTATCAATTCCTAGTCTACTCACAAATTCCTTCCACTCCACTCACATCCTCACATCGTTATGCATCACAATGGACCTTATGGTCGAAGTGTAGCCCGTCCAGGGCAGCCTATACAATCCATCTATCTATCTAACATTCCTAGTCTATACACAAAGATTTCGTCCACTCTACTCACATCTTCACACCTTAGGCATCACAATGGACCTTATAGTCGAAGTGTAGCCCGTCCATGGCAGCCTTTATAATCTACCTCTACCTCATACAGTCTACTTACTGTAAATAGTCGAGAAGCATAAATTTATTCTTATGTGTGAGATAAATTGCATTTAAAAAATATATTCCGAGGTACAGTTTCATATTTACTTTAAAACCATCATAGTCCTTACTGTGAATACACGTTCATCATGGACAATGATAACATGGGGGTCGTTATCATTGCTGACTCCAGTGTATTGAATGTTTCCCTACACACCAAAAAAACAGGCCAAGTGACGATAATTACCATCTTCTCCTTAAACGATTCGTGAAGAACGAACCAACATCCCTGCAATAACGGCGAGTCTCGAACTGTGTGACTAACCATATAATCATGTGAGATAACATTTCAGTCAACTACCTACTTCAGAGATCTGCTTGGTATCAGAGTTCAACAGTGTTTCTCTTTGCCGAGATATGTTGCCGTACATATTATAAAATAAAGTACCCCGGAGGCGTCTGTCTATTTGTACGTGGTAAACTCAAAAACTGCCGAACGGATTTTCATACGGTTTTCAGCAATGGACCGAGTGATTCAGGTTTAAGTGTATAATTCATTGAGGTTTTGTGTAAATTGGCTGAAATATGACGATGATTGTTGGAAATGTCATCCCGAGAGAGAAGAAAGATATGAAGTAGAGAGAAAGAGAGCTATATATTTTCTTAAAATTTTGTTAATTGTAATTTCCACAGAAACTATATTTCTAAAAAATAACTTTTAAATTATTTTATTAAAATTTTGTTTCAATTTTGAAATGTCAATTTTGATTATCATTTCCATAGAAACTATAAACTATACTAGCACATTATAAATCGTTATATATCGTTGTGTTTTGGCTATTAATAAATTTAGAGCCATCTAAACAGAATATTTCAAAATTAAACAACTTTTCGTAACATAGTAATATATACCTTTTCCTTATCGTTATCCTTACATATTATTAAATAAATTCCCCCAGCTGCGTCTGTCTGTCTGTACGCGATAAACTCCAAAGCTACCTAACATATTTTCATACAGTTTTTACCAAGTGACAGAGTGATTCATGAGGAAGGTTTAGATGTATAATTCATTGAGGTTTTGTGTAAATTGGCTGAAATATGACGATGATAGTTGAAAAAGTCGGAAAAAATCATGCCGACTGGGAGCTTTACTGGCGTGCGAACTGTATATAACCACTTTACCCGGCATATCTTCTAAGTCGGAGCGGGTTGTTAGTATAAAATAAATATGAGTGTTGACGGCAGTAAAATTCTTCTCCCCAGAGAGTAAAATCGTAACTTTCATTATAAGTCGGATTTCACATAGCTATATGAAGCAAAAATAATTTTTAACGACGAAAGATGGGAGTACTCAATTCAACGTGTATATTTTTTTAATTTTTTTTTTAAATGTATGATCACGCATAACTTTTTACAGAGTAGTTCGATTTTGATCATTCTTTTTTTATTGTACAGGTATACTTCAAATTTGGTACCAAAAAATTTGAAGAAAAAACTCAAATTTTAGCCACAAAAAAAAAGACTTCCCAGCGCTTCCACTAAAGAACAAATATCATAATCGCTGTAAATTGTCTGTGTGAAAGCACTCAATATGGTTGTGCAATTTGAATGTTTTTCTAACCGACGAAAAAAAACGGAGGAGACTCTCAAGTCAACCGATATATATATATATATATATATATATATATATATATAAATTTGAGTCGGCGCCGAAAAATCTCCATGGAAATGGGCGAAGGGTGAGTCTGATTTTCGGTTAAAAGTAAATATTACAAAATATTACATTTTGTAATATTTTGTTTGTTTGACGCCGACTCAAAATTAGTTAGGTATTTACATTAGTGTAGGACGTATTATTTACCTTAGTTAGACTAAAAATGTTCTTTTTTATATTTTGCTTTACAACTCCTTTCTTTTTTCGAAGGTTAAATTTATTGCTTTTCAGTTACTTTCTTCTTTCGTCGGTTCTATTTTTTGTTAAAAAGTTTTTGTACATCTGAATATGAGATATCATTGAAAAACACTTTTTGCATACATATTTTCATTCGTTGATTTATAGGTAAACACAAATTTATGGGTAAATAAAAACTCCTAATGTAGTTTTCTTATTTCATCTCTAGTCCTATTGTAACCCGGCATGCCCAAACGATGGTACGTTGATTAAAGTCTTTGTTGGGGGCAATAGATTTCGTATGCGCAATAATGAGATTTTTCAAGTTTTTTTATTACAAAATTACAACTAAATACGTAAACATTTTGTCAAATCGTGTCAAATCTTGTGTCAATCTTTGAAAAAAAAATCAATCTTTGAAAATAAATATTTCAACAAATCACTTGGTAATCTATTCTCAAATTCTCAAATATGATTTGTAGATAATTAAATTAAATTATATTTTGTTGAACAAATCCAACGTTAACCTTTTAGTAGCCATTATGATCACATCTATCCATTCATAAAATATAAATTTAAGAATAAAAGTGTATTGTTGTTTCTTATGAGTGTGTTTTTATATATTCGATCGAAATTTCTATAAATATTGTTAACCAAACAAAATAGAAACATAAAAACGAAGCAAAGAGGACTTAATATATTGACAGAAGTTAATTGATTAATCATATTATATATATATATATATATATACATATATATATATATATATATATATATATATATATATATATATATATATATATATATATTTATATATATATTTAAAAATAAATATATATATATATATATATTTCTGTAATTAAATAAATATTTCTTCTACTATATATAAATATATATATATATATATATATATATATGTATATATATATACATATATATATATATATATATATATATATATATATATATGTATATATATATACATATATATATATATATATATATATATATATATATTTATATATAGTAGAAGAAATGTTTATTTAATTACAGAAATGTCGAGTTTGTCGAAAATAATGGAAGTTTCTTCTTCTCCGTAATGGATGCTTTGTAGAAAGATAATTTAATAACTTTTACTATCTAGAATTCTCTTTATTTCTGATAGTAATTAATAATATATTATGGTAAAGATTTGTTTTCTTATTCAATTTTATTTGTAAATAAATACATGATATTCGTTAATTTTGTAATACAATTGATAGTGTTCTAATCTGATGATATCATAATACTGCTAGCTTACATTCATATTTTGATTTTCATTATTGTATTATTTATTCAATCAAAAACATTAATGTAAAAAAGGGCCGAGTTTTCGGGGATATCCTTAATTTAATAGTTTACCCTTAAAACGTGATGATATGAAATAGAGGACCGATATTTATTTCGAGACAATTTATTTCGTAAGTTTTCCCGTAGTATGTTTTTAAAATTTTATAACTTGGTAAGTTATTTTTCTTTTGTATCAAATATTTTAAAACTACTGCATTCAAATAAAATTTCATTTAAAGTTGAGTTTTGTATTTATGTTAAGACGAATATTAAGCTCCACCAATAAGCATTAACTTTATCCAATTATATAGTTGTATATTACTATATGTATTCGCCATGTTACATTTATAAAAACTAAATATGTCGAAATTTTCGATTTCGGAATAGAAAATTCGGGTTTTCATAATATTACCTGCGTTTTGGGTACTAGACCAAACTTTATGCGTCATTTCAATTTTAATAGATATCGGGATGTACGCTAGGATTTTGATAGGTATATAACCATGAATTTTAGGCGTGGTCGCCTTTTTCGATTGTTGAATTAAAATAACTTTTAAACTATTAATTTTTTAATGATGAGCGAAAATAGGTTTTATCATATTTAATAGGTTTTTATCTTATGATTCCGTAATCTTGCTATATTCGAAAACTCTCTACTGTAGCTCTTTTAAAGTTTCTGATTCAGTTCAGATCTGTTAAATTTTATTGAACGGGAGTGTACATACATAGACTAAAATCATAACCATCCTTAGTCGGGTAAAAAGCAATAGATATATTATGATAATAAAACTTAACTTTGTGAACGAATCAGAGTCATTTTTAAAACACAGAATCAAAAAATCGAATGTAAAAAACTGTTCTTTCGCCATCCGATTTGTATGAAAATTTGAAAACAAAGTTATATCTGAGGTAGATATCTGTGTATAAGACGTTCACCCCATTTTTTTATCTGTAAGAATTTTTCTACCAAATCAATATTACTTAACTATATAAATAATATAAGCATTTAAAATATAGGTAATCAATCTTATTTGATGTATTACTAAATGTAAAGATCAACTAATGAAACATTATTATAATGGGGTCATTTATAAAACCATACCATATATGAAGAAATCTTTCTAGTACTAAAATTAAGACTTTCAATCATGCCAATCAAGCAAACGGCTATTGACATATTTGAATATATGAGGCGCCGTTAGATCGTATTCATTATAACAGGGACATATGGTACAATATTTAAATATGGCGTCTTCGAATCAAAAAACATAGGTGAAAAAAAAACAATTTAATAATTTTTGTGTATAAAATAAAAACTAGTCAATAGCCATATTATAATTATAAATATGCATATTATAACACTTTTGTGACCCAATCATTGTGACCCAAACTACAAAAAAAGTTGTCAGTTAATTATTGGCTGATAGCTGTTACAAGGAGTAACTTAGGCTATTATTTTTTTGTGTAAAAAAATTAATTGTAAACCCAGAAAAATTTGGAGATTAAAAATGTTCCTTTCTGATAAATAACTTGCAAAATCGTTTATTGCCTCCTACACTCCCACCCCACCAAAGGGTGTGGAAATTACTAACCTTAAAACCGTAAGAGATAGAAGAAAAATTTAAAAGCAAGATATGTTCCTATCTTAAAAATATACAACTTGCAATGTCGTTCATTGTCCCTTACACCACCCCTCTCACCCAGGGGGCGCAGAAATATCTAACTTTAAAACCGTAACAAATAGAAGAAAAATTCAATGGCAATAAGTTTCCTTCTTTAAAAGTAAGACGGTTGCTCATTGAACCAACCAACCCTCACCACCTAAAGAGGGAGGAAATAACTAACATTAAAACGGTTAGAAGTAGAGTAAAAGTTCAAAGACCAAATATTCCTTCCTTAAAAATTGATAGCTTGAAATTTCAATCCTTGTACATTTTCTCACGCTAAGTATTAGCGGTGTCCACAACCAAATCTCTAAATATGAAATTGTTATCTGATAAAAAGCAACCTTAGTTTGAAACATTTTTTCACACTTTCAATAGTTTTGGCATAAACACGAGCGCGGTGCTCATAAAAAATATATACAATACGAAAATATATGTTTATAAAACGGGAGCATTTCATAAAAAATCGATAAAATATTTATTCTATAGATAATATCACATAAAAGCCATAAAATTCGAATAATCATTAAAAATCAATAAATATTAAGTCACGCTTAGCGTCAGCGAAGTGGGCAGGTAACAGCTAGTTTGAAAATAAAATAAAACGTGCTTGAACCGAAGTTCTAACTTATTTCCATGATACGTTGTTGTTTTTTCTTCATTTTTTCAAAATTTTCCACTTCAATAGCTACCAAGTAAATGGCGATAGATTTAATGTATAACACATTTATCAATATCTTTACCATTACACATATTCTAACTAAAAGTTAATAAAAAATATGTAATATATTATCTATCATAAAAATATTATATTATTTGAAAATATTCTAGAAATTGAGTGGAATTCAGTAAAACATATAATAACATAAAACGAAACATACTAAAAAACCACGTGTAGGTATAGTATCTATGTCTGGGAAGCTAGCAGTGCCACATCACGATATTTAATATATGCCATAGACTTTTACTGATGAAGCCCCCCCCCCACCTCAAATGAACTAAATGTAATTACTTTTAGCGAATTTCCTCCAAAGGAAATGCAGCCATTGTTTTTGCACCAATGTTGGAATTTCGTAAAAATTTCTTCAAAAGCCATCGATCTTTTTTAAAATGTCTGTGGACTCTCTAGCGGTCACAGTTTTATTCCGATTGGAATGAAATTTGTTATTTGAGTCGCTTTTGATATTCTGAAGGCCAAGTTCGTTAATGGGTAAAATCGGACGAGGGGAAAGGGGTGTTTAGAGGGATAGGGAAACACAAAGACTATCTTTCTTAATATTTGAAAAATCGAAAAATTTATCAGAAGTTAAGTTATAGTTGCTAAGTTTTACTGTAATTTTGTTTCTTATAATTTTTCTGTTACACTTATATTTACAGAAATATTTACAATTAAAGATTGAAAGTTAAAATTCTAAATATCTCTGTTCACATTAGAGTTTGAGAAAAATGATCAAGTAATGAATTGTAGCAAATTTGATTTTATACAACTTTACTCCGTATACATTTTTCGATTATTCTAATATTAAGAGAGATATTTAATATTTTGTGTTTGTTTGACACGGACACATGAAATATATTTTATTGCAAAAAATTTTGATTGTCGTTTCCATAGTAACGACTTTTCTCAAACCATTAACTTCCGGTGCTATTGAACAAAGACATTCATAAGAGCTCATGTAGTTTTGCACAACTTTAATTAATTAATTGTCTTAAATAGTGTGGTAAAAAAATCTGATTTCTTTCTATACGTCCATTTAATTATAATCTTTTGAATTAATATAGAAAAAATGGGGTGGTGTCAAGATTAAGTGATATGGCTACCAAACTACCTTAAGTTCTAAAAATTATTTTTTTTAAATTAAAGCCAAATAAAATCTTGTAAAACGAGACGAAGCTATAGAAATCTTATACAAGTCAATACAATACAAGAGACATGCAGCTATCGTGTCCCGGAAAAACTATAATTAATTTATACAGTAAAACGGCGGAAAGTTTCTTTGTGTCCAAAAATTAGTTTAAAACTTTGGCAGAGTATTTAATTAAATATTGGGATTTGGCACTGCTAACTTTACAGATATAATACCTTCCTAACGTTATCAAATTTTATATGTAGTACTATTTTATTTTTTGTTTGTTTTTCGATTATATATATAAACTTATATATATACAGGGTGTCCCAGAAGTAGTCGAGTTCCATAAGTGGGTAGGTAGAGGGTACGATTTTGGAACGAAAAGTCCTGAGACATTTTTTTATTAGACGCACCGTTAATTAATTATTAATTAATTAAGGAAACTAGGTTAAAACCAGAGTTGCTAAAAGTGCATTTTTTTGGTAATTCATTTTTGATTTAATTATCAATTTTACGAAAAATTTATTGCTTAAAATTTTCAAATTAATTCCTTTTTGCATTAATTATATTTTTTTATTTTTTGAAAATTGTAATAAATAAATTGTTTTAATTATATATATTTATAAAAAAATGCACAAATTAAATTCGTTAAATTATAAAGTTTTCTCAAAAGTGCATTAATTAAATTATTTTATTGATTAATTTTTTTAATAATTCAATAAATAAATTTTTCAATAAAATAATTTTAATAATGCAATTTTGAGAAAACTTTATAATTTTACGAATTTAATTTGCGCATTTTTTTTTTAAATTTATTATTAAAACACTTTAATTATTACATGTTTCAAAATATAAAAAAATATAATTAATGCACTTTTCAAGAAATTAATAATTTGAAAAATTTAACAATACATTTTTCCAAAAACTGATAATTAAATCAAAAATGAATTATCAAAAAAATGCACTTTTTGCAACTCTGGTTTCAACTTATTTTCTTTAGTTAATAAATAATTAATTAACGGTGCGTCTAAAAAAAAAATGTCTCAGGACTTTTCGTTCCAAAATCGTACTCTCTACCTACCCTATTATGAAACTCGACTACTTCTGGGATATCCTGTATATATGTATAATATTTTTATATCAAAAACAAAATGCAAGTACATACAAATACAAACATATAATTTTATATTTTCTAAATTCGATGTTTAATATATTATTCCACAAATTGGTACAATTCCCATATCTATAGAAAAAAGTGTATGTGAAACGAATTTTCAAGGGACATAAAATTTTAAATTGTCTACATTAACATTTTTATATAGTTTGCAATTTTTTTTTGAATTTTCGAATGGAATTTAGCTATTAAGGTTGTACCGATGAAATGATTTGGGTACAAAATTTTCAAATGTCTATCGATCCTATCCTAGTAGACGTCAAAAACGACCATCGTTTAAATTTATATAAATATATAAAGACTGTCCCATAATTCACGCAAGATTTGAATTATATATAGCAAAACCACCTTTTTTTCAATTTGTATTAAAACATAAAATACATAGGGTTATGTATGGAATAACACTTCGGGCAAATGACCTCCACGGCTTTGCTAGCATATACGCACTCTTTTGCCGAAATATCCAAGACCATTTTGCATAAATATGGCTTCAAATACCCCCTAGGAAGAAATCCAACGGTGTTAAATCATATAACCTAGGAAAATTTGACCATCATTATAGCTAAGTAATGGTACTAAACTAATATACCTAAGTAATAATCATAAGTTCTTATTTCAAACTGATTTTATTATCAGCATGATGATAAAATAAATAACACCCACAATTTATACATCATATTATTCAGAATCACGATGTGTTCATAAATTATTATTATATATATTTTTCATTATTAGCATATATGAAATAAAATTGATACTAATTAGTTCACATATTCATTGTTTGTCAACAAGTTTATAATCTCATATGAACTGTTTCTACACCATCTCATCGCTATACACTCTAATAACGATTACACTCGACTTGTTTTATAATATTATATAATTATAAAATCAAAAGAGGTTACATAAAAGTATAGAAATATACATATAAATCAAATTTGGTCTAATTAGCATTTGACTGGAAATTGAAGCACACATTGTTTGCGGAAGACAAATTATGATTTTCATGCTTCTATGTCAGATAACCACCAATCGATACAATATTTAATTTGAATAATAATTTAATATTGACTTCAAAGTTATACTGTCAATGATATTTAAAAAAAATTGACTCATCAAGCTAATAATCCGTCTAATGGTGAGCTGGGTGTGATATCCAGGAGTCCAGGTGGATCAATTCAATTTTTCATATTAATATTTGTATAATAATAATTAATATTTGTTATTTCAAGAATAAAAATCGATTTTAGGGTAGCTCTTAAAATAAAAACTTTTGAAATTTAAAAAAACTAAAAAAACATGGTTTTATTGGAATATGAACGAAAAAATACAAAATAATTGAAAATAGAATAAAGAGATTGACAACGAAATTAACTTTAATGTAAACAAAAGCATGGGGTTCTCTCTACTGACTATTGTAAAAGTAGAGCCATTATGAAGACGAAAGTAGAGATCACCCCGTGCTTTTATTCTATTTTACTATTTTATTTTCAATTATTTTGCATTTTTTAGTTCATATTCCAATAAAAGCATGTTTTTCTATTTTTTTTGAAACTCTAATTTTAGTTTTTTGTTCTTATATATATATATATATATATATATATATATATATATATATATATATATATATATATATATATATATATATTGTTGCGCTGCTTGGTGCAAATTTGACTGTTGTAGGTGAAGATAGTCCACTGGTCCACCAGAGCAGTTGAATTAAGTTGAATTTCGTAGGCTTATCAATGTTTTAATATTTCAAATATTTGACCACAACCAATTGGAAAATTTAATAACAAATATTAATTATTATTATACAAATATTAATATGAAAAATTGAATTGATCCTCCTGGATATCACACCCAGCTCACCATTAGACAGACTATTAGCTTGATGAGTCAATTTTTTTTAAATATCGTTGACAGTATAACTTTGAAGTCAATATTAAATTATTATTCAAATTAAATATTGTATCGATTGGTGGTTATCTGACATAGAAGCATGAAAATCATAATTTGTCTTCCGCAAACAATGTGTGCTTCAATTTCCAGTCAAATGCTAATTAGACCAAATTTGATTTATATGTATATTTCTATACTTTTATGTAACCTCTTTTGATTTTATTATATAATATATAATATAATTATATAATATTATAAAACAAGTCGAGTAAAATTTTAAAATTTTAAAAAGTTTAATACATTATTCGTAAGTGAATATCTTGTAGTAAAATCACTATTTGTCTAAATTTACTCATGCTTGTGACATTATACACAATAATTATGAATAATGTTAATATATAAACATTATAATTATGTTGTTATAGGTATTAAAAAATTAATTCAAAGTATATACACTTGGCAACAAAAGTTGATGTCAATTTTTACAAATTTTATAGTTTTCGATTAAAAATTGTTACTATATTTATAATGAACAACTTTTATCCGAAGCATTTTTTCGATAAACGAATCAATAAGAGACAAATCAATTAAATATGAAATTTTTAAATATGAAATCAACTTTTGTGGTCCATAGTACTTCTATAAATAAATACTGAATGTGTATTTGAAAATTTTCAATATGAGGCATGCAACACTTTTGATTTGTATAACAAAGAGAATAATATACGGCCAAATTTGCGACATACATTATATGAGCCCAAACCCATAAAATTATGGGTTTTACCTCGATACGAGTTTACATTCTAAAACAACATCTAATATAGACACTATTTCATTCCGATAAGGCTATTATAATAATAATAGGGTTTTACCTCCGTTTCTGAGACTGCACGGTCTATATCATAGACCATCCACATCATTGTTATTTTTAACCATTATTAATTTATAAATATACATTAATGATGTGGGCGGAGGACAAGGAATCTGTCTTCAGATTGTGTATGTTATGCGACTCCAGTCGACTTTGACAAGAACTATACCGATATTCATCTGGAGCTCGTAAAGAGATACTGCAGAAAACTTTCACAAGCATAGCTGGTTACTTCGTTCGTGTCCATACGCAGACAATTTAGTCAGATAACTGCGCAATTCATTTTATTTTGAAATTAATTTAATTGGACGGTTACCATTTAATTGACAAACTGCCGGTGTTGAGATTTGAACCCATAACCTCTCAGTTCCAAGCAGGCATAGCGCGTTAGACCGCTTGGAGCAACTTGGGTTGGTACATTCTCACTACAGCCTCAAATTTAGCAGAATCTTAAATTAAAAAGTCTGGAATCGGTGGATAAACTGAGCTAGACAGCGAGATAGCTTGGCCAGCGAAAATCCATCCAATTCATAATTATTAAATAAAACAAATATTTGAAATTTTCGTAGAATCACTTTATTTGATTACTTTCGGAACACAGTTCTTTCTTCAGAAATAAAAAATGAAATGTATATACATATACAGGATGCGCATAAGTAGTCGAGTTCCATAAGAGGGTAGGTAGGGGGTACGATTTTGGAACGAAAAGTCCTGAGACATTTTTTTATTAGACGCACCGTTAATTAACTATTTATTAATTGTGAAAACTAGGTTGAAACCAGAGTTGCAAAAAGTGCATTTTTTTGATAATTTATTTTTGATTTAATTATCAATTTTTGGAAAAATGTATTGCTTAAATTTTTCAAATTATTAATTCCTTGAAAAGTGTATTAATTAAACATTTTTATTTTAAAAAAATGTAATAAATAATTTGTTTTAATAATAAATTTAAAAAAAAAATGCACAAATTAAATTCGTCCCTGTACCTACTCTCTCTTATGGGACTCGAAAACTTATAGAACACCCTGTAGTATATATAAATACCGTGTAATTGAATAACCGTGTTTTATTTAATTATTATATATTTTTTAATTATATTTATTCATTTAATTTAAATAAACTTTTTTTTAATGTATCGTAAAACTCTTTTAACTAATAATATTAACAAATTAGAATTATTATTTTAAATTTATAAAAACACGGTTGCTCAGTTACACCTTATATATATGAGTATATATCCGGTAGATGGTGGGCATAGGCCTCACTGTCGAACATTCCAGTCATCTTTGGTCCTGCGTCACCCATTATCAGTCTGTGGGTGCTACAGGTGTGAATATTTCAACAGCGGCCAAGTGATATGCTCAAACTGTGGACCATCTGTCCCTATATTAGTGCATTGAGAAAATTTAAAGTGAAGTTATAGAAAATATTACCAGCCAAGTAGCCGAGCGGTCTAAGGCGTCATGTGTGCGCAGTATGCAGTACTTGGAAACTGGGAGATTATGGGTTCGAATCCCCACATCGGCAGTTTGTCAATTATAAAAAAAAAAAGGGGCGGTTGATTGACTAAATTGCCGGCGTATGGACAACAACGAAGTAACCGGCTATGCTTGAGAAGGTTTTATGCAGTTTCCTTCACGAACTCCAGATGAATATCGGCATAGTTCCTATCATAGTCGGCTGCAGCCGCATATCCTATCGATTCCTAGTCTACTCACAAATTCCTTCCACTCCACTCACATCCTCACATCCTAAGGCATCACAATGGACCTTATGGTCGAAGTGTAGCCCGTCCAGGGCAGCCTTTACAATCTACCTCTACCTACCTCTCTATAGAAAATATTTCGTTGCAGATTTTACATTTTTCATCTTTTCATATTATCATTTTGTCTGTAATAACTCTAAACTCGGCCTTGCGCACTACCGTGCTGTAGATTATTTACAGAAATATTTGCAATGCTCTGAAGACTTGTAATAATTAATGTTACTAACGCCATCAATTAACTTAATTTCGTATATATTATAATTATTTTCTCTGTGAAAATTAGCTAGTCTGTATAGGTTCTACGTGACACAACTTTTTGTTGTAGACACAAATAATAAAGTACAAGTGATAGGTTAGGAATATACAGACTATATAGCCTTAAAAACTGTAGTTCTGCACGAACACCTAACTCTATATGCAAATCATTAAACTTTAATTACATACGAATACCAAATAATTGAAAAACTAGAATTGAAAATGGTATTGTCATTACCAGTAACATAGTAATTATTATTATAAATAATTTTACCGAGTACAGTTTATGTTATTCGAACTATGTAGTAAATCGAAATTTGTTTTGTAGCTATTAATTAATTACGAGTTGATATTATTGCATTTATTTCATGACAAAACATATGTAATTAAATAACTTTGTTTATGGGGCAGTTCTGTTAACGACAAGATTAGTAAATACCACATAACAATTTATAATACAAATATTGTACGGTTCAATTCACAATAATTGGATCAAACTAAATAAAATAGTGAAAATTTGAAAAATTCGTAGAAGCTACATAGATTAGATAATTTTCTCAGAAAAACTAATCATAATGAATCATGTTAATTTTCCATGGTTAAACTAGTAATATCAATAATTATTATGCTGTATATACCAGGGCTGGCCAACTTTTGTATGTATAAGATTTACTTTTTGCGAATTTCCTGAAAGGAAATAGAGCTATTGGTCCCGTATCGAAGTCAAAATTTCGCAAAAATTTCTTCAAATGTCCATCGATCCTACCTAGTAGATATCAAAAATCACCATCTGTAAAATTTATATATATCTATGAACATTAATATGTATATATATATATATATATATATGAGTGTCTGTAATCACTCTAGCGGTCACAGCTTTCATTTTATCGGAATGAAATTTGGTATTTGAGGCGCTTTTGGTATTCAAAAGGTCAAGTTCGTTAATGAGTAAAATCGGATGAGGGAAAAGGGGGGTATAGAGGAAGGGGGAAACACAAAATTTGACATATCTCCCTTAATATTCGGAAAATCGAAAAATTTATAAGAAGTAATGTTTTAGGTATTAAATTTTACTGTAGTTTTGTTTCTTGTCATTTTTTCTATTACACTAATATTTACAGAAATATTGACGGTTTAAGATCGAAAACTAAATTCCTCACTATCTCTGTACACATTCTGTACAGATTTCTCTGTACAGAGTTTGAGCAAAAATGATAAGATGATGAATTGTAGCAAACATGGTTTTCTACAACTTTATGCCTTACGCATTTTTTGATTGTTCTAATATTAAAAGAGATATTTTGTATTTTGTGTTTTCTTCTTTCTTTATGCCCCCATTTCCCCTTCACTTATGACATTTATTAATAAAATTGGCCTTGCAAATACTAAAACCATAACGACATTTCATTTTGATCAGACTACATTTGTGACCGCTAAAAAGTGATTTATGTATTTTAAGGAAATTCGCTAAGTTGAAGCAGCTCCTGCGTAACGAATTTTTAATAAAATTGGCCTTGCAAATACTAAAATCATATACGACATTTCATTTTGATCAGACTAAAAATGTGACCGCTAGAAAGTGATTTATGTATTTTAAGGAAATTCGCTAAGTTGAAGCAGCTCTTGCGTAACGAATTTTTTTATCTTAAAAAAGTGTCGCGATCGACTATTTGTATGAAGGTACATATGAAAAAGTTGTTGAAATGCACAGTAAGGCTGATCGAGGATAAGATAGAGGAAAATTTATCATGGAAGAGTGATATACGTTTTTTATACTTGTTTTTTGCTAATCTATCAAATACAACTTAATACAACTTGTTGACGCGTGGTGAGAAAACGTCGCCGGGTCGTTACCACGTAACAAATGGTAATAAACGGTTTAACCCGCCGCAATAAATGTTTCACATCAAAAAATTATGCTCGATAAAAGATTTGGGGGTGGTTACCTCGTTACCGAATCAGGTTCTCGTATGTTTGTCTAGATAAACCTAGCTTTCCTCTAAATTAAACCTAGATTTTCTCTAACCTAGGTCCTCTTTATCCTTGAACTTTTCTACGCATTAGCGAACTTTCCAATCCTATGACTTTCAAATGACAATAGCAGATAGGAAATACCATTTGGATTGACCTTAAAATGTGACCGCTAGAGTAACACCTGCAAATACATGGAAAACATATTTATTTATATATGTATGTAATTTTTCTTAAAAAGTAAGTTTATTATTTTTGCGTTTTGAATAAGAACATGAAGAAGATAAATGCTAATTAAGTAATTAATCTATTTTTTACCGACGAAAGAAGGAGGTACTCAATTCAACTTATATATTTTTTCAAAATTGAAGTGATGTATTTATTCTGAGTAAATTCGCATAGTTGATGAAGCTCCTGCGTAACGAATTTTCAGATAATAAGTGTAATTTTTGTTGTTTTTAAAGGAAAAGTTATTTTTTAACGATTTATTTTTGACAAGGTATTTTGAGTATATAAACATTATATAAGCCTTCAAATAAAGATGAAAATATTGTCAAGCTGATCAAATTTAATTTATTTTCCTATTTGATATTAATATTCAATTATAGACTTACAAACAAAGGTATTCGTAACCTTTGTATGATTATCAAAGAAATATGAGAAACATGTAAAACAATCTGTTTTGAATCTTTCATTCAGATTTGAAAGACATTTCTTTATTGAAATAAATATTATTTAATCAAAAATCTTTCTTTGATCAAAATAAATTATTATAATGTAATAATCTATTAATCGAAAAAATTAAGTAGTAGTAACAGCGAAGGGGTGGCTGAAGCCTGATAAGTAGGTCTTTCTAAAGGCCTTTTTTACCGACCCCTAAAGGACAAAGAATTTGAATGTAGTATAGGAATTGGTAGGTTGTACGTCAGCAGCCAGTGTGACTTTGATAGAAACTTTGCCGATATTCATCTTGAGTTTGTGGAAGGAAACTGCAGAAAACCGTCACAAACATCGTCGGTTATCTTCGTTCTTGGCCATACCCCCACAGTTAAGTCAAATAACTGCTCCCAGTTTTGAACAGAGCGCCTTTAACAACTTTGCTACTGTAAACGACTGGTAATCGAAATGCTTATTATTTTTATCCGATCAAAAACATAAATGTATACAATGGCCACGTTTTCGGGGAAATTCCTAATGTTATAGTTGCTTATGAATTATAATGTAATAGTTGCTTAATGTATATATATAAATTTTACAGATGCTGATTTTTGCCTACTAGGTAGGAACGGTGGACATTTGAATAAATTTTTGCGCAGTTTCGACTTTGGTACGAGACCAATAGTTGTAATTGTAACAAAACTATTAAGGGATTTCTAGCATGAAACCACTTTTCGACAGATTTTGCTCATTTTTTCACAGGCTAAAAATAACGTTTTCTAATCAATCCCGAAATTTCAGAATTTTTGACCGTTTAGAAGGCGAGATAATTAAAAACAAAGTAATAAAGATTATTAAAATAATCAAAGAGAACTCTAGGTTTTTTTGAAATTATATTTCAAATTGTGCCTCTAGTCCTAGAACAATTGTTTGTATTTTATAAATACGTATTTCGACTAAAATGTAGTCATCATCAGTATGAATTAGCTAATCGTAACTATCTCTGGGATATGGATTCAGAGATATGTTGCTTGTTGCTAATTTGGTGCCAGTGTCACAATGATATTAAAAAATTATGTCCTTTTATACGATTTGGCTGAGGATATAATCTGACTTGAGGATTATTTAAGTTGCCTGACTACTGGATTAGGTGTACCTACGTTAACCTTGACATTCAGGTATTGGATTTTTATTTATATTTTTGAAAATGGTTTAATTTTATTAAATCAGAATTTGGAATTGGGCCATTGTCTAAATTCATTATCTGTTTTCTCAATTTGTATATGTAGATGCTTTCGTATGCATCTAATTCTGTGGGGTTTTGTACCGATTTAAGTAGTTTTAGATTCGATTTATCAATTTTATGGTTGTTCTCAATAACGTGCGCCGCTATACACGATTTTTCGGTTCTCCCAAATTTCACATGAGCCAGATGTTCTTTGATTCGAATACCGATTTGGCGACGACTTTGACCAACGTAAATTTTCGAACAGTTTTGACAATTAACACCATATATGCCCGATTGTTTTTCATTACTAATTTTATCCTTAGGGTTGCCCAGTAACTGTTTGATTTTATTTTTACTAACAAGCGCTGTTTTTAAGTTGTGGTCCCTTAATTCTCGAGTGATTCTATTTGTGCATGGACGGAAGTATGTTAGTTTAGCACCATTTAGTTTGTTCAACGTTGTAAATTTCTGGTGTTAGTGCGGTGGAATTGTTTCGTGCAATTTTAAATTTAGTTCTGCGGACCAAATTATTTATTATGTTAGAGTCGAAGCCATTAAAGATTGCAACTTGTTTAATGTGGTTTATTTCTCTAAAGTAATTTTTCTTGGACAATGGGACTTTCAGTAGCCTGTTTACCAAAAAATTGAAAATAGCTATGTTGTGTTGAGGTGGGCTGTTCGAATCGGCTGTAATGTATCGCTCAGTGTGTGTAGGTTTTCTGTAGATATCGATTTCTAATTTATTAGTGTCGTTATTTTTCATAATTTTTATATCTAAAAACGGATTCGAGCCTCCTTGTTCTATTTCGGTTGTATGTTCTATCGATGGGTACATTTTATTTAAGTTCTCTAAAAATGTTTGGGGATTTTCTTTGTTCGTATCAAAAATAGTATAATGCTTTTATATCGAAAGATATTAAAACTGAATCTGGTTGTAAATTAATATCTTTGATTTTTTCGATTAATTCGATACTATTAGATTATATCAGATTATATCCTCAGCCAAATCGTATAAAAGGACATAATTTTTTAATATCATTGTGACACAGGCACCAAATTAGCAACAAGCAACATATCTCTGAATCCATATCCCAGAAATAGTTACGATTAGCTAATTCATACTGATGATGACTACATTGTAGTCGAAATACGTATTTATAAAATACAAACAAATGTTCTAGGAATAGGGGCAAAATTTGAAATATAATAACAAAGTAATCATTCTCTCTCATTAGAAGCATGTAAAACTTCATGCCTGCCCAACTATTTTCTGTTGTATTAAAAGTAGTGTTGAGTAAAGTTCTTAAATAATTTTTTTTTTAAATCGCATTTTACAGTTTTGTTTTCGAAATATAATAGATTAAAATTTTGTTTTCTTTCAAAATTACATTAATTTGTAAATAAATATTTGTATGTAAGAATATGTATTTTTTCTATAATAAATGCAAACCGGTTTTTTGACAGGACTATGGTGGTACTACCTTAAGTATATAAATATAATATCATACAAAAATTCTTTATTTTTTGTAATTTTGAATCTCTTATGCCAAGTATCCTGTTGAGAGAAATACTCTCGAAAGCTTTTTTCGACTTCTGTCTTGTAACGATTGAAAATATTAACCTTTGACATAAATGCTTGGAATGGGTGTTCATAAAATGGCCTAATTCCCCCGATTAGGCTAATTCGTTTGCCCGGAAAAGTGATAACGGGCTGAAACTTTGTATATATGTTCTACAGCAAAATAGTGAGTTTGTAAATTGGCAAAATCGGAATGTGTCTACCCTCACCAGAGGAGAAAATATACATCTTTGAAACCGTAAGAGATAGAAAAAAAATTTAATAACAAAAATCTCTTCATTTTAAACTAAACAACTTTTTTTTGAAAAATTTTTCATAAACCCAATAGTTTTCTCATAATTTGTGCTCAATGAGCAAAACGATTCAGTCGAACGAAGGCTGACATATGTAGATACATAACATCTCATATACTCAGGTATACCCAGTAAGGGTATTAAGAATTCGAACATTGATATTCAACAGTATATACTGGTTATATGAGATTAACTGGGTATATGAAATTAACTCAGTTGTTACATAACCTACTTGTTTTCCATTAGATTAGGCATAGTAAAATTATAGATTGGGAAAATTATCACTTTCAGGTAAAAATATTCGGCTTTCAGACTTTTTGGGTGTTTTCAGCCTAGAATATAGATTATTATCTTATGATCAGTAAATCAGATCACAATTTATCATTACAGAATATAATCTTCAGATTATATTCAAATAAAACATATTCCATAAGAATAACATTGAATTTTAATTATGGACTAAAAACCGTCTCAAATCTTTCCTGTAAAAATAGTAGTAGGCGTCTATGCTTAAACTTGGTCTGACGTACTTCCGTGCTATGTGATATTTTTACACTGGTTCCTGTACCGTTTACTTTCTATATCATAAAAATTTGAATGTGTAGTTACTGATTATTATGAAAGTGGGGGTAGAAGGGGTGGGTGTAAGTATATTTATTACTTTATACCTTTTGTAATTGTTCTAGAAAATTCGAAATATTTTAATTATATTTGAAGGCTTGTGTAATAATATACACGTTCGCACTTTAAACATTTTCAAATACAATTATATTAAAACATTTTCTTCTTTAAAGATTTTACACAACATTCGTACATTTTAATTCAATATATTATGTTTATTTATAATGGAAATTTTCTAATTCAATTTTGATATTCAATGTGTTTTTAATAAGAATCATACATTGAGTGCCTATTAGATTTAATTTAATTAAGGCGTAAAATTTATTGTTATAGAGAATCTGATGTGAATCACACATGTTACCAACTAGCTGAAATCAGAGGCTTCGCATTCAAGGCATTGTCAAATCATACCCTTATTTAATGAAATATATAATTTTTTAAACATACAATACCGGTTGTTTAGTTTACATCTTCGCATAGCAGATCTACCACGAGTATGAGAGAGTACATATGTATACATTAAGCAATGTGTATGAAAATGAGGTCTTATAGATTTGTTATCTTACTTAAAGTTAAACTGTTGTGTGCTGAACAACAGAACAAATCAAAACAACTGATCTGTTCACTTAAAAAAACCCCACTCTCCAAGCATAACACATACAACACACAACAGTTTAACTTTAAGTAAGAAAACAAACCTATAAGACCTCCTTCTCATACACATTGCTTAATGTATACATATGTACTCTCTCATACTCGTGGGAGATCTGCTATGCAAAGATATAAACTTAACAACCGGGATACACTAGTAAACTATTTTTGGCGGGCAACCTCTCGTGTTTTTTATTTTAAGTTATGGTTTATGTCAAAACTCGTAAACATACGGATATACATATAAAAAGTCAACTATAATTTTAACTGTTAGGAAATAGTTACATAGAATGCTAGTGAAAAAATTGATGAGCAGGTTCCAAGAAGTGCAATTAGATATTTTTAGACAAAATAGTATTTCTAAAGGTACAAAATTATGTACTTGTTTTCAGGTTTCTAATGTCTACGAAGAGATTGATGTCAATAATTCTCGACGAATTTTTTGTACACTATACACAACTACTAGCGTATACACTCTTCTACAATCATAATGTCACAATTAATTTGAAATGATCACATTAAACTGCCGTTATAATTGTTAATTACTATTACTATTGTTAATTACAACGTAATTAATTAATTAATAGTAATTAACATTGTTAATTACAACGAATTACAACAATAACTTCGTTACAAATGTTTTTCTTAAAGAAAGATGCAAAGATGTTTCTCTTAATACTGTACCAAAAATTCGCCGAGAATCATTGACTTCAATCTCTTCATAGAAATTAGAAACATGAAAACTATTACATAATTTTGTACGTTTGGAAATTTTTTTTCTTAAAATATATAATTGTACTTCTTGGAAGCTGCTCATCAATTTTATCACTGACATTGCATGTAATTGGTTTCTTTATAGATAAAATAAAAATTGACTTTTACATGTATATCCGTATGTTGATTTTTGACAGAACCATAACTTAAAATAAAAAATACAAGATGGGGCAGTATTTTACTAGCGTATAAGCAAACAAATTGCGGATGAGTTTATATAACAACCATTCAGGGCCTACCTTTATTAAAAGTAATTTAGGGTATTTCCAAACTATTATTAGGTTTAATATTTGTTTATTTGTGTATACTTTCGTGTCCACATAACGATGTTTGTCCAAATTCCTTTCGGTTACGTATGACAAACTGTAGAAGACTTTAGCGTATACTCCGACAAATTTCATTGTCATTGAATTTATTAATTAAATTAAATCCTGATATGAAAAAATTAACTCGTCAACCAGGAATCGAACCTTTGGCCGCTGGATAACTAGTCCAGGATGCTTCCACTACACCAAGACATTAGATTAGTCGGAGTATACGCTATAGTCTTCTACAGTTTGTCATACGTAACCGAAAGGAATTTGGACAAACATCGTTATGTGGACACGAAAGTATACACAAATAAACAAATATTAAATAAAAACAAATCACTTCAGCAGAAGTAAATACTGTCTAATAAATAAAAAATTAGAATAATATGAAAAAGTTGGCCGTTGCATCACAATCGTCTTTGGTGTAGAGGAAGCATACTGGACTAGTTATCCAGAGGCCCGAGGTTCGATTCCTGGTTAATTTTTTCATATCAGTATTTAATTAAATTAATATTATTAGGTTGTCAAGAATTTTACGAAATTCACAATATCAGTAAAATGAATCCTCAGAAATTAGTTGAATTTTTTTGAGAATTTATCCCGATGGCGTTTTTTGAGAAAATCGTAACGTAAGTTAGAGAAATTTAATATGCATCTTCATAAACATGGTGAAATAAAATGCACGATTCCGACTGTTTTTACTACGAACTCTCTCAATATAGTTGTTAAGTTTTTTGATAAAATATGCGTAAATAAGTGCTTTTTTTTCATGTCCGCTGCAGATGGTTATTTTTTATGGTTCAGTTGACATCCTGAGTACCGGCGCGCTGTTTGAAAGTCGTTTGAAATTATATACTAGTATATGTATGAAGTTTTATTGCGGAATCTCCCTGATACACATATAATTTTCTATATAGTTTTTTCGCGCGGGTACCCGATTAGCTGATATAGTTTGGAAATACCGTAATAAATTTTTAGCGAAATTCTTCCAAAAGAAATACAGCTATTGTTTTTGTACCATTTTGAAGAAAAAAAATTGCTCCTAGGGGTAGAAAAAAGAACAAAAATTGATTGTTCCCCCCACTGAATTTTCATCTGTGAACCGATTCTGTTAAAATTTGGCACACTTATGTAGCTCTAATGACACTTTAACAAGTACGAAATGTACGAAAAAAGAAAGGCAAAAACTGAAAAGCGAAAAATAAAACTTTTTAACAAAAAATAGAACCGACAAAAAGAGAAAGGAACTGAAAAGTGAAAAATAAAAACTTTTAACAAAAAATTAAACCTTCGAAAAAAGAAAGGAACTAAAATGCGTCATCATCTCATAGCAGCTATACTGTATGCGTTTGGTTGTTTGTTTGTTATTTAAGAATGGGGATTTTTTGATGCACAATGCACTAAACTAAACTACTAAAGTGTACTCTCATCACATGTGTACTGACTGACTTGATGCAGTACCACACGGCCAGGCAGTAATAAATAATATTTAACATTGATTCTCTATAGGAAAAGCTGTTCAAAACACACAGTAGGTGTATAATAAAGGTTCATCGCTTTAAGCGATATGTTGCTGTATCCATCCGATGTTGTTATAAAATATAAGCGGCATGTTTACATAGGTGTTTATACGGGGAATCAGCGTGACCTTGCTATTTGGTCGTAATAACCGACCCGTCGTTATGAACCGATGTCGGTATAGCCGGTTTTGATTGTATATTGAGAATATTCATAATTATTTTCAAAATTAATTATGAAATTAATGTTTCTCTGTACAAATTTCCACACTTAATTTTATGGTCTAAATGTCGGAAATTTAAAAAATGCGTCTTATTATTTTTGTTATAAGAGTACCCTCATCAAGTTTATCATCCATAGGAGAATATACACATTTTATTCGTCGAGTCTCTCGTTCAGGATGGATTTAAATGGATTTAAACGGCCATTTTTGGTGCTACTTCAACTTCAGTAAGATACGCAAGTGAGACGGTTGAAACTATACTCAACCTCACGAGAAGAACAGATAGATTACTAGTCGAGTATATTCACGAACTGAATCTCACTAAAGGAAAAACAAATACACTTTTTCCTAGAGGGTTGAGGAATTTTGGAGGTTGTTAAAGGTCTATATAGGCTTGGATTCGGCTTGACTTTATGATAATATGTTTATGTAAATTCAAATATACCTTTCAATTAACTATTTCTACATTGAGTTAATATGCTAATTACTTTATTATATTATTTTCTATTGAATAAATCTGTAATATATATATATATATATATATATATATATATATATATATATGTATAACTAAATGCTACAAATTTGAATATATATTTTAATAGTAATTCATGTGTACGTAATAAGTAACTTCAAAATTTTATAGTGGAAGATCCATTTGATACCCGTAGCGGCTGTGCAAAATTTTCGAAAACCCTTATAACTGAGGAACATAATAAATCTCCCAGTCAAGGACTGATTGCCTTAAAACGCTATTACACGGATTTATTTGTTTATTTATAATTTATAGGGTAAATATCAATTTTTCTGTCTCTAAATTTAAAATACTGAAATTCCATATGAATGGTTATCCCGTGTTTTACTCTGACTCCCTATTTTACTCCCTTGAAGATTGATTTAAAAAAAACTCATAATGACCTTAAATATACTATATATATATACTTAGTGATGAGCAAAGCAAGACCAAAACCATGACCAAGACAGTCTTGGTATCGGTCTTGGTCTTGCTTGTCCGGTCTTGGTCTTGCTCAAATACTTGTAGTCTTGGTCTGGGTCTTGATCTTGCGTATTCAGTCTTGGTCTTGGTCTTGCTCATTTAGTCTGTTACTTACTACTAACGTCGTTTTGGAAATTTTTCAACCCTTTTTATAGATATAAATTATAAATGGTCAATAATTAATATCTATAACTAATTTAGCTTTATTTTACAATAATCAACAAATTTTACCATATTCTATTGGTTTTTATAGTAAAAATAAATAAAAAATTAGCTTAGCTCTACATCAACCATGTGTTAACCAGACATCGGAAAAGAATAGTTACTTCAAGAATATTCTTGTAGATCCTTTTTTTCAGACAATGGTAAAGTTTACCAGTATTTTTTTTAATATTTGATGTTTAAATTTAGCAGAGTAAGCTGGAAATCTTAAGCCCACAAAATGTTTTGTTCCAACAAAAACATATATTGAAGTATTCTCCTGTATCCTATTTTCAACGGAACTTATAATTTTTTTTAGTTTAGTCTTGCACTTTGGTCTTGGTCTTGCATTCTCGGTCTTGATGTCGGTCTTGTTCTTGTTCATTCGGTCTTGTTCTTGTTCTTTGTCTTGGTCTTTTAAGTGTATGTATGATCTTGGTCTTGCAAAATCACATGACCAAGACCAAGACCTGCAAGACCAACACAGATTTTGCTCACTATATATACTAGATACAAAATATAAAAAATAAACTTTTACTAGAAGATAACGCATTAAACAGCAAGAAAATTAAAAAAATTGTAAACTGAATGGGACACTTTGATTTTAAAATTTCTTTGCAATGACTATGGTGGCTTTATTGCAAAATGTGTACAATTTTTTATACTTTGCTCCGAAGTTTTCTCTGTACACTCTTGGACTCTTGAACTATAATCATAACATTAGTTATTCATTTCATAGGTAGATAAAATAACAATATATACAACTAATTCATAATTATTTATGATTTAAAAGCTCTCTCTGGTAATATTAAAATCTAGATTACAATTTGAATTGTTTCTACGACACATATACACACTCGAATGCTATATATTTCAGTCACATTCTAATCGCACTAATTACTTTATATAGATGTGTAATACTAGCATTACTCGTTGCATCTTCGCTTGTGAAAATTGTAATTGTAAAGACCTTATAATTGAATAACATTATTTACCGACGAAAAGAAGTAGGTACTCAATTCAATCTGTATATAGTTTTTTTTTAATGTATGATCACGCATTACCTTTTACAGAGTAGTCCGATTTTGAAAATTCTTTTTTTGTTGGATAGGGTATACTTAAAAGTTGGTCCCATATAAATTTGAAGAAAAAAATTCAAAATTTTAGCCACAAAAATAACTTCTTTTTTTATTTATTTTATTTTATGAGTGGAGTCGCTGGTTACTGTTTTAATATATACTTTAAAGCATATAACTGAATGTGTTATTTGACTTCCCAGCGTTCCACTAAAGCACAAATATTATATCGAGTGTGTAAGGGGGCATCTACCTTGGTGAGATTTAGTGAGATTTGGTGGCACCCTCCGCCCCCTTACGTGAGATTTACGCTCTAGTTGTTACATGATAAAATTTATTTTCATAAAACAGTAAAATACTACAACGTTAAGGTGTGTTATAACAAATTGATTTAAATTTGATAAAACTTAAAGTAGAAACAGACAACAGCATAACTTTTCCTAATTCAGTTCATTCGTATAACTGATTAACTGGCAAACAACTCGCGCGCTATAATTGACTGATAAGCAATGACTGTAAACGGCACGGTGGGAAATTCCGCGAATACACTACGGTGTATAGTGTCGTAGTCTTAACTTAGCTTTAGAACGCCCACAGACATATATACATATATAGATAGATAGATACATCTTGGGGTTTAAAAACTATTGCACTTCGACCTTATGGTCCATTGTGCTCACCCATTGTGTTGGCAACAGCATCACGTCTTCCTGAAGGTTCATATATTCGGGGTGAGATGCACCGAATATCCTGCATCTGCTGTAACCTAGAGGTTAGCAGTCAATGATAATGTGGCTAGAAGTTTCTTCCTCTTCGTCACACAATCTGCTTACAATGGACCGTTATGGAGTCCCATTGTGTGCAGATGCTTTTGCAGAGGACAATGCCTGGTAATGAATCCGGTAACCCTCCGCAATTGCATCCTGTTCAGCTTCAATGCATCGAGAGATAACGCCTTTGTTGCACTCTGAAGCAGTAATTTCCCAACCTCCTGCCACGATACATTTTCCCAGTTGATCACCTGTTTTCATGCAGTTCTTGGAATTCCTAAAATAGGCTCTGAGCTTATGAAGGGCAATCCGACTCCCTTCTTTGTTAAGGCATCTGCTTTTTCGTTTCCTTCGAAGCGACTGTGACCCGGCACCCCGATCAATTTCACATTGTTCCATTTTGGTAGCTCCAATAGTTCCTCCAGAAAATCCTTGACTACCCTTGATATAAATAGATACTAATACATATATAGATACAAATTTTAATGATGGTCATTTTCGACAGCTACTAGATATGTAGTTTTCGAAAGTCTCTTCTTCAGTATAAAACCAATAGTTAAATTTTCTTCGAAAATTGGCTCACATTAAAATCGTGTAAGTAGTTACTGTGCAAATCAAGAGATAGATTTATACGGGTTATGCTCATCAATTGTATGAGTATGTTCTAATGAAACAACACATTTTACATTTCTATAAAAATTAGGCTAATTGTATGCAAAGTAACTATAGTTAATATACAAGTTTGTTTTCAAATAATAATTGTATTATATTATATACTTTAATAATTATACCATATAAGCGCCATAAGGTATGTACATGATATTAGTAAATAGTATGTATTAGTTGAAACTAAATAACAAAACGTATGTTGTTAAATAGCAGGTATTCATACAATATATAAATAAAACATACATAAACGTAATATAGGCAACAAAAGTGTGTACTCAAAATATGATAATTTATTTAAGCCCTCATTCATTCGGATTTTTAAATGTTTCGATTAAAAGATGTTATTTACATAATAGATTATATTTTAATCAGATAACATTAACAAATACATACTTTCAATTAAAAATAAGTTTAATTCAAATATTAAATAAACAAAAAAATACTTTAAATTCAAATCAAAATTAAGTTATTGAGTTACAATAATGATTATGGCATCAAATTTAACTATTAAAGTCTTTCTCCATAGTTGGTTTATGTTAGACATTTGAATTACATAAATAAGTTGCTGAGGAAGTCATAAATAAATGACGAAACGTCCAATTTATTTTAATTTATTCATTCACTTTTTCAAATCCTATTTCCTACGAATTGAGTATTAGATGTTAGTATATTTATAATGAAAAACTTTTATCTGAAGTATTGTTTCGAAAACCGAATGAATAGGGCACTAATCAATTAAAAAGGTTGGAAAAATGAGGAGCGCTACTTTTGTGGTCGAGTGTACATTAACTGGTACCTATAGAAATTGGTATTTATATTATAACACACAGATAGTATTATAGTTATGGGAATTGAATAATTTCCAGCAAGTAAAGTAGAGTAACAAGCTGTATTAAATTGTAATTTATTTTAAATTTAATAATAATTTAATATTATATTTATAATAATTTACTGGAAACTAATAATTATAATAAACCTCCCGCGGATCCACTTTGTCGTGGTGGGAGGGCCTAGTACCTAGCCTGCAAGCCAGCAGGAAGGGAAGCTAAATATCCAACCGTGGGTCAACTCAACGGCTAAAAGAGTTGAATTCTATCTTATGTAAAATTTCAAATCGAAATTTAGTCTTCAGGCGAGTAGTAATCGATTCGTTCCTACAGAATCTCGCCCACCTTCAGGTGACGCTTCTACGTTACCTAATGGGGGCAGCTCCTTCGTAACTGAGAGGGGCACAAATTTGTCGTTAGGTTCATAGCTATTCCAAGAGACTAGGCATGCCGCTGACGCCGAACGGCCATCTTAAGGCACTTCTCGACAAAGTCGAGCGAGCACCCAAAACAGTCATCAGCATCACCATCAGCGCTTTCAATAGACGAGGATACTTAAGGTTGACCTGCTCACTTGTAACTTAGCAAGTGAACTAAAAAGACGTGGCTACATGGGAAGGATCTACATTATATGGTGCGAAAAGCATTCCGAACTCTTTTATTTTAAATCGAAACATCTGCGATATCTGCAGCCTGCCTAATCAAAACCGGATTTGGCTCACCAGCCAGCACTTTAGACACGAACAGCGATACGGAACCAGAAGTGAATGTGAAAGTTAATGTATTTCTAAATATCTTACAACATTAAATTTTTTATTGGACCAAGTTTAATTACAAGATTTTATTTTTCATTATAAACAATACATTTCATAATCGGTAAAATATGATTTTATTTTTAATAAAATGAAATGTACAAAATGAACAATGAGCTTGGTATGCCGATTTCTATTTCAAATTCTTAAGAAAATTGAATCGACGAGTAATCCACCTTAATCCAAAAGTTTTTCATTTTAAAATGCTATAAAGGCAAAAATTTATTAAAATAACCTACGTGTGATATTCTAATTATTTACTAAAAATAATTTATAATGAGTTTTCCTATATGAAATATAGAAATCTACAATTTGTGTGGTTTTATTTATGTGACAGTAATGGGTATAACACACACCAATCCTACAGTGAACATATGATAACCGCCCTTGGGAGTATAATATGTTGCATTTTCTCTGGAACAACATAATATGATAAATATATATACATATATATATATATATATATATATATATATGTATATATATATATATATATATATATATATATATATATATATATATATATATGTATATATATATATATATATGTATATATATATATATATATATATATATATATATATATATATACATAAATAAAATATATACACATGTATACATAAAATATATAATAAATATATATATACAGGTTGTTCTGAAATTCGTTCAAGAAAACTATACCACGGTGTAGAGCTAGAAAAAACAAACAAAAAAGTTTTATAAAGTTTTTCGATTTGACGCTTAGTTTTTGAGATTAATTTTGTATAATTAATTAAACATTAATAAATTCAACCGTTTTGTGGGTGTCGCTACTCTTATTGAGAACTCTGATTGCAGCATGCTCTACTGTGGCCACCCTACTCCACCACTGTGGCCACAACTCCTTAAACTATGCGCTCTGTGATTGGAGGAGTAGTGTAGCGACACCCAAAAATTCAAATGTGATTTATTATTAATGTTTAATTAAAAACTAAGCGTCAAATCGAAAAAACTTTATTAAACTTTTTTGTTTGTTTTTTCCAACTCTACACCGTGGTATAGTTTTCTTGAGGATATCCTGTATATATATATATATATATATATATATATATATATATATATATATATATATATATATATATATATATATATATATATATATTTATATATGTATATAAATTAGTATACATTTATATATTATATCGAATAAGTTTATAAAATATAACGTTCAAATTTAATATAATTCATAAATATATATCAAATTTTATATTGATTGAATTCCAAACCACTTCTTTTTAATAATATGAATTAGTGTTGATTTCGAGTTCAAATACAGTTATTCAAACAATAAAGCTTCGCACAATTATCGAAATAAAATTCTAAATTCGAAAATTTGAATTATAAATATATGTTAAAACAAGTGCAGATAACTGAGTTAAATACTAAAATCCCCGATATAAATCGATTCCCGTTCTTGTCCATATGCCGCAGTTTAGTCAATTAACCGCCCTCCTTTTTTTTTCTTAATAATTAACAAACTCATAACCTCCCAGTTTCCAAATAGGCATAACGCCTTGATCCAGTGGCCGCTGATACAGTGACCACTCGGCCACTTCGACTGGTACTTTTTAGCTCTAGTCGACGCATACACAATGTCAGCTTGATATCTCCTTTAATTTTTGAACTATCGTGTCCACGGATAGATAGACAGACAGACAATGAATTAATTACTGCGTTTTATGAACACCTTTACCGAAAATTGATTTGTGCGAACAATATTTTCAACCGTTACAAAGTCAAAGAATTCTTTGATCCTTTAGCTATCGAGTGGTGTAATTAAATTTTGGATGTAGATGATAGATATGCAGCTGCAACACTGAATTGATTCCCACTATGGAAACAAATTTAAAGTCGTATTCACGTCAAAAATGAAGAACCAAAAAATATAGAGAATCGAAAAATAATATTAAATTTGGTAAATGTTTTTTTTAAATTGTCTGTCAGTTTGTTGCTCTTGTATTCTGTTGAAAATAGTGGAACCGATTTTGATACGGTTTTTACCGGATAGTAAAGAGTTTTACCAGGTCACATTTAGTTAATACATATTTGAGAAACAGTTGGAACAGTTCCCATATAAAAAATAAACTGTAATTGAATCGAAATGTTATATTACTTTAATTAATGATTTACTACACTTTTGGTTTTCGAGTTGAGAATGCTGACTGAGTAATTTAAATATATACCATACAAAAACAAATTGGTTCCAATTATTTATACCTTTCTCACTACAAATTAAACTGAAATACAATTATTTTGAACAACTTTACTTTTCAGTTTGTTTAACTTTCAAACACTCATGTACAGTCAGAACTGGGCAAAGTACTGGGGAAACAATACCTACTGTTAGATATAAGTACCAAGTATTGAAGAAAAAAAGTACTTTAAGTAATGACGACCAAGTACTTACATTTCAAATATAACCAAATATTACCAAGTTTAAGTACTTATGAAAAATAAAGTACTAATTTAATGAAAAATATAAAATTATGAAGAATTTTTTTGTGAATATTTATTAACATTTTGTGAGCTTTTTCGAAGTTGTAGGATGGTCGTGGAATGATAACACATATAGAATTTAAGAATTTAAGAATGATAGAAGTATAGAATTTAAGGACGTTCATGCATGGGACTTGATAGTAGATATAATTTTTTTTTAGTGAATTTAAAAACTCAATTATGTAGTTATGCTCCCTCAAAAATTTAAAACCTGTCGTTGATTATTTCCAAAAGTAATTATCGATTAAATATCAAACTTTTAACACAGCGTTTTATGGAGATCATAATTTTTTGTACTTAAAATTATAATAACTATATTATTAATGTAGTCACCATAATAAATAATGTTTAAAAATTTTCTTTGAAATATGCAGTTTATATATTTGCATTAAAAAAATGGTGTTGACGAACGTTTAAATGAAATATTTAATAAAATTAAAACTGTTTTGTTATGTTTGTTTTTGCCACCATATTTTGAAAACAGGCGACAGTGCCCAGTAAAAAAATATACACATACATATACACATATACACTGTGAACATCATAACATAATTCATTGTCAGATCAAGTAAAATCCATTTCTAATTTATATTTACTGATATAACTTTTTTTAAATCCTAAATAAATTTATTAAATTTATTAAGATAGTACTCATTTAACTCTAGCATAGAGGATGATCGTCCTTAAATCCAATCCATATTGTAAATCATATTATAGTTGTTAAACAACACCCATTCTGTTTACAATAAAAATCTTACTTATCATTGACGGGAAAGTATGCACTATATATCAGAAATATGGACTTAAATATTTAGCACTTGGAGTTGTTTATTTTTGTCTTCTTAGTACCGAAAAACTTCGAGGTCAATTCTGTTTCACGTCTGTCCAACATAAATTAATTAGCGGGATGAGTGAGTTAAATATGGATAATATTTAGACAATAGAATTTCAACTTGAAATTAATTTTAATTAGCAATATGTCCGCCTTGATGAAGAACAGTGGGTACTTAGACCTAGTACTTATAAAAAAATAATGTTACTGTATTGAGGATTTATGTCACTGGTACAAGTAGCCAGCACTACAAAACTATTTCAAATACTTTTAAAAAGTCCTTTACTTATAGTACGGCCCAGCTTTGTATATAATTTATCTAAACTTTGTTAATTGTAACTAGTTACTAGATGGTTCCTAAAATAGGGCCTTTATCATCATAAAAAATCAATTATAAAATGTAAAAATACAAACTTTTGAACACCCATATTGGAGGAAGATTAAGAATTGTGAAAAGAAATTTAAAAAAATATTACGTATCAAAGTCGGTAGTGTTTTTAATATTCTGTCTATAGTAAAGCGTTTGTTCGGTTTTTCTTCTATCTCTTATGGTTTTTAAATATGGATATTTTTGTTCCTAGGCCGGGAACAATAATGGATCGAATTTGCCCACTGACGACATCAAAGTCCGTAATTATCCGTTTCTTGATTAACAATGCTTATGGAAAGACATAATTTTTTTTCAATCAAACCTTGCTGTACCTAGCGAAGGTTCTCTACCCAGAATATAAGTTGTAGTATAAAATCTTGCAGGAACCGATTATAATTTCAGCTTAGATATTTTTTTAGACATTTGCGAGTGCGTAAAAAGTAAAATAAACTGCTAACGCATTGAAAATGAACTCAGTATATACCGAGTATTGGAGTCATTAACTCAATTTAGTTATTTTCATTCATTTACATATAGTGATATAGTTAAATTTGTAATTTGAATTTAAAATTTGTTATACGAAACAGATAAATAAAATCAATTCAGTTGTAAAACTAAACACTGAAAGTTTCGATGAGAATGTGGTTTTAAGTACTTAGGTAAGATTTAAGACTCTCTTATTTGATTCGTTGTAAAGTTTATCTAGATGACATGATTATTATCTTTCCCTTTTGCTTGCTTTTAGTGTATTATCAAAGTCGTTATATTAAAATCATTTTAGTAAAATTATAATAATAATCATTAAAACTAAATTGTAATAATTTAAAATTACATGGTTATTGGGTCATTAATTGACAATAACTCGGATTTGGGTAGACTCATTTAAAACCTATTAAATGTATTTAATAAGTATGCATGTATATATTAGATTATCAAATGATAATTAAGGAGAACTCTAAGTTTTTGAAGTAGAATTTCAAATACGCCCCAATATCTAGATCAGTTTTTGTATTATAAATACGTATTTCGACTACAAAGTAGTCATCATCAGTTTAAATTAGCTAGTCGTAATTTATTCTTTGACAATTAGAAATAGATAGAAAATCAAAATCAATACACAAAGATAAAAATAAATAAAAATTAAGCAAAATAAATTAAAATATAATAAATTTTATTGAAATTACTCTTGTTAAAATTGCTGCCATTCAAATTTACTTTTGTTAACATCACTCTTATTAAAATTACTCTTATATTGTATTAGGATATGTTATTCGTTGCTAATTTGGTGACAGTTTCACTGTCACCAAACTGTCACCAAATTAGCAACGAATAACATATCCTGAGACAATATAAGAGTAATTTTAATAAGGGTGATGTATAGTTTCTAAAAACTATTATGTGTGTGTATAGTATACTCCATTGTTGAAATCAATGATATATATTAAAGCCTTTTGTTAATCTGTATATACTGGTGTATATACAGATGTGTCGTGTGAGCATATCACACCAGATTTTCGTTATTACATTTAGGACGGTGGTTATGTTTTAAGCTGTGTTTTCGAAATTTGGACACCACATTTGGGGTATTCTGAGGCTCAACCATGCTGCATATGTTATAGACATGATAGCCCAGTTCTTTAATTAGACCAATGCTAAAACCTTGAAAACATATTGTAATTTAAGGTACCTTACAGTCTGTATCTGAAATAGGTGAAAATAACAATTGACCGTGTTAATTGCGTAAATATCCAGTATGTACTGAGATTATGAAAAAAAAAAAAATTTTTTTTCAAATCATTTTTTGTCTTTAAATTTTTTATTCTATGTCTTAAGGTTTCAATGGATACATCGTCCTTCCTCCTGACATTGTCCAATCAATGGATACATCGTCAATGGGGACATCGTTCGATTTTGTCCACTAACACAAAATTGCAAGATGGGTGAACGAGCAGTCAAAAAAAATTTTTTCTGCGAAAAATATTTTCAACCATTACAAAATCGGGACTAAACTTAATATAATAATAATAATGGGGTTTTACCTCCGTTTCTGAGACACCACGGTCTATAACAGAGGCCACCCACATCATTATTTTTCAACCTTTATTAATTTTTTGAACTATACATTTTTATATGATGTGAGTGGAGGACAAGGAATTCATATGCAGACTAGGAATTGATAGGTTGTGCGGCTGCAGCCGACTTTGATAGGAACTATGCCGATATTCATCTGGAGTTCGTGAAGGAAAACTGCAGAAAACCTTCACAAGCATAGCCGGTTACTTCGTTCTTGTCCATACGCCGACAGTTTAGTCAATCAACCGCCCCATTAATTTTTTTCTTTTTAATTGACAAACTGCCGATGTTGGGATTCGAACTCATAACCTTCTGGTTCCAAGTAGAGCGCCTTAACAAGCGCGGCTACTTGGGCGGTACTAAACTTAATATATCTTTGTTGGAGAATAATTTTTTTTACTACTCCACTGTATAAAATTTATTATTGATATTTCTTCATATTTTTATTATTCAAAAAAAGTAATTTATATAATTATTGGTTTATGCTAGTTGAGAATTTACATAATTTCAACAAACATTTACTTAGATTGGATATGACTTGCGTATATCCAAGCTTACTTCGATATTTCTGCACATATTTCAAATCAGTTACAAAGAGTATTTCTCTCTGGTCAGTTACAAAAATTACTTCTCTCTGTGAAGTTACAAAAAGAAAGCAATTACTAAAAGTACTTGTCTCAAGACAGTTACTAAAATTAGTTGATTCACATGAATTAATCAGATGGTATTTAAAATTTTTATTTCTTCAATTTACAAATTGAATATTTTTTATGGATTGTGCTGAAGTATCGAATGGGCGAATTAATGGTTTCTATCTGATTGTATCTAAGTATATTTTTTTTGTATAATTTATTTAATTCACTATTCCGAAACTTGTGGTCTCTCAAACTTGTAACAATTCAATACACATTCTATACACACTTTTGCTGTACAATTTATATTTTATGTGAATATGCATTGACTTTTTCAATTTATAACTATATTGTTTGTATACGCTTGGTTTTTTTTGGCCGTGTATTTTTTCTTTACAGAAGCGTAATGTCTCTTTATATACAACTATGTATCTGAATTAAATTTGTAATCCATATTTATATTTTTGCAAATCAGACATATTTGAACATATTTTTTTTTACTGTAGTTTTCTTTTACTACAGTTCAATCTAGCACCATATTCATGTAATCCCTTTTTTTCATAACTTGTACAACCAATGTTAGTGTTTTAAGGATAGTTATACTATCAATATATTGAATTAAAAATTATTTATTTCAAATATATTTTATTTTAACATATGTTTTGTTTTGTTCTTTTTTTTGTACTTTTTTATTTTTTTTCAGATTCAAATCACTTGTCGATAACTTAGACACTTACTGGATAGTAAAGATCTTACTACCTCAATATTATCTTTTTAATGGGCCCAGCTTTTATTGAAAGACTTTCGGTTCAACGTGTTATTTTTTTTATATTTACGTGTATCGCGTTAGCACCGATCGTTTTCTAATTTTCATAATTCCACATACAATACTCTGCTTTGGATTTTTTTTCTAAAGTACCGTATATTTAGTTTTCATTATTTTTTTTTAAAAATACATCATAATAACTCTTTTAATTAAAATTACTAAATTAACTTAATTTCATATTTATGAAAATAATTGATAATTCAATTATTTTCTATAAAGTGTTTAGTCTTTTTTTTTAAAACTAAACACCCAATTTTTTTTAAATTAAATTCTAATATTATTTTTTACATACACATTGTATATAATGTATATATCGGATATAAAAACCCGGCAATAATGAAACGCTGGAAACAAATAATACATTGATTTTATTGACTTTTGGCCTTTTTAAGTTCACTACGAGAAACCTTGAAACATCAAGTTTTCTTAAAAATTTTGATTTCGATTATTCTACCATTTTCAACTTCCTTATGGCGAAGGTAAAAAATAACTTAAAATAACTATCAATTACTATTATTATCAATAATATTAAATTTGTTTATCATGCTGGGAAGCATTTGGTTGCGTGGACCTCATGGGCAGCTTAGTAATGTGACACTCAGAGTCAAACTCACCCTAATGGCTTGTTTAAATATAATACAACCTCGGTTAATATACCTTATACGAGCTGCTTTAACAATATTGTTGTATGATCAGAAGCAATACATACATGTATATAGTATACAAAGCTTATCTAATAAATCTCTTACATTTTCCAATTACATCTTAATGACTATATAATATTATGTATATGAATAAAACTTTCCTGTATATATATAATCACAATTTGTGAATAGGAAAGTGAAGAAAGTACTCATGAGAATATATTTATATTATTAAAATTTGGTTTACTAGCAATATATAGGGTGTTCGAGAATGTTGGTACCAAACTTTAAAGGGTGATGTCATCATCAACGAGTACCCATGAATCTGTTCAAGTCAAATGTTCAAAATGTTTTCTTTTTATCTATGTTTATTTGTTTTTGTAAACTTTTTGTCCATTTACCTATTATAAGTATATGGTTCCTTTTCAACTCGAACAATCCGTGTAGTCGAGCTGTAAATTGCAATCTGCTTGAAACTGTGAGGTTGCTGGTTCGATTCCCAACACTGGCAGTTTGTCAATTAAATTAATTAAATAAAATTCGTAACGCAAGAGCTGCTTCAACTTAGCGAATTTCCTTAGAATACATAAATGGCTCTCTAGCGGTTACAATTTTAGTCTGATCAAAATGAAATGTTGTATATGATTTTTGAATTTGCAAGTCCAATTTTTTTAATAAATTTCATACGTCTAGGGGAAGGGGAGGGGGTATAAAGAAAGAAGAAAACACAAAATATAAAATATCTCTCTTAATATTAGAACATTCGAAAAAAGCGTAAGATATAAAGTTGTAGAAAATTATATTTGCTACAATTCATCACATTATCATTTTTTCTAAAACAGTAATGTGTACGGGGATATTAAGGAATTTAATTTTCAATCTTAAACCGTCAATATTTCTGTAAATATTAGTGTAACAGAAAAATGATTAGAAACAAAATTACAGTAAAACTTAGTACCTATAACTTTCTTATAAATTTTCTTATAAACTTCTTATAAATTTTTCGATTTATCAAATATTAAGGGAGATTTGTAAATTTTTGTGTTTCCCCTCCCTTTAAACCCCCCTTTCCCCTTGTCCGTTTTTACCCATTAGCGAACTTGACCTTCTGAATACCAAAAGCGCTTTAAATACCAAATCTCATTCCGATAAAATGAAAACTGTGACCGCTAGAGTGATTACAGACAGATATATATATATATATATATATATATATACATATGTCCATAGATATATATATATATATATATAAATTTTACAGATGGTGATTTTTGACATCTACTAGGTAGGATCGAAGGACATTTGAAGAAATTTTTGCGAAATTTTGACTTCGGTACGGGACCAATAGCTCTATTTCCTTTCAGGAAATTCTAAGAAATAATAAATACTAAAAATAATAATGGGTCGGTTCATTGACTTAACTGCCAGCGTGTGAACAAGAACCAAATTATGCGGCTGTGCTTGTGAAGGTTTTCTGCAGTTTCACAATCTCCAGATGAATATCGGCATAGTATCTATTAAAGTCGGATGAGGTCACACAAACTACTAATTCGTCGTACCAATTCTACCTACTATTCCTTATCCTTTAGAGGTCGGTAGAGAAGGTTTATGGAAGGTACTGCTTCAGAGTACAACAAAGAGGCTATCTCTGGACGCACTGAAGCTGAACAGGATGCAACTGCGTAGGGTTACCGGATTCATTACCGGACATTATCCACATAAAGGGACTTCATAACGGGTCCATTGTGTGCAGATTGTGTGGCGAGGAGGAAGAAACATCCAGCCACATTATCTTTGACTGCAAACCTCTAGGTTACAGCAGATACAGGATAGTCGGTGCATCTCACCCCGAATATATGAACCTTCAGATCTGAGAGTAGACCTGATAAACAAGCTCCAGACTATTGCCAACATATGGGAGAAGCGAATCTCGTCGGACTGAGGTAGAAGGGAGAGCACAATGGACCATAAGGTCGAAGTGCAATAGTTTTTAGACCCCAAGATAAATGAATCAATCAATCGGGGTTCGGTAAAAAAGGTCTAGAATGGCCTACTTTCCCGGTTTCGACATTCCGTCCGCTACTGCTACTACATAGTTGCCTTTTTGTAAAATGTCTTGGATGGTAGTCGAGCCCACGACCTCTGGTTTTCTATATCAGTGCTCAACCAACTAATCTACCGAGATGCCATATAATTCCTCCCTATCTAATATACATGTTCTTTTATTATACTTTGTAACTGTTTTAGACTATTTACATATATTTGTTTTTGTAAATTTTATCTGTTCATCCTTCTCAGTCGCTTAGTTGGCAGGACACTGAAATAGAAAGTCAGGGATCGTGAGTTCGTTACCCTTCTAATATGTGTATGGCTTTTCATAATAAACAATGTCAAAATTATGTTACTAATGTTCAGACATATTACATACTTAAATTGAGTAAATGCTAGTCACGTTCGTTAATATAACATCATCGAAAATCAACCTTACTAACAATGAACGGATAGAAACAGAGTTTAAAAAAAACAGTTAAATATATGCAAATAATCAATCACAGTCTAGTTAAAATTCGACAAAAGTCGAGTTTAAATTTAAATCAATTTTACACAACGCCTTTACAAACTCTGCTACTTGGCTGATTCAAAGCGACCCTTAACTATACACAAATCATAATATGTGGAATAATTCGTTAATGTTGACTTCAATAGTAATACTGTCAATGATAAGAAAAATTTTAATAATTCAACAATATCATCCGTTTTGTAACGGTAGCATACTGGACATGAAATCCAGAGGTCCAGGATTCGTTAACTGGTGGATGGGTTAATTTTTCATAGCAATATTATTTAAATAACATTAACTTTAATTTCGCTCTTAATATTAGTAAAATCAAAAAAAATGAATCATAATAAGAAATATACTTATAAATATATAAATATAATACTCTTGTAAGGAATGCTACAAATATAACACCATGGTAACTTCATTATACCCAGTATATATAAATATACAAGGTATATAAAGTTTAGTCCCAACTTGGTAACGCTTGAAAATATTAATCCTTGACATAAATGCTTGGTATAGGTGTTCATAAATTACTTTAATATGGCCACTTATCGGAACGTGTTTCGCCCGCTAGGAGGGAGGAATATACATCTTTGAAACTGTAAAAGATAGAAAAGTAATTTGTTAATTTTTTTCTTTTTAAAATAAACAACTTTTGTTTGGAAATTCACTAGTTTTCTCATAATTTGTGATTAAATGTTCCTCTGAAAGCGAATTGTTCACAATTCGAATACGCAGAATTATTAACAATTCAATCATTGATATGCAACTCAGTATACACTCAGTACTCAAATAATTAACTCAGTTAGTTGTTACATTATTTGTTTCATACTCATTTTGAATTCTTCCTCTGAGATAGTTCACTCTGAGAATGTCTAAGTAGCTCCTACGTGACGATTTATTTTTTAAATTTTCCAACCATAAAAATGGTTCCCATTTTGAGTCTTTATTAAATATTTTCATTCAGCAATATATTTGTCGAAAACTGAACCATTTTGGCGAAATTTTAATGTTAGAATACGACTATGAAATATTTAATGTGATTATATTTTATTTTTAAAACATTTAAATTGTAGGCAAATGTTGAGAATTGAAAGCATTTTTTCATGCTATATTATTTCAAATAAGAAAATTATTATTTTTTTTGCGTAAATCAAAACGTTTACTTTTTAAGAATAAAAAATATGAATCAAGGAAAACATAAAATCTATTTGTAAAATATTAAATCTATTCGACAGTATATTTGAAACCATAAATTTTCTTTGTCTTACTTATATTCTTCGTTAAAAAGACGGAAATATTATTATTATTAAATGATTTCAACAATTTTAAGTAGATTATATCTTTCTTATAAACGAAAACTTTCCAATATAATGTGCCCTGGTATGCCATAACTAAACATAAAGAGAATACTGAATGTTCTGGGTAAAATATACACATTTTTTACCGGGAAAAATATTACAAAATAAGTTTCTATTAAACAAACATTTTTAAAAACAACCTTTTTATAGTAAAACTAATTTTCTACAACTTCACTTCTTATGTGATTTTCGATTTTTTCAATATTAAGAGAGATATACCAAATTTTGTGTCTCCTCCTTGTCGATTCATGTCATGCTTCCCATAAAAATGAATTGTCATTGGAACAGAACCAACTTGTAAAAATTCAACTCCGTAGGATGAGAGGAAGTTTTTCTAATTTAGCTTGCAAGATTTGACCCGTACATACATACATACATACATACATCCATATATTGCAAGTTAAATAAAAAATTTAAATAAAAACAACAATTTTTCGTATTAAAAATTAGGCCATAAGTAATAACAACGCAAAGTTCGATCGAAAGTGGTAATAAAGCGTATTTTCGAAAACTTTTTACTAGGAAAACTGAAAGTTTCACAGAAACAAAAACAAAAGACACTCGTTTTTTTTTAGAACTCGTCAAAATACTAGAAAATGTTTATATTTGTTTATAATAATTGTTAATAACAATTTATCTCCCTACTTTACAGTCAAGCAACTTCGGAAATTGCGTTCAGCAGATCAAAATAGATAAAAAAGACTTTGGGACAGCCGTAGACGACAATCGGCAATGAAAAGAGTGAGGGTCCGTAATTCTTCCCAAGCGGGAGGTTCTTTCGGGGACTGATTTTGCTCATTTTCGAATTTGAAGATTCTTTTTGGCTCCTGACCACAGACACACACACAAACATACACACACACACACACACACACACACAGACATATTGTCAGTTCATTATTTCTTTTCGGGTCAGCGCGTCTATGAACGGGCAGGCAAGGGTGTAGTTGCGGAAATGCATTAGTTAGATCAATTTACGAACTCAGACACTCAATTTTTTTTTCTACGGTTAGTATATTTTACCATTATAAAGTCACAACTAAACTTATAATACCTTTAGAAAAAATATCATTAAATGATTCATTCTTCTGATCAAACTAATAAATTATGCCAGAGCTATTGCCATAAATAGATAGATAGATTGTAGAGGCTGATAGATTGTAGTGATGACTAAGGATGTGAGGATGTGAGTGGACTGGAAGGAATTTTTGTGTATAGACTAGGAATCGGTAGGATATGCGGCTGCTGCCGACTATGATAGGAACTATGCCGATATTCATTGCCGAGTTCATGAAGGAAACTGCCGAAAATCTTCTCAAGCATAGCCAGTTACATTGTTCTTCTCCATACGTCGACAGTTTAGTCAAATAACCGCCTCTTTTTTTTCTTAATAATTGACAAACTGCCGATGTCAGGATTCGAACCCATAACCTCCCAGTTTCCAAGTAGGCATACTGCACAGACATAACGCCTTAGTTTGGTCGGCAACTTGGACTGGCCATATCTTCCTTACTATTCGAAAAATAAAAAAATTTATTAAGTAATTTAAAGTGAAGTTGTAGGTACTTAGTTTTAGTATAATTTTGTGTTTATTATTTTTCTGTTACACTAATATTTACAGAAATATTTTCAATTTAAGATTTAAAGTTAAAATTCTTAATATTTCTGTTCACATTAGAGTTTGAGAAAAATTATCGCGCAGTAAATTGTAGCAATGTTCTATAACTTAGCTTTCTACTACTCCTCATATATTTTTCTATTTTTCTAATATTAAGAGAGATACTTTATACTTTGTGTTTTCTTCTTTTTCTATGCCCTCTTTCCCCTTGACTTATGCCTTTGTGGCCGCTAGAAAGTAATTAATTTATTCTAAGGAAATTCGCTAAGTTGACGTGGCTCCTTCGTAACGATTTTTTTAAACCGATTTGTATGTCGTTCAATTTATAATTCAAAATGCTAAAACATCTTTGTCGTAAGAATTTTTTTAATGTTTCTGATTTCCTGGAATTTTGATTTTAAACATTTTACGTGGCCGCCATTTTAAAATTAGAAAACTTTTGGAAAAATATTTTTGGATATTCATGAGGTCTATATACATGAGATATTTACAGAGTATTTACAGAGGTATTTACAAAAGAATGGCTTTAAAGGGGTTTTTGCAATATTAATAAAAGAAAAAATCCCACAAAATGGCGGATTGCTGCTAAGTCGGACACAATTCGAAAAAAAAAGTGAATGTTTAATCCTATAACAATGTAATAAATGAACGTACTTTTGGTAATTAAATTAGTGAGCAAAAACGGACAAGGCGAAAAGGTTGCTTAGATGGATAGGGATAATATATCAAGTAATAGAAAAAAAAAATTAATGCAATTTATCAACCGACCATATTTTATGTAACTCCAATATTTGCAAAAATATTTGCAATTTGAATGATATAATACATGAGGACGTTCATGCATGAGGCTTGATAGTAGATAAAATTTTTTTTTAGTGAATTGAATAGCTCATATATGTAGTTATCCTCTCTCAAAAATTTAAAACCTGTGTCGTTGATCATTTCAAAGAGTAATTATCGATTAAAACTCAAACTTTTAACACAGCGTCTTATGGAGAACATAATTTAAAAAAAAATTATAATAACTATATTATTGAAGTAGCCACCATAATAAATAATGTTTATAAATATTCTTTAAAATATGCAGTTTATATATTTGCATTAAAAAAATGGTATTGACGAATGTTTAAATTAATTATGTAATCAAATTAAAACAGTTTTGTTAGGTTTGTTTTTGCCACCTTATTCTGAAAACTGGCCACAGTGCACAGTAAACAAATATATACATGGATGTACACACGTACACTGTAAACGTCATAACAAAACATAGATCATTGTCAGGTCTACCAAATCAAGTCAAATCAATTTCTAATTTATGTTTACTGATATTTTGCAATAAATACTTTTAATATATTTGGGACACATAAAAAATGGTTATAAATCGTTGTAAGATTATTGATATACTATACAACTTTTTGAAAATCCTAAATAAATTTTATTAAAGATAGTACTCATTTGACTAGCGCATGAACGGTGTTAATATTAATTGATATTACTAATCTAACCGTGGTATCTGTATGTGATATTCATGATATTATAATTATAATGCATTTCTCTGAGAATGTTCACTTGTCTATGTATAACTAGTGATAAATGTTATACATACATTATGGACCTATTTTGATAAATGCTTCTTTGTTTGGAATTTGTTGAAATCATTCTCCTCGTGTTGCTCTTATGTCCATTAAGCTAGCAGAGCAACCTAAGCAGAACACAATTATAATTGTCTCATAATTAGAAGCTAATTAAATGTTCATTAAATGCCCTAATTAAAAATTAAATGCTCTTTGTTGTACTGTGTTACCGCATGCTCTGCTAGCTTAATGTTAAGCTAGCAGAACAATGTTTAAAAAATCAGTTAATTATATTGTATTTAATATCAAATTATTAAGCTAATTAAATGCTAATTAAATGCTGTAATTAAAAATTAACTGCTCTTGGTTGTATCGTGTAACCGCATGCTCTGCTAGTTGTATCGTGAAATGCGGTTACACGATACACCAAAGAGCATTTAATTTTTAATTAGGGCATTTAATTAGCATTTAATTAGCGTCTAATTATGAGACACTTATAACTGTGTTCTGCTTAGGTTGCTCTGCTTGCATAAAGAAAATGTTGATCTACATATTCACTATTCACTGTTTAATCTACATATTTTATAAGTAATTCACTAGATGTTGAACACATGGTAAAAGTAAAAGGTATTGAAATCTGTATTCTTTGTTCATTTTTCTTTTATTATTCGGATTGAAAGATTACCATATCCACCTGCCTGCGTTTCGTTATTTTCTATTATTTTTTAAAAATATTTTTTTTATTTTCTTTTAATAACTGTGTTATACAACTGTAAATGATATCACTTTTTTGTTCAACTATATAAAGTCTTTCATCGCAATATATTTCAAAGAAATTAAAAGGACTATTGTTTTTTTGAAGGTGATCTTGTTTCAAATTTAAATTTTTTGTACTTCGATAGATAGAAAGCAAAACTCCATCATATAGTAGAATCTCATTGATTTTCATAATAATTCCTCTAATCGAAACATTTTCATAAACAATTGTCTACAAAATTCATCATCATATTAAATTAAATCCAGTTAAAACTTTACATTTTAGATAAATTAATAATTATGAACGAAAATATTTTACATTAAAATAATTGAAGTAAGTTTTAGTTTTATCCACAATTTCGATGAATGGACTTATGTTAAATGGAATATTTACAAGTAAGTTTTAGTTTTATCCACAATTTCGATGAATGGAATTATGTTTAATGGAATATTTACATTTCTATGTCGTAGTTATGAAGTAAATTCAATATATTTACTATAAACGTGTAAAAATAATTTAACAACTTCAATTAAAAGTTTCAATATTATATATTTGCAATAAGTCCACATAATAAACACATCATATAATATTACATTATATCCAATTAATAATTTACATTAAACGAAATGATTTTACAAATGTTACACAGATTTTCCGTTCTAATAAATTGAACAAATTATGTTACAATAAAATATATATTACATTTACGTTTATACTAAACCATTGTTGAGTTTTCTATGCTAATAAACATCAAAAAGGCGTTTCTAATGTATAAAATTTTACAATTTTTTTATTGATACAACGAACACGAAGCTTCTAATGATCTTTTTTTTTTGTTCATGTTCATGAATTTTAAACTCATTTTGTTAAATGAAAATTAAACTGTTTTATATTGTCGGATGATTTAAGGTTGATCGGACAGTACAGTTTTCATAATAAACAGAAACACTCTTTTTAATAGAAATTAAAAATTTTAATCTGTAAATTAATTATTTAGATTTAGATAGCATCGAACATCACTAGTAATCGGATTTATGTAATTATTTAATTACTGAAAAATAATAAATAATCGTCTTTTGACGATTTGATGAACATTTTCGTGAATTTTTTATCTTTTTAAATAAGGTATTTACAAAACTTTTCGTCAGATTTTTTTCAAAATATTTTATACGTATGAGTTATCAATTAAAACACGTATCAAAAATTCAGATTTTTATTTATACATTGCCGATTTTACCTAAACATGTATCCGATCAACCTTAAGTCTGAATACATGATATGATATTTATACTCTAGATAAATATAATATACATAAGAGTATAAAACGGCTATAAATAGGTTTAATATTAACCAAAATAGATTTAATTACTCAGATATTATGTTTTTGGAGTTTAAGAATCAATTTAAATTTAAAGCCCCCGGTACGACAATTTGATGGGTAGTGAAATCAAGTATTAAATAAAAAGCGTTACTTTTTTTTTACCAGCTAACACTTTTTATGCTTTGAGATGCAATTTGAATTTATGTTGTTTTACATATATTTTCAGATTGATTTTACATTAAATTTTCTTTTTTCGTAGGTCATTAATTTATTTTAACAAAAATATTAAAATTAAACTAAATTTTTTATAAAAATTTAAATTATATTTTGAACTGTATATTAAATGTTAGCTTCTAAAAAATAACTATAAAATTATTATAGATGAATTAATGTTAGCGCCATAGATGCGCACATGTATTATTTTGTTAGCCCCATCTAAGCAGAAAATTTCAAAATTAAATAACTTATAAGAGTAAACTACAGCCAAATAGTACTTTAGCTCTTAAAAATTCCAAATTGAGATTGTCAAACGGAAATCTCTTCCAAAATAAATATATCCAAAACGAAATCTAGCTTGCAAACAAATTTATGTTTGTTTAATACAAAGTTCCAAGTTTGTGGAAATAAGTTTTTCTCGAATTTACGTGAATAGAAGTCATTATATACAATCATCATTCTATACAAACTTTACGCAAGACCAACAGTACTTGAGATATACAGCTGAGAAATGTTGGTTATTTAATTGTTAAACTGAGTTTAAAAAGACACGAAATTAGCTGTCTAGTACTCTATAGTAACCTTACGGGTCACCATATACCTGAACGTATTTGACGACACATGATGTCTCTTTTTAAACTCAGTTTAACAGTTAAATGCATCGTTACGTCCAATTTTTCTCAGCCGTATATTTCGAGAATCATTTATCCAATTTAAGTTCTGTACAGGACCTATTTTGTGCAGAATAAACTTCGATTAATAACTTTTAAGCCTCAATTAATAACTTTTTTGTAAAAAATTTATTGCAAACCCGATCTCGTTAAGGGCTATTTGCTATGTTTTCATAATACAAAAATAAAGAGAATTTCGTTCGGAAAATCTGCACAATTTTTTAATTATTTTGCTGGGCTTTATCTGTGGACATTAGATCGGTTCAATAGTGTTCATTAAAAATAGTTATCCTAAAAGTTATTTTGTTTTCATTCTTTTATATTTACCTTGGTAGTTCATTCTGGCTCTGTAAAGGCATTCTGACAGAAAGTGATTCGCACTGTCCACCAACCGCGTAAGGAATAGGTTCCTTTTGAACCTGCAGTGCCCAATAAGCATCCAAACTAGAAGGATTATCGGTTTTTGGTTTTGACCAATAAGCCAGGTTGACCTCACGGCATTGTACGCAACTATCATTTGTTTGACTTGTCTGCAGCCCTCTATTCCCTGCTCTCTATTCCCTATTCAAATACTCATCCACCCATTTCTTTAAGGTAGTGGTAGCGTGTCTTCTAGTTATTCCGAGATATGATTTCGGTCCCTGGCATGGGAGTGTGGCTCCTTCACGTGTGAGTCCTTCGAAAATTTCATTGCCCTTCTAGCGGTGTCGCTTCATCATTAAATTATTATTATAATTTTGTTCTTCATTTTTTATCTGTTGCATTTCAACTATAACTTCCCTCTATTATCACGGTTGCTGTGAATGTTAACAACTTTGGTAATTTACATATAAAAAATAATAACATTTTATAAATCAAATTAATAAAGATCACTTATATCTTTTATATATATTTATTATTTATTTAAATAATAATTATTTAATATAACTAACATTTACCTTAATTAACAAATATTATTCTCTATAAGAAGTAAATAGGATTTTTCATCCCAATTTTCAGTTAAAAAAAAAAAAGTTAAAAACAACAATTTTCATTGAATTTAAAGAATTCTGATCATTTTTGACGGAATGATCCAACCTACTTAAATAAATGGTCGCTTATTATTAATGTTTAAGAATATCTCACAATAATATATTTGGAAAACAAATGAATGAATTAATTAATTTGCTTCATTAACTTCAAGACAAATAATGAATGTTTTGAACGTGGATGTAATTTATTTCTCTCACTTTCAGTTAAATAGAAGAATGCCAAATAAATATACTACAGAAACAACACCTCTCCAAACGATCGATTTCTAATCCCTCCTATCTGTATACAACCTTTTATAACAAGTTTGTAAATTGATCAATTATTGACAGTCATTGTTTACAACGACTCTCATCAACTAATTTAATCAAAAAGCATACATTTCACAATCAATCTACACTTCGCTAATCTATTATTGGTAGGTAATTAATTAAATAAGAAATTAATATAATAAAAAACAATTTACTTACAAAAGTTGTTGGATTTGTAGGAACATTTGTGCAACATTCGTTTATATCGTGATCAACGGTAGTGGGACGATGACGTGAAGGACTTGTGGAGGTGGAGCCAGAACGACGGCGCAAGCGCGACAAAGCAGTGCGTATTCCCTCCGTGACGATATACTAATCACTAATTTTATATTAATTTTATGTGTTTTTTTGTTTGTTTTTAAATTAAAACAACACAGTTTTTAAATTTGTTGTTTTAACTGAATTTACAGTGAATAAAAAAGTTTAAAAAAAAAACGGAAAATAAAATGGAAATAAAATTAATTTACGATATTAATTAATATTAAAAAATTTATTCATGTATCCATTACACACTTGCAGTAAAAACTGTTTATTATCCTTTTCACGTAATTTTTTTCGCATTTTAATATTTAAAAAAAAATCTAATTCAATTTATATAAAAAAAAGGAAAAACTAAGAAATAAATTAAATAAATTAATCACATATTGAATGAAGTTATTGGAATTATTTATTTACTAAATGATATCTTTAAATTCCAGCGTTGGGAATACTCTTCATATGTTCATGTAAAAATTCGTCTGGAAAAAAAGTATAAATTGCATTAATAACTTATTTCAAAACTTAATTTTGAATTAAGCACTTAATTTTGTACAATACCTTATCAGTAACCAGAAAATCAATTAATATAAAATAATGTTTTCTGATTGGTTGTAGATAATAATAAATAATTTTTGTCAGTGACAGAATCAACGAACTGTGATCATAAGATTCTGTTTTTATCCCAAGAAACGCATCAATAAAACAGTTTTTAGTGATGAATATAAGCTTTTTCTTTCAAGTGCCAACCGTTAAATAGAAATTGTAATTCAATTTTAAATGAAATTAAGTTTTATAAATATTGAAACTGTGGTAACATTTTATGGTAAATATCGTTGGTTCTGTCAAAACTTATATACTTTTTAACAAGTCAATAGAATGTCAAAACACAGGTTTATGTAGAGTCCAGCTTTCTGACCTTCATTCCGAGGTTTACTCTTTACATTGTCTTATATGATTGTATTATTAATATATGAACTATCATTTTGCCACAAAACAAAATATCAGTATTTTAAATTTAAAAAATCAGTCAAGTGCCAAGCTATTGATAACTGAACAATTTTGGTCACGCCATCTGATTGTAAGGGCTGCCCTGGACGGGCTACACTTCGGCCATAAGGTCCATTGTGATGCCTAAGGATGTGAGGATGTGAGTGGAGTGGAAGGAATTTGTGAGTAGGCTAGGAGTTGGTAGGATATGCGGCTGCAGCCACATATCGGCTCTGATAGGAACTATGTCGATATTCATCTGGAGTTCGTGAAGGAAACTGCAGAAAACATTCTCTAGCATAGCCGGAAACTTCGTTCTTGTCTATACGCCGACTGTTTAGTCAATTAACCGCCCTTTTTTTTTGAATAATTGACAAACTGACGATGTCGGGATTCGAACCCATAACCTCCCAGTTTCCAAGTATGCATACTGCCCAGACGTAACGCCTTAGACCGCTCGGCCACTTTGACTGGTAGAACCAGTTTTAGTGTGCAGTTTAAGTTAAAGCCGGCCCAGACCTCTAATATAGTTTATAGTTTCAATAGAAATAAGAAAAATAAAAACAAAACAAAAATATATTCGTGTAGAAACTATAAACTATATTAGAGATCTAGCCGTCAGAAAACAACTTTGGAATGGTTTGGAATTTTGAACTTGTGGCAGTTTTTCTGGAGCTGCATGGGAAATTACCCAAAGGTCTTCCATAAGTTCTCCAAACAATTCTGACAAACACACACACCCACATGCATTTTCCATTTATATACAGGGTGTCAGAAGTAGTCGAGTTCCATAAGAGGGAAGGTAGAGGGTACGAAATATTTAAAAAATACATTTTTCCAAAAATTGATAATTAAATTAAAAAATAATTATCAAAAAAATGCACTTTTTGCAACTCTGGTTTCAACCTAGTTTCCTTAATTAATTAATAACTAATTAACCGTGCGCCTAATAAAAAAATGTCTCTGGATTTTTCGTTCCAAAATCGTACCTTCTACCTACCCTCTTATGGAACTCGACTACTTCAGCGACACCCTTTCAAAACAACCGCTAGAACGGTAGGTTACCTTAATCGTTTGATATAAGTTAAAACATTATATGCTTAGCGTGATATATACGAAGGTTGCATACAGAGTTATAATTGATAACAATTATTGCAATTATTTGGTAACAATTATTTTTAATAATTATTTTATTGATAACACATTTGGACATGTTCATGGAAGTATGTTCAATATCAAGTCTAGACGTATAGTATTTTTTTACGTAAATTATACCACAAAATAATTACAATAATATAATTATTACTATATACACATATGGTGTACTGTAAGAAGAAAAAGATTCTCTCAGTCCCTTAGATCAATTCGTTGCCTTATAGTAATCGAGACAAAAATGGATTTATTCCCGAGAGTGATTCTGTTTACATCACAAATTCAATATACTTGATTTTTAGTTTATTTTATGTACCTACTAGCAAACCCGACACACGCCAACTCAATTATTAAATACAGTTAAATTAATATAAGCACTTTTCTGCCGATCTAAAAACCTATGAGGGTAAGAATGGAACGTTACGTGCGTTGGACCGCTTTCCCTTTCTGTAAAGGCATCATTTCATTTTCATTTCTAAACATAATATAATTTTGAAAGTGATTGGTAAATAGCTTTCGGAAATTTGGAGTTAAGCACAAACCAACATAAGATAGGGGAAACGTTTGAAATTGAAACACGGTCTCATCTATTGAATACTTACGCAACCTACATAACAAAAAATGTTTGAGTGAGGTGCTAGATGCTTGATATAGATGTCAATAGATTAATTCACACCGCCATCTTTTAAAAACTAATAGAGTTTATAAGTGAATTACAACCCTTTGTCCTAAATAAAATCCTTGAATTTGCAATAAAAAATATTAAGGGTCATTATCGGGATATAAAAAATCCTATCTCTTAACTTGAATCAACCAATACACATTTACAAAATTTCATTAAAATCGTTTGAGCAATTTCGGAGATTAGCGTGAACGAACATCGTGACACGGGATTTTTATATATAATGATATAAATATGAAATAAACTTATGTAATGGGATCAGAAAAAAACTTTTAACTCTACCTCCAAATTTGACGTTTTTCACGCCGACAGTTTAGTCAATCAACCGCCCTTTTTTTTTTGATAATTGACAAACTGCCGATGTCGGGATTCGAACCCATAACCTCTCAGTTTCCAAGTGCTGCATACTGCGCAGACATGACGCCTTAGACCGCTCGGCTACTTGGCTGGTGTATATATTATATAATACAGTCCATTAAAAAGTTGCAATACAGCTAAATATCAGAAACAAATAGTGTTTGAACTTATTAATAAAAAAAAGTAGAAAAATCTTGAAAAATGATAAGAGACCTTTTATTGTAGAGCATTCAATTTCCAATAAAAATATGTTATGCTTATATCGATCTGAAAATTTGTTAACGAGCTACAAAATTCCAAAGTTTAAATTAAAGGTTTCCCTTGTTATTTAAAGCGGAAATAAAAAATTCCCGATACGGCACCTCTTAATTATAAATATTAAGAGCTCAAATTTTAATTGGATCATTATACCCAGTATATTGTAAATATACAAGGTATATTAAGTTTAGTTCCGACTTTGTAACGTTTGAAAATATTGATCACAGAAAAATATTTTGGTTATAGGTGTTCATAAAATTACCTAATTAGTCCATTTCCGCATGTCCGTCTGTCTGTCTGTCCGTCTGTGAACACAATAACTCAAGAACGAAAAGAGATAATGAACTGAATTTTTGTTTCTGTGTTCTAGAGCAAATAAGTAAGGTAAAGTTCGTTAATTGGCAACATTGGACCATGTTTGGGCAAAAAACGCTAAACTGCCTATCTTTGAAACCGTAAGAGATATAACAAAAGTTTAAAGACAAAACATCGTTTACTCTTTCAAATAAACAACTTTTGTTCCATAAATTCAGTATATACTGGGTATTCAAACAATTAACTCAGTTAGTTGTTACATTACTTGTTTTTTTAAATAGTATTTTCGATATAATTTTCGAAAAATAAGAGAAATATATATATATAATATGGAACGATACGAAACATATATGTCTCAATCCTATTTGAAATAACGTATCTAGTTAATGTAATGTAATGTACGAATATAATAAATTGTAGAAAATGGTTTGATGATAATTTCAATGGTTTAATGACATTAAAAATACGATAAAAAACAGATGGCGTTCTAATTTTGGTAAATGTAAATTATGTGTATAGTAAATATACATGATTAAAATTCTATAAAATACTATCGGCTCCAATAACGGGTGAATTTGTTTTGGGTACTAACACGCTTTCAGGCGCCATCAAGCGTTGTTTTTAGTGTTTGTAGCGGTATCGCATTTTCATTAAATTATTATTATAATTTTATTTATCATTTTTATCTGTTGCTTAACAACTATAACTTCTCTCTATTATCACGGTTGCTTTGGATGTTAACAACTTTGATAATTTACATAAAAATACATATAATATGTCATAATTCAATTTAATAAAGATCAATTATATCTTTAACATATATTTATTATTTATTTAAATAATAATTATTTATTATATCAATCTATTACCTCTACATGTTCATAACGTTACTTATGCGCCACCTATATATGCGCCTTAGGATGTGAGGATGTGAGTGGAGTGGAAGGAATTAGTAAGCTAGAAATTGGTAGGATATGCGGCTGCCGCCGACTATGATAGGAACTATGCCGATATTCATCTGGAGTTCGTGAAGGAAACTGCAGAAAACCTTCTTAAGCATAACCGGCTACTCGTTCTTGTCCATACGCCGACAGTTTAGTCAATTCACCACCCCTTTTCTTTTTTTCTTTTAATAATTGACAAACTGCCGATGTCGGGCTTCGAACCCATAACCTCCCAGTTTCCAAGTACTGCATACTGCGCAGACATAACGCCCTAGACCGCTCGGCTACTTGGACGGGTAATTGCTCCTTAACTGTTCGAATCAAATGAGTTCGGGATAAAATGGTAAAAAATTCATGTCGATCCGATCAGATTTTACTAAAGGGGTTTCAAGGCGGGTGCGAAAATTTTTGCATTGGTTTAAAATCATTTTATATCAGGCCGGTACAAAAATTCGGGCCTGGATGGTAAAACTCTCTTGGTAACCTGATCGTAACTTATCAAAAGAGATCGAAAAATTGAACGCGCTTTGAAATTAACTGAATCAGGTCAGTAGGAGTCCGTATTGAGGTTTTGTGCTTGATATATAAAATACACTCTTGTTATTTGCAATGTATTTTAATTGGTAATTTAATATTTAAAAGATTGAATGAACAGTTTTTTCAATTAAACAATTTGCAATAATAAACAATGAAAATTAAAAATAAATATTTAAACTAATTTATATGTCTGAAATCAATTGAAAAAGTTATATAAAAAAAAAAAACAATGTGACAGGAAAATAATGAAAAACTTTTCCTTTTATACATTTAGCTGATAGTAAATGAATTTTTAAATCAGTATAGATTTCACTTTGAATTAAATTCAATAGCATAAATACTATTTGACTTTAAAAACTAATATACAGGATGTAATCGTCAAGACTAGTCATTAACGTACGAAATTTGCAATATAGTATTCTTTTTAAAAATTAGATATAAAATAGCTGTTCTCTTTAGAAACAAGTCTTTGTTTAACTCATTTATATATTGTTACAAATTTTGTCTCTCATTTCACCAAAATGGACCTTAGCATAGGCAAAATTCGTTTAAACATAATCAAACTGATGATAGACTTTAAACAATAATTAAAAAAAAAAATTCGTTACGCAGGAGCTGCTTCAACTTAGCGAATTTCCTTAGAATACTGATCAAAATGAAATGTCGTATATGATTTTTGAATTTGAAAACCCAAAATATAAAATATCTCTCTTAATATTAGAACAATCGAAAAAAGTGCAAGGAATTAAGTTGTAGAAAATTATATTTGGTACAATTCATCAAATTATCATTTTTGCTCAAACTCTAATGTGTACAGTGATATTAAGGAATTTACAATCTTAAACCGTCAATATTTCTGTAAATATTAGTGTAACAGAAAAAATGATAAGAAACATAATTACAGTAAAACTTAGTACCTACAACTTGACGTCATTTCAATTTTTCGATTTTTCAAATATTAAGGGAGATATGTAAAATTTTGTGTTTCCCCCTCTCTTTCAAACCCTCTTTCCCTTTGTCCGATTATACCCATTAACGAACTTGACCTTTTGAATACCAAAAGCGCCTTAAATACCAAATTTCATTCCGATAAAATGAAAACTGTGACCGTTAGAGTGATTACAGACACAAATATTTATATATATATATATATATATATATATATATATATATATATATATACATACATATATATATATATATATATATGTATATATATATAAATATATATATATATATATATTTATATATATATATATAAATATATATATATATGTACATATATATATATATATATATATATATATATATATGTATATATATATATATATATATATATATATATACATACATATATATATATATATATATATAAATATATATATATATATATATATATATATAAATATTTGTGTCTGTAATCACTCTAACGGTCACAGTTTATATATATATTTATATATATATATATATATATGTATGTATATATATATATATATATATATATATATATATACATATATATATATATATATATATATATATATATATATATATATATATATATATATATGTATATATATATATATATACATACATATATATATATATATGTATATATATATAAATATATATATATATATATATTTATATATATATATATAAATATATATATATATATATATATATATATATATATATATATATATATATATATATATATATATATATGTATATATATATATATATATATATATATATATATATATATATATATACATACATATATATATATATATATATATATATATATAAATATATATATATATATATATATATATATATATATATTAATATATATATATATTAATATATATATGTATGTATATATATATATATATATATATATATATATAAATATTTGTGTCTGTAATCACTCTAACGGTCACAGCTTTCATTTTATCGGAATGAAATTTATATATATATATATATATATATATATATATATATATATACATATATATATATATATATATGTATATATATATATATATATATATATATATATATATATATATATTTATATATATATATATATATATATATATATATATGTCCATAGATATATATATATATATAAATTTTGCAGATGGTGATTTTTGACATCTATTAGGTAGGATCGATGGACATTTGAAGAAATTTTTGCGAAATTTTGACTTCGGTGCGGGACCCATAGCTCTATTTTCTTGCAGGAAATTCGCTAAAAAAAACTACTTTTTAATTAACGAACTAAAACGTATGGATAAAAGTGCTCAAAAATGTCAAATAAGAAATCCTTAAATGATGACATGCAAACGAAGGCTTATATATATTTCAAGTTGAAAAGGAATGTGTGACAGCATTATCAACCATAATGTTGCGACAAATTTAACGATACCTCAATAGTTAAAATCTACCCAGCTTGCTGCATGGATACTACCAGGGAATAAAGAATCCATCATAGACAGATACTCGCAAAAAGCATAACCCATCTTCTTCGGGTAAAACAGCTGTAATCGGTAATCATTATGGACCCATGATGATCAGTAGACAATAGATTCTTTGCAATTTGCCTGAATATTTTTGCCTGAATATTTAATAATAAATATATTAGTTCATTGGTATTAACAAGGCATTTCAGGGAAATACTCATAGGTATCTAAATATTGAAGAAAACTAAGATTCAGAATCGAGTACATTACAAAAAAAATTCGTTACGCAGGAGCTGCTTCAACTTAGCGAATTTCCTTGGAATAAATAAATTACTCTCTAGCGGTCACAATGTTAGTCTGATCAAAATGAAATGTCGTATCTGATTTTAGTATTTGCATGGCCAATTTTATTAATAAATAACATACGTCAAGGGGAAAGGGGGGCATAAAGATAGAAGAAAACACAAAATATAAAATATCTCTCTTAATATTAGAACAATCGAAAAATGTGTAAGAAACAAAGTTGTAGAAAATCATGTTCGCTACAATTCATCATCTTATCATTTTTGCTCAAACTCTAATGCGTACAGAGATATTGAGGAATTTAATTTTCAATCTTAAACCGTCAATATTTTTGTAAATATTAGGGTTGCAGAATAAATGATAAAACACAAAATTACAGTAAAACTAATACCTACAACTTTACTTCTTATAAAATTTTCGATTTTTCGAATATTAAGGGAGATATGTCAAATTTTGTGTTTCCCCCTCCCTTTCCCCTAGTCCGATTTTACCCATTAACGAACTTGACCTTTTGAATACCCAAAGCGCTTCAAATACCAAATCTCATTCCGATAAAATGAAAACTGTGACCACTAGAGTGATTACAGACACATATATATATATATATATATATATATATATATATATATATATATATATATATATATATATGTATATATATATATATATGTCGGAATCGCACGTTTATCAAAGGGATAAATGTGTTTTTTTATTTATGGATACGCCTGTTCGAACATTTCTCTACATTAATAATATGTTTTACAGTTTTACACTTTTATTTATAAGTACAAAGAAACTATTTTTTAAGAAAAGGTTTATTTTATCACAGTATGTCTGACATAAAGAATCCTCCAGACATAGAGGTCCGGAAATTAGATATTATCAATACTTATATATTCTTAGAATAAAATAAATTGTCTAAAAGTGCAATAAAGAATAATTGCTTTAAGATTTATCAATTAACATAGTAAGTGTTCACTTGAAGGGGGCATGTTTGACCTCTACTTAGACGCAAATTGTACGGTACGAGTGTAATAAACCAATTTTTGTGATATACCTTAGATGGTACATAAATATGATGTAGTAATAGGATGACCCCTTTCCAATATTTTTACAAACATCAAGGAAGGGAGAAGAGTTTCAAAAAGGAAGCAGGACAGTCAGTTCTGAGAGGACAGCACCCGAGTACAGACCGTATCGTGCAGTTGCGTATTAGTATCAACTGAACTCTGCTGAAAGTTACATGAAAATAGCATCACATGGAAATAGTGTTTGGATTGTTGGTAGCCCTTTTGGACTAGTATAATTAATTATGTTTATTGATGAGATAACCGTGGTATGGCATTTGTTAGTATTATTCGTGTTGTATCTGTATTGTTAACTGGAGCTAACTCACTGTGTCGTAGGTTGAACTAATTGTAATTACTGGTTGTGAAAGTGCGGGACACCGGGTATTATTGTAGACTAGTGCGTGTTTGTGAAAAATGCATTTTTCAGTGTGCTATTGGAAAATTGGTAAGTGTTTGTATTTTATAAAAACAACAATGCCTGACAACATATATACTGGTTCAAACGACCATAATCCCAATTATGCAACTCCGACATATATATATATATATATATATATATGTCCATAGATATATATATATATAAATTTTACAGATAGTGATTTTTGACATCAACAAGGTAGGATCGATGGACATTTGAAGAAATTTTTGCGAAATTTTGACTTCGGTACGGGACCAATAGCTCTATTTCCTTTCAGGAAATTCGCTAAAAAGTTCACGAGTAGTAGCCGCAGATACAGCTAGTTATATGTTTAAATCAAAAGGGAAACATACGTATATAATATACCGTACGCTAAGTTTACATCTTCGCATAGCAGATCTCCCATGAGTATGAGAGAGTACATATGTATACATTAAGCAATATGTATGAGAAGGAGGTCTTATAGGTTTGTTTTGTTACTGTTGTGTTGTATGTGCCTGTATAAATTTTAGAGAGTGGGGATTTTTTGTTGAATACAAATATTATTAATTGTTTTGATAATATGCAATCATTAGTATGTGAATGCTTTTGGAAAATACGTGTTTGTATATTTTATTTATTGGTATTATTACAACAATGGGTTATTATTACACAAAAGAAGAAAAAGTGCAAATTGTTAAATGGTACTTTTCCAGACATTCCGCACAGGAATGTATCAATTTATTTATTGTGGCATTTGAAGGTAGACAATCACCAACCACTCGAACAGTTATGAATATTATTCAATGTTTTGGAAAATATGCTTATTTATCAAACCTATAAGACCTCCTTCACACACACATTGCTTAATGTATACATATTTACTCTCTCATACTCGTGGGAGATTGCTATGCGAAGATGTAAACGAAACGTACGGTATATGTCATGATACCTCTTTGACTTGTTATATGCAGCTCATGCCATACGCTGATCAGTTTATATTATACATTGACATAAACTTAAATTATGCCAAATAATAATTGTTTTCAATATTTTTCAATTGGTAACTTATTTTTTGTAATTTTAAATATTGTTGCCCAATTATCTCCAAAATTTTGTTAATCCAGGCATTTCTATAGAAACAATAATAACAAGTACAATATCTTTCTTTGTCATTCACATTTTCGATCCAAAATGGGTTAATATAAAAAAAATAGTCTATGACGTTCTCAGAGCTCAAGCCATAAAAACGTAGCAGACAAACAGGCCAAGCCGTTTTTTATCCTTTTTTTGGCTATACTGTCTGAACAACATGAATGTACAAGCGGAAAAAGTTACTCAGGTGTTTTCTACTATATACTTAAGGATGTTCCAGAATACCACCACTTTTCAACAGATTTTGCTCATTTTTTTACAGGCTAAAAATAACGTTTTCTAGTAAATCCAAAGTTTCAGAATTTTTGACCGTTTAGAACGTGATATATCACAGTTATCATTCTCTCTTATTCTCTTTCATTAGAAGCATGTAAAACTTCATGCCCGACTAACTATTATTTGTTATTAGAATAAATGCTCGACAGAATTTTAAAAAAAACTAGGAGAGGATTTCTTAATATTTCTTATATAAATTTTTTTTTTAAATCGTGTGTTACCGTTTTGTTTTCGAAATATAATAATTTAAAATATTATTTTTGTCCAATTATAACACATTCCGTTTATGGAAAATAGTGGTCTCTGACAACGTTGTGCTTTCAAGTTCCAGTGCTGGAACATCCTGAAGGGCAATTTCTGATATACCACTATAAGAGTTTATGCAGATAGGTAATGCGTTTGTTGTTAGATAAGCACTCTGTATTTATTCATAAATTTACATTGATCAATAGATTCTTTAATGTGTTGTCCTGTTTACTCACCATCAATTTATTAAACCAATAGTTAGTTTTTTATTTACACAAGTTTTTGTTTTAGAAATTGATTATACAGTTGAATAAATAATTCCCTAGGGATAGTAAACCGTATGTGTTGGAAAGCATTGCCAATAGAGAATCAATGTTAAATATTATTTACTATAATAACTATATACAATATGCTTAAAAAAAGAAATTAAAATAGTGGGGGTACTCTTTAGTGTGTCTGTTGTGTATGCTTGCTCGACTGTTTTGTACTGCATTAACATGTAATGAGAGTGGGTTAAATATGTTCATTGTTTACATTGTTTATTGTCTGAAAATTTGCAACAATTAAGGCAAAGAATTGTTGACAATTGTGCGAATATTTCTCCTCAAGTGCTAGAAAATACCCGGGTAGATTTCTACAATCGACTTGGATATTGGTTAAGCAAATAATAGTTGTCTTCTTAAGTTTAGCATTACTTCTAACAATTGAAAATTCTTTTTTGAATATCCCTTATTATTTGTATGTAGAATGTTTGAAAATAAATGATAGTATTCTATTAACGGTATAACATAAAACAACAATCCACACAAATTAAAAGAAAAATAAAACCCCAAAAAGAAAAAATAATAGAATTCCAACAAAAAAAAAGTAAAACCAACGGTTCGAATATTCCTCCATTATTTGCTTAACCAATATCCAAGTCGATTGTAGAAATCTACCCGGGTATTTTCTAGCACTTGAGGAGAAATATTCGCACAATTGTCAACAATTCTTTGCCTTAATTGTTGCAAATTTTCAGACTCTTTCCGCGAATAGATCTGTGTTTTGAGAAAACCCCACAAAAAAAAGTCGTTAAGAGATAGATCTGGCGATCTGGCTGGCCACTTGAAGGTTCCAAAACCACTCATAAGGCGTTCCTGGAAAGTTTGTCACAGGAACAGCCTTACTATCATGGCATTGTGTGCAGGGCAACCATCTTGTTGGAACCATACAGATTCCAGGTCTAAATTAGGAAGAGCTCTAACAGTTGGCAAAATATTATTTCGTAACAAATTCCAATATTTTGCAGAATCTAAAGATCCGTCAATGAAGAATGGTCCTATAATATGGTCACCCAATATTCCAGTCCAGACATGTATGGTTTTATAGTAAATATTGTATTTATTTATTTAACATTGATTCCCTATTAGAAATGCATTTGAAAACAGACTGTATATAATAAAGAGTTGTGAAAAAAGGTAAACTATTAAAAAAAAAATTTTCTTGTAAAATTTAATTTAATTTAATTCGTTTAGTACAAATCTAACAAATAAATTTTAAGCCACTTATCACTGAACTGTTAAGATGGATGCACTTATAGATCTTGCAACTTGCAGTTCAACACCTTATAAGGTTCAAGATGGCAGTTCAAAGTTGCAGTTAATTTTATCACTGATATAATATGCTACGCAAGTTTTTCAAATATTTTTCAATTATCCACAATTGTTATACCTATAATATCCCTAGGGAATCATTCATTCAACCGTATCATTAATTTCTAAAATAAAAACTTAAATATAAAACTAATTAATGTTCCAAAATTTGAAAATAAGTGTTACCATTAGGGGGAATGGTAACACTTATTTTCAAACGATGAGGGGGTATCGTGAAGAAAGTAGACTAGGACTAGTTTAGACGCTGTTAAAAATTCATTTCTAAATATATCACACTTTTTGATCAGACCTTTTCTTGAGTTATTAGATTGTATCATAAGATCCAACAATCGTTTCGCAAGTCCGAAAGTCAGATCTGCAGCGTTTGATGCTCAAGGAGACATAATTAATTGACATAAATTTCCTATGCTATATTCGATAAATACTTTCTTTAGTAAGAATTGGATTCAATCCATTACTCGTGGGAATAATAATGAAGATTGAAACTGTAACAAAAAAAATAATTTTGTTTCAAGACTAAAAAACAAAAATAAAATTTAGAATGTAAAAAAACATGCTTTTAATAGAATATGAACTAAAAAACGGAAAATAATTGAAAATTGAATAGAATAAAGCAATTGGCAAAAAAATTAACTTTAATGTAAACAAAAGCATTGGGTGCCCTCTACTTATGTCTTCATAATGGCTCTACTTTTACAAAAGTAGAGAGCACCCCATGCTTTTGTTTACATTAAAGTTAATTTTGTTGGCAATCTCTTTTTTCTATTTCTATTTCTATTTTAATTTATTTTGCATTTTTTAGTTCATATCCCAATAAAAGCATGTTTTCTTACATTCTAAATTTTATTTTTGTTTTTTAGTCTTGAAACAAAATTATTTTTTGTGTTTCAATCTTCATTATTATTCCCACGAGTAATATAATGAATCCAATTCTTGCTAAAGAAAGTATTTATCGAATATAGCATAGGAAATTTATGTCAATTAATTATTTTTTTCTAAATTTTGACAGTTGGACATGACATTTTTTATTAAGATTTTGTAGATGACATTTCTATGGAAACTATAAACTATACTAGCACACTTTAAGTCATTATATATAAGTTAGAAATATGCAAATTTGTATTTTGGCTGTTAATAAATTTAAATTTTAATTTTTAATTTTGTCTTTTTAGCGAATTTTCTCTAAAGGAAATGCAGCTATTGTTTTTGCACCAATGTTGGAATTTCGTAAAAATTTCTTCAAATGTCCATCGATCCTATTTGAATATATATATATATGTATACATATATATATATATATATATATATATATATATATATATATATATATATATATATATATATATATATATATATATATATATATATATACATATGTACTTTTAAAATGCCTGTGAACTCTCTAGCGGTAAAAGTTTTATTCCCATCGGAATGAAATTTGGTATTTGAGTCGCTTTTGGTATTCTAAAGGTCAAGTTTGTTAATGGGTAAAATCGGGCGAGGGGAAAGGGGGTTTAGAGGGAGGGGAAAACACAAAATTTGGCTATCTCCCTTAATATTTGAAAAATCGAATAATTTATCAGGAGTTAAGTTGTAGGTACTAAGTTTTCCTGTAATTTTGTTTCTTATCAATTTTCTGTTACGCTAATATTTACAGAAATATTTACAATTATAGATTGAAAGTTGAAATTCTAAATATCTCTGTTCACATTAGAGTTTGAGAAAAATGATCAAGTAATGAATTGTAGCAAACTTAATTTTCTACAACTTTACTCCTTGTACATTTGTCGATTATTCTAATATTAAGAGAGACATTTAATATTTTGTGTTTGTTAGATACGAATACATGAAATATATTTTATTGTAAAAAATTGGATTGTCGTTTCCATAGTAACTATAATCTATAATCGTTATACAACATCGTTCTATTTTGGTTTTTAATAAATTTAATTTTTGCAAATACTGAAGTCATATCAGATATTATATTTCATTTTGATCACACCAAAATTATGACCGCTAGAGAGTGATTTATATATTCAAAGGAAATTCGTTGACGCAGCTCCTGTGTAACGAATTTTTTTTAAATTTTGTTTTGTCACCGGTTCTTAATACGTCTGCATAATTTCAAATTGTTCAGACGTCCCGAAGTGGGTGAAAACTCACTTACAAAATTACATTACATTCATACATACATACATGTCAAGCTAATAAAAGTATTTTGTGAATAATAATAAAAAATCAGAAAATTTAACCATAATATATAAACAACAGTCAATTGATGTTAGCAAATTAATTATCCATAAAATTCTCGAAAAATCGAGAACAATAAAACACCACAAAAACCTGTCGGAGAGATTTCATTATCAATAAACTTCATCTATTCAAACAAACTCTTTTGAAAAGTTACTTAAGCCAGTGATCAAATAAATAATAATTTCTTTCATTAAAAATTAAATTTTAATTACAAGCAAAAAAAACTGTGGTATAAAACAAAGACGTTGATAATGAAATCTTAATTGGGGCATACTACTCTGCCCTTTATAATATTAACAAAAATTGGCCAAGTGGTTGTTGGACCACGCACAGTATAGGGTTCCGTAGTCAGAACGGCTATATGCGTAATTAGATGTTTTAGTAAAAACTTAACTCTAAAAAATGAACGCTTTAAAGTTAAAACAAAAGAGTTCATGATCAATGCGTGCACTATTTATTTTACTTTTAGTACAACGAGTCCAAGTAGTCGAGCGGTCTAAGGCGTTATGTCTGCGCAGTATGCATACTTGGAAACTGGGTGGTTTTGGGTTCGAATCCCGACATCGGCAGTTTGTCAATTATTAAAAATTAATTGACTAAACTACCGGCGTATGGATATGAACGAAAAAACCGACAATGCTTGAGAAGGTTTTCTGCAGTTTCCTTCACGAACTCCAGATGAATATCGGCATAGTTCCTATCATAGTCGGCTGCAGCCGCATATCCTACCGATTCCTAGTCTACTCACAAATTCCTTTCTCTCCACTCACATCCTCAAATCCTTAGGCATCACAATGAACCTGATGGTCGAAGTGTGTCCCGTTCAGGGCAGCCTCTACAATCTATCTATCTATCTATCTACTTTTAGTACAAGTACAAATATAAAATACAAAGTAGTGTATACAAATGAAATATCTGTACATATTATACTTTTATAATCTATAGTATTCACAGATGTTTGAGCTGAAATCGTGGCAGTACTATTCAGTTTATTAACACAACTTTCAATTTAAAGCTGTTTATTTTTAAAAAAAGGATCATTTTTCATCTGTCTATTACGGTTTTAAAGGTACAGACCCCACTGGTAGGATGTGAGAATCAATTTTGTCCGTTCCACACACTTGAAATTACTTTATAGCTATAGAACCCACACACAAAATATCCGTAAAAATAAATCCTTAAATAGGATAGCTAAAAAACAAAAATTTATAACGCTCTGGAATTTTGTGTGTGAGTTCTATAGCTTAAAAGTCATTTCAAGTTCGTGAACGGGTAAAATTGATCTATGGATCCCACAGTAGTACTATTTTTTTAAATTATATTTATTTATTGATTTTCATGGTAATTTACAAATATTACAAGTGGTTTGTGGTAACTAAAATGTGAAACAAATATTAACCAATATTTGAAGTTTTTGAAATGCACTTTTTGATAATCACTTCAGTTTGCAAGTTCAAACTCCATTAAGTTGAAACAAAGTCTTTAAATGACCCACTAAATAGCAATCCAGATAATACAAAGATAGCAGACTATCTTTTTATCTCTATATAATATATAAAGACTTTTGTATAACTGACTCTCACTCATTTATAAAAAATCTAACCCACTTCTAGACATGCTAGAAGGAAGTGGTTTTTTGTATTCAATGTAGAATACTATAATAGCTATGGGAACTATCGGAAAAGTTTAATTTTCCTAACTCACGAAACCTCCCACCCCGGAAACAGGAGGGAATGAGGTGTTTTGTATTCGACTTTAGATTTCCCCTCCCCCCTTGAGCCTTCCTTCATTGATTTATTTTTTGTGTTGTTTACTTACCAAATTTATACTACGCAGGGTACGTTTTCTCCGTCGAAGGGTGCAACGACGGTCAAGGGGTGAAACTCCCTTGCGAGCAGAGTGAGTATTTTAGCTACGATTGCACATTCTTATAAGTTTAATATGTGTCAATTTGATTTTTAAAAAAAGGGCATTCCGAGTTACTAACAGCTAAAGAAATTTCACTTTAAAAATCACCTATAATTATTTTAAAGATTTTATCATAACAAAGCAGGTTATAAACCCATACCAAATTTCAACTCTATAGCACGCACTGTTATTAGTCTTTGAGTAAAATGACTGTGATTCACAGATACACATGTTGGAACCATAAGGAATCTTGGTGTGTATACGTTATCCTAAAAACCAAACGTTATTTTCAAGTTCATTATTATTTAATAATAGAATAGCCAAAATTAATTAATTTTATTTTTATTTTTTGTAAATAAACAACTACGTGATTCACGCCATTTATGAGTGGGTGGGTGTGCGTCTGTGACTGTAATTTAAAGTACTTTTTTTAAAGATGGGATAGACTACTTTTTAAACATTACACGAAAATGATAAAGGTATAACACAAATTGAACTGGTTAAAAGATGTGTGTACGATTATAACATTCTGTGAAAACCAGGTAACATAAAGGCTATGCAAACGGTGCACGATAGAGAAAATCTTTAAATGTAAAAAATCTTATAACTATAACTCCTGAAACAAACAACTGCTAATTGAACTATTTTTTCATTCAACCAATAGTTAAGGCTAATTTTTTTACCGACGAAAGAAGGAGGTACTCAATTCAACCTGTATATATTTATTTTTTTTTATGTATGATTACGCATAACTTTTTACAGAGTAGTTCGATTTTGATAATTTTGTTGGATAGGGTATACTTCAAAGTTGGTCCCATATAAATTTTTTTTTTTAAATTTTAAATTTTAGCCTCAAAAAAATAAAAAATAAGACTTCCCAGCGCTTCCACTAAAGAAAAATATCATAATATACGTTTTGTGTGTAAACACTTGAAAGCAATCAATATCTTATATATCTTATATCTTATATCTGCGCAGTATGAATGTTTTTTTTACCGACGAAAAAACCGAAGTAGGTTCTCAAGTCAACCCCTCTATTTTTTTTAAATATATGACCACGCATACGTTTTTACAGAGTGGTCTGATTTCGATAATTCTTTTTTTATTGGATAGGGTATACTTCGAAATTGATACCATATAAATTTGAAAAACAAATTTTTCCCTTAAGGGTTGAAAAATAGTGAATGGTTGATTGTTCACCACTGAATTTTCATCTGTGAACCGATTCTAGTGAAACTTGACACACATATGTAGTTCTAATGACATTATAAGCCACAAAAAAATAAAAATAAAATTTTTTTTACAAAAAATTAAACCTACGAAAAAAGAAAGGAAAAAATAAAAAACTTAACTTTTCAGTCTAACCTAAATAATTTTGAGTCAGCGCCAAACAAACAAAATGTAATATTTACTTTTAACCAAAAATCAGATTTACCCTTCGTCCATTTCGATGAAGATTTCTTGGCGGCGACTCAAAATTATTTAGGTATTTACATTAGTGTAGGACTTTTTTCTTTTTCGTTTTTCGAAGGTTTTATTTTTTGTTAAAAGTTTTTATTTTTTGAAAGTTGTTTGAAATTTAAACAAACAGTGCAAATAACTATACAGGGGTTTATTATTATCATGTCTAAAAACGAATTTCAATAAAATTTTTCAAATTTGAGAAATTTATATCACGTAGCACGATAGTGTGCGTCAGGCACAGTTTAGGCATAAACGCCATAGGAACCAAAAAATTTATGAAGCTCAAATTTAAACGGTAGAGGCTCACCATCTGACAGTACGTACTGACAGTTGGAACAAACAGGTTTAATAGTTTCCAAGTTATTTAACCCTAAAATTCGACATTTCGGGAGTCTGACTGACTGACTCACTCATCATTAATATTCTTAATTTCCAGTTGTCCTAGAAAGTTGATATTTGGTAGAAATAAAGGTCCAGAACCACTTTTTCATAATTTCTGTTCAACAGTGTCAATTATCATTAGCGATGTGTCTGTAACCAACCACTCTAGTGACCAATTTTTAATCCGATCAGAATGACATTTTGTATGTAAGGTGCTTTTAGTATTTAAACGGTAAATTCGTTAATGGGCAAAAACGGCAATGAAAAGGGAGAGGAAGTTTAGAGAGGGGGAATAAAATTTAGTATATCTCTCTTAACGTTGTTGTGAAAGTGGTGAGGGAAAGTAGGGGTGGTGAGTTTGTCCTATATTAAATGCATTTATATCTCATCCATTGCCAACTCTAAATAATTAAAAATTTTGCAATTAAATAGTTTCAAATAATTTAATTTTTGTATAAAACATATATATTTGTAAAAAAAAAACATATTGTTTAAAACTTAAATCCTAACTAAGAGTTTTAATAATTAAAAATATGTTTTTAAGTATTTCAAAAAAATTGCATGGTGATAAAACTAAATAAAACTAGATAAAAATAAATATAACTAAAAATAAAACTAGATAAAAATAAATATCACTAAAAATGAAACTAGATTTAGAACATTTTTCGATCTACAAATTTAATTATCTCAGAAACCAAAAACAAGATTAATTTGAAATTTGGTCCAGGTATTTATAAGACTTTGATAAATATTATGACAGTTTTTCATCACACTGACATATCTGGTTGTCAAGATATAGACTTTGGTATTCATGTTTTTACTGACGAGTCCATTTAACCTATGTAAAAATCTCTTAAAAATCGTAACATTTTTTTACTCAAAAACTAAAAACAGGATCAACTTCAAATTTTGACAGGATATTCTTTATTATTGAAATAGTAAGCTGTAAAATTTTGAAGAATCTGTCATTAAATTGAATTGTTTCACAACAAACTTAATATTGTCTTAAAAATCGAAAAATTTATAACTTTACATGTTATAACATTTTATGTCATACAGTGATACAGCTTGAAAAAACTTATGCAAAAAGTAATGATATCGGACCAAAAAAAACATGTGAGAGGGGAAAAGTTTTTGCAAACAAAAAGTATGCAAAAAATAGTAAAATCCATGTAAGAACCAAGTTTTTTATCAAAAGTGAGAAAATGATTGGTATATATTTATTTGGTAAGTGTCTCAGGTGCAGGGTATTTCATATTTTACATGGTGGTTTTTTCCTTTAAACAATAAGAGTAATAAAATCTGACCATTTACCAAGCAAAATATGAAATACCTTGGTAAAGGTGCAGGATTTTCCCCAGATGATAGCAAATGGTACTGAATAACATATCAGGTATAACAATTTTTCGGTGCATGCATCTTTACCGAGTGGTATAAGGCAGGGAAAATCTTTATTTACAAAAAATGTTTTCTTTTGAAAAGAGACAGCTTTTATGTAAAACAGTTTTTCATATCAAACATTTATATCTTTTTTATTTATCTCATAAAAAATCTTTGGTTTGATAAATTTTTTCATTTATTCAATAGCTTTGACATAAATACGATCGCAGTGTAGAATTAAGTAGCAATAATATGTACAATATAATGATAAAACGGGAGCAAATAAGGATAATTTGTAGAGTGTGTAGATAATTTCACATAAAAGCGAAGAATTTCTACAAATGATTTTAATCATTAAAATCAATAAGTAATTACTAAGTTTTAATTGAATCTCAGATCTCGGGTAACGACCCTATAAACCCTTTAAAAAAAGTTTGACCTTGTACTCGTGTACTACTAATATTAACATTTATTAATTACATATATCGTAGAGAATAGAACCAAAGATTTCAAAAAGAAATAAAATTTAATTTTGTTAAACGTTTCGTTCGTTTATTGTATTTTCCTCAGCAACTATACAATAAATTAATAATAAATACCATAATAAGTGCTATTCAATTTATTTATTTAATTAGTTTGCAGTTTTTACAGACAGAATGATTGAGTATAGTTGTTGTTAAGTTGACAGTTATTTATTTAATTTTTATGATTGTTTTTAATGTTATTGTGATGAGTCCTATAGTAAAAATGATACCATAGGAGACTATACCATTCTATACTATTCCAAAAAAAGCTGTAAGAAAATTATTCAAACGCCGAAACACATCTTTAAAACAGCTGTGGTATTGTACCATATGAGCCAAAGTTTAGTTTAAAAAAATCCAGGCACAATAATCATAGCGAGAAACAATCATTTTTTTCTGTATTTAATTATGTTTTAATTATGTTTTTACCTTTTTAGTGTGTTACAAGCTAATAACAGCGTGCTAGTTTTTTGAAAATATAAACTGTTTGTCTTTCTAAACAACATAAAAATAGAATTTTACATTTTATATGAATACAAAATCGTCCGTAATTTTCGCAGAATTACGGACGATTAATTTCTAAACCGTTTTTGTCAATCCCTAGGGCACTTATTCCTTCAACCTCTTCTATCCTCTAGCACACTTTTGACCCTGTATTGGTTGTTGGACTGACCCGTCCTCTGAGCGAACTCCAGACAGAACACCTCTTTAATTGAGCCAAAGCCTAAGTGGCTTATTCCTCATAAAGGTTTTTGGATCCTTACCAGTAGATTTATGTCTTTCTATAAGGCAGGTTGACAGGCGGCATGGTACCTATCATTTGTTTGGCTTGTCTACAGTCTGCTGTAAATTTCCATTTCTTATTCAAAGACCTATCCACCCAGTCGTTAAGGGCGGAAGTAGTCCATCTTCTAATGATTCTCAGATATGGTTCCAGCCATCTGTTTCATGTGTGAGTATGTTGACCTTTTCGGTGCCCTCAACTCTGTAGTGCCCTGGTGCCTACATTAAAATAACCTCATTCATCCTTGCCAGAATTTAATCAGAAAAGTACTGAATCGAAATCTATGAAAGTTTGTACTTATTTTCATGTGGGAGCAGATTTTTCACTTTTCTTTAAAATAATTAGATTGGATCCAAATATAAGAGATATAGTTTTTGATAATAATTATTTTTCGATTTCTTATTCGTCTTGCTTCCGCCTGATATTTCCAACAGAACTTAAAATTGTTTTTCTGATTCGATTAAAAAAGTTTATTATTCAAATGTATAAATGTATTAAAATCAGACAAGTACTGCCCTATTGTTCTCTAATTCACGTTTTAACTTACCATTTGACATAGACCATTATAAAATTCTTAAAACTTTATGTTTCTTTGTGTACACTTTGAAACGTACAATATGACTCCCAAGTGTCCATTTCACCTGTTCTCTGTTTCTCTGTATAACAATTGTGTTATTTAAAATGTCGTCTACATGTTTTATTTGTACCCGTGTCTTACCCATAGCAGTTGTATCTAGGTGTAACAACGTTAAGATAGAGAAGAAATATTGGTATTTTTCTTTTACTGTTACTAACCATAGTTTTTCTATCGAAAGAAAAGAAAATACATTTTCTAAACTTTCTTTTATATTGAAAATCAATAGGTATATTATTAGCTGTATGTTTTTGAATAATATACGACGCACTAGTTTTATTTTAAATTTAAGCACGGAAAAAGCACTGTCCCAAATTAAGGTAGTACCTCTTTTATAGTTGTATAGTTATAACTAATTGTTGAAATAAAGCCTGGTTAAAGCCGCCATTTTGGAAAACGACGTCATGAGTAACAATAATAGCAATACTCATTGAGATTTGTTAATGAAATTGAAATTATGCAGCCAGTTCTTCTATACAACGCCCAGACTTGTCTAGAAATACGCCATGATACATTGTCATACTGGAAGCTTGCGTACTTTCTCTAAGCAATTCCACAGTCAATAACACATTTTCTAGTTAGGTTTTCTATTAATTTTTCTATTTTGATTTCGGTGAATATTTTCGAAATCTATTATGAAGTTATCAAAATGAATTGTATTGCCATTCGAAATACACTTTTATGCAAAATTTCAACTTAATTGAACGCAGGTAAGTGGTTCAAAATCAACAGGGACAGAGAAAGTCAGCTTATAAAAGCATTGTTTTAATACATCGAGATTTGTTGATATGGAGAATGGCCCTAGAATATAACTTGATTAGACCATATGTAAACACGGGTGTGTGTATAACATATTATTGTATTCATGAAGTATATTTACAGTCATTTTATTAGGCCTTTGATATTAAATACATAGTATTGCTAAAATCAATGTTTCGGCACATGCCGTAGTACATGTGATGGATTAAATATTAAAGTGATATAAATTCTACTAAATGATAAACATCTTCATTTTATTTTTAAAGGAAATTACAATCTTTTTATTTATGTATATAAAAGAAAATTAATTACATTTTTATTTGCAATACAAGATGAGTATCTTCTATTTTCTAACATATAAAATTAATTCTTTTTTCATCAAATATTAATAGAGACACTGATGTGACAGAACCAGCGATTAATATGATTGTAACAGATAGATTAAAATGTATACATTATTGGAAAATTATCAGGCGATTATAAACGGTATGTACTTCATGGATCTGGCATTTTCATACATAAGTCACAATCTTATTCTATTTATTTGAGACATTATCAGTAATCTGCTACTGCTCATATATATTTGGTATTAGAACTTTAAATGTGTAATAAAACTTATTTTCTATAACTTTACTAATGATCAATTTTTCATTTTACCAATATTAAGAAATGTATTCAAAATTTTCTCTTTCAAATACCGAAAGTACGTGAAGGACCAAATTTTATAGCGATCTTAATTATAGGAGAAGTTGCATAATATATATTCAAGTGATAAATTTGAGTAAAAATTATTTACTAGGATATTAACTATGATCGACTTTTTTATTTTACAACTATGAAGAAGGATATTCCATAGCTGTTGAATTTTCCAAATAATGAATTTTGTAATTCCAGACTACTACAATTTTACTGCAATATATAATTTGTGGAGTATATTTTCTGCAACATTAATATTTATAAAAATTTTCTGATTTTGTTTGTTCTATAATTTATAACTAGCTAAATAGCCGGCTAAATTGCCCGGGTTTCAAAAGTTATTATGGAGAGTGCATAGAAAATTTATATCGAATAATTATTTTTTTCCAAATTTTGACAGTTCGAGACGTCAAATTTGTTTTATTTTAAATTTATTGACAATTAATTAATTTCCAAAAGTTTTGTTAATTGCAGTTATTTCGATAGAAACAATAAACTTTATTAGGGCCGTCAGAAACTTCGGAACGGCTACACTATGGACCGGTTTGGAATTTTGAACTACTGATTAAGTTTTTCTGGAGTCCTAAGGAATCGCCATCCTTCCTCCTCGCCGTCTCTATACGTTTCCCCCAACAATTACGATAATCTTTTAAACTTTTTATATTTTTTTTATACAAACTGGTGCAGAAATATTAGTTAACGGGGATTTATTTTTAAATACACGACAACCCAACTCAAGTTGGATCTAATTTTAATGATAATTTTTATTTTTATGAACAATCAAATACGAGCTTAACTTTATTTTTGTATTTGTACTTAATATTTTTATGTATATTTATTTTATTTTATTTTTAGAATTAAAAACGAAACAACGATGATGCCGTATGGAACTTGCTCATCGTCTATCCTATTCATGGATTTTTCATGGCTTTCCCGTGAATTTTAAGGCAAATGTCGGATAGAATACACAAAGTCAGCCATGACTGCACGTGGACATTTAGTCTACCCTAATACAATTTTTTTTTCTCGAATGACGTGTTCTATACAATTTTTGTAATTATAAAAAGAATAAATTCTTATTATTATTATTATTATTAAACATACATACAGACACACAACATATTTCCCTTTTATATATATTGAGAACTAATCTGTGGGTGGGGCTTAAAGGTGATCAGCGAGTGGTCAAATGCTAAACACCCTGATCACTGGGAAAAAGTACCGAGGCAGGAGCTCGGGAAAGTACTGCTTCTGAATGCAACCAAGAGGCTATATCTCGATGCACTGAGGCTGAACAGGATGCAACTGCGGAGGGTTACCGGATTCATTACCGGGCATTATCCCCTGCGGAAGCATCTGCACACAATGGGACTCCATAACGGGTTCATTTATCCAGATTGTGTGGCGAGGAGGAAGAGACATCCAGCAACATTATATTTGACTGCGAACCTCTTGGTTACAGCAGATACAGAATATTCGGTGCATCTTACCCCGAATATATGAACGCTCAGGAAGACCTGATACCTAATCTCCTGACTATTGCCAACATATGGGAGAAGCAAAAATCGTCCGACTGGGGTAGAAGGGGGAGCCGAATGGACCATAAGGTTAATGTGCTATACTTTTAAGATCCCAAGATACATCTATCTATCTATCTAACCTGAAGGTGGGGCTTAAAAACAAGGCTGTTTATTGTGTGCAAACGAAAGGGTAATCCATTATGTGTGTTTTTGTTTATGTCAAATAATTAATAATATTAATAATTTGATATTTTTGTTAATGTAGAAATTTCTATAGAAACTATAAACTAGGATCTTCTCTCATCATTATTTCGCTGTTTTCAATAGTTTTCTCCCAACAATTCGGACATTTTATCTTTTATATGTAAAGAAGATAATACTGGCTAATACTGAATTTGGTTTCTTTTTTCCACCAGATGTCAACAAAATGGTCAAATATCAATCGATACGATTAATATTACAACAGTTGTCTTGGTAATTTATGATAACTTGGTAGTTCTATGAAAATTCGGTGATTTTACGTAGCTCCAACATGGTCAATTTGTCTCTATGGTTTACTTCTGGTAAAAATTTCCAATAGTGTAGAAGATAAGAATTTATTATATAGGATATTAGTTATTGAAGAAACAATTTGGTAAACAATATAATATGAGAATAATATATAACAGTTTTTTTTATTATCTATTCCCCATGTTATTAACAAAAGGTTAATGAAACTCAAATGTCAAATACAAAAAATACTTAATATCAATAAGTAATTTTTTTTAGCGTTTCGTTCTGAAAACGTTACAATACGTTCATCTTTTATCAAGATAAGGTATTTTGTAAGATGGTGTGAGTCCGTAAGTAGTTGAACTCCACAAGCATTGAAAGACAAATTCTCTTTAGTTCGAAATTGTAGTGTTGTTTTATGTAATACCATTGCTGTATTGTTATCATAAATGATATAATTACTCTTATTTTCTTTGTATACAAACTACATCGATATTGCTTTCAAAATTTATTTGTAGCGAATTTCCTCCAAAAGAAATGCAGTTATTGTTTTTGCACCAATATTGGAATTTCGTAAAAATTTCTTCAAATGTCCATCGATCCTACCTATTAGAGATGTCAAAAATCACTGTATATATATATATATATATATATATATATATATATATATATATATATATACATATATACATATGTACTTTTTTTTAAATGCCTGTGGACTCTCTAGCGGTCACAGTTTTATTCCCATTGGAATGAAATTGGGTATTTGGGTCGCTTTTGGTATTCTAAAGGTCATGTTCGTTAATGGGTAAAATCGGACGACGGGAAAGGGGGTTTAGGGGGGGGGAGGGGAAAACACAAAACTTGACTCTCTCCCTTAATATTTGAAAAATCGAAAAATTTATCAGGAGTTAAGTTGTAGGTATTAAGTTTTACTGTAATTTTGTTTCTTATCATTTTTCTGTTACACTAATATTTACAGAAATATTTACAATTAAAGATTGCAAGTTAAAATTCTAAATATCTCTGTTCACATTCGAATTTGAGAAAAATGATCATATACTGAATTGTAGCAAACTTGATTTTCTACAACTTTACTCCTTATAGATTTTTCGATTATTTTAATATTAAGAGAGATATTTAATGTTTTATGTTTGTTTGACACGAATACATAAAATATATTTGATTGTAAAAAATTTTGATTGTCGTTTCCATAGTAACTATAAACTATAATCATTATACCGTTTTTTTGGCTATTAATAAATTTAATTTTTGCAAATACTAAAGTCATATCAGATATTATATTTCATTTTGATCACACTAAAATTATGACCGCTAGAGGGTGATTTAAGTATTCTAAGGAAATTCGCTAAGTTTACGCAGCTCCTGCGTAACGAATTTTTTATTTATATTACTTATGGGGATTTACGAATAGTAAAAAGTTTCGTCGATAGTTTGTTAAACATGCGCTTAGATATGAATATTTTAATTTGTTTGAAGCAACAGTTTATGTTATTTTGTTTACAAATTCATCATTGTATTTACAAATTGTATATACAAATTGTAAATACTCCTTGTATTTACAAATTTTAACTATTGGTAAAGTTACTCATGGCTTTATATTTTAAAATGGTGGCTTTAGTGAAGCTGAATTTAAACAATTAGTTACATTTACAAAATAAAATTTGTTTGTTTATTTTATTAACACAGTCTCATTAATGCATGTGTAACTATAACAGTTGAGCCTCACTACTGTGTTTCGTAATATTGGTACCGGATGTCATAGTGTAATGGAAGAAACACCAATATTTACATCTATAGATACGAAAATATTCGAAAAAAATAGAATATTATTTAGTCACCTTCAAGCTACAATCTGTACTACGAAAAATGTACTAATTTATGGATACATACGTTGGTGTTTAGTTATTAAGGTAGTACCAGAATATAATAACTGTTTGAAAATCGTTTTTTTTCACAAGTTAAAAATTGCCATTCTAATTAATCACGAAGTTGCAGAATTTTTGACCGTTTAGAACGCGATATATTTAATAACAAAGTAATCATTCACTCTCATTAGAAGCATGTAAAACGTCATGCCCGCCCAACTATTACCTGTTGTTTTGAAAAAAAAAACTGGACAGAATTAAAAAAAAAAAAACTAGGACAGTAAAGATGAATACTTCATAAATAAATCTTTTTTAAATAGCGTTTTACTGTTTTGTTTTCGAAGTATGATAATTTGAATTTTTTTTTCTTTTAAAAAGTTACATTAATTTATATATATGTCGGAGATTGAATTTGTGCAAAGGACAAATTCACATTTGGACATTTTTTAACACTTACAATCATAAGTGCTATAAAATTATTTTCTAAGAAATAATTGTTCACTTTTTGATTAGAGGGTATGTCCGACAAAAATAATGTATCAGACATACTCATACGACATACATAATCGGTATCATTTATCATGAGCAATAAAAAATCATTTTTTAAGATTACTACACTAATGACTAAGTAAGTAAGGGTTTGTTGAATGAGACATCTCTCTCTACGTAGACGCTGTTGCAAGATATGGACCTCCTTGTGTTTTACCTGATATGGTATATAAAAAATGACGAAATGTTGAAGTGAGCCTTTTTCAATATTATTTTACGAGTAGGGGGAAGGGAGAGAGTTTCGAAAACACGGAATAATTCAGTTCTAAAAAGTGATCGGTCGAGTGTGGGCCATATCCTGCAATAGCGTATTCGTACCAACATAACTCTACTCTAATGGTCGCACGGTCGAGATACCTATTGGATTGTTGGTAAATCCCTTTTGGATTATTATAAATAATTTATGTTCATTGATGGAATAACCGTGGTGTGGCGTTTATTAGTATTATTTGTGTTGTATCTGTATTGTGAACTCAAGCTAGCTTACTGCGTCGTGGATTAGGCCAACTATTTGTGTTTACTGTTTGTGAAGATGCGGTGTCCCGTGTTATTGGAGACTAGTGAGTGTTTGTGAAAATGCAGTGTTCTGTGTAATTTATTGGAGACTGGTAAGTGTTTGTATTTTATAGGGAAAATGCCTGACAACATGAATGCTGGTTCAAGCGACCATGCTCCCAATGCTAATCCGATATATATATATAAGAATGTATTGCGTATGTGTTGTGTATGCGTGCATTTGTATTTGTTCTATAATAAAAGCAAACCGGTGTTTTGTCCTGATTATACACGCAATACTGGAACTACCTTAAAGGTAAATATTCTATTTATGATAAAACATGACCAAGATGAAAATAATATTATAAGAGCTTTAAGATATTTCATTAATGTTTTGAAGTATTTTCGTAAGAATTGTGTCTAGCAATGTATTAGATGGCATAGCCACATTAAATATTACCAGATTATAGTCGTGCTATGAGGATTATAATTTGCCCTACTGATATTTCAGCGTACATTTAAATGTTGTCATCTTGTATTTTAGGTAAAATATTCCATCAATTTAGTTGAGATATCATGACAAATTTCAAAGTAAATTTTCTTGGCGTTATATTTCGATCGATTTTGCACGATTTAAAGTCAGTAAATATGGTAATAATTATGAAAAGTTTGCAGTTGATTGAGGCAATCGAAAAATATTATTAGGTGTAATTCTGACAACTGTGTAACATCAATACTTGATATGTCAAATCATACCAAGATGTGTAGTATAATTTTGCATATCAAGCATTGGTTACTGTTTACCAATGTTCAAGCGTTAGTCAAAAGTAAAAAAATAATTGCATATTCTTGTGCCAATTTTAGTTCACCCAAGCAAAACTTTTTAAATATATAAAATTTTAATATATATAAATATAAAATTTTTAATATATATAATTTTTAAATATATATATAATTTTTAAATAAATATATATTAAATATAATATATACAATTATTGTTATTTTTGGAGGCGGTGTCCAAAAGTTATGTGAATTTCTCTATGCTGACACCGCTTCCAAAAATAACAATAATTGTACATATATATTAAAAAATTTTTGCTTAGGTGAACTAAAATTGGCACGAGCATATGCAATTATTTTTTTACTTTTTAGTGCATTTTTTGCTATAGAATATTTGATTTTTGAAGTCGGGTTTCCATTTTGTCAAAATAGGTTTTATTTCTCGCTTTTTAGTGACTTTGAAGTTCTTTCTATAACTTATTTTATTTGTCTAAATATGGGTAGACCTACTAAACGACCTACTAACTTTTAATGTATTTCTTTATAACACATTTTTTTTAAATATAATTTTTAGTGCATTTTTATAACATATTTTCAGTTATTTTTTACATGCACTTTGTTTTTTTTTTGTAAAGTTGTTTTTTTTTTGGGGTCGGTTTTTTATTGTACAAAATTTTTGTTAAGTCGGTTTTGAAAAAAATTTTCTTATTTTCCCATTATGAATGAGTATACCCTTTCAAAATAAAAATCAAAATTTCGCAGAAATCGGTTACCACATATAAAATGAGTATTTTCCTCGATTTCCCGGGGATCCCCTCATCAGAATGCGATTTGGTGCTAATGGGGCCAACGGGAAACCAAACCCTTTAAAACAAAACAAAAATTCAAAATCGGTTCATTAATGACGGAGTTCTGAGGTGACACACATAAAAAAAAATACAGACGAATTGAGAACCATCCTCCTTTTTGAAGGCGGGATAATTAGTAAAGCCTAGACACCTGCGTTGGTTTAACATAGCCGCAAGGCAAACTATAATACCAAACAAACAATCAATATTATTCTTGTGTTAGCTGTTAGAAATGTGATATTATTTAATGATGTTAGCGTAAGAAACAATTTTCTGTCCAAGTGTAATGCATTCTAAAATCACCGTTTTTAATTTATTGGGTCCTAGACTGGTTTGTTTTGATATGATTGATGAATTTTGTTTTCTGGAAATGTATATATGTTTGTAAATTTTAAAATAATAAAAGCTCTAAAGCATAAATAATCTATTTATAAGATACTGCATTTAGAAAACATTATTGATAATAACTCTGAATGGCGAATGGCTGACAAATATGTTTAACAATCGAGGTACCATTACAATTGCGACTATGAAATACACAAATTTCTATATTTACCACAAAATTGTCAATAAACCAGAGGGTAAATTTCGATTATGCTATTATATATTACAGTTAATTATCATCATAAATATTTATGCTATGATAGTTGTCATTAAGGGTCTGTCTATACACACTATAGTGCCAATCACGGTTCGTTGTCGGTCCGATCTCAGTGTGGTAAAATATTATCAAGTAAGAAACAATGTGTACATTCATACTATCGGTAACAGTCAAGTTCCGGTATAATCCAACTCCAGTCGCGAAGAATAAAAATATTTTTGAGTGAGATCGAACTTGTAACGGCATGTGAATGATAGTGTGAATGCTCTTTATTCCCGGTTCAGTCAACTATTACCCACTGAAGCGTGTGTTACCGCTTTATATTATGAGACCGAGATCGGACCGAGAACGAACCGTGATCGGCATTATAATGTGAACATGAACTTGATAATATTTTATCAGACCGAGATCGGACCTAGAACGAACCGTGATCGGCACTGTAGTGTGGATCGGCCCTAAATAGGCTTACTTGAAATAGCATATTATATAATAATGTCTAGAAAAATTACCCGTTGAAAAATGAACAGTACGCAATACCAAAGAGAAATACAGTAACTAACAAAGTTTTTAAAAAAGCATGGTTTTAGAAAACAAACACGTTCATTTAATAATTTTTAATAAAAGCATAAAAGCTTTTGTTAAACGAGTGAATCTTTTTTACGAACAAGAATCTTGAGATATACCATTGAAGATCAAAAGTATTCTTTATCTTTCTAGTTCATTCTTAATAGATATAATAAACCATTTCAGTCTTACCATTTTTAAAAATTTGCCACATCAAGCTATATATTTCGACTTTCTTATTCATCCAAGATTGCTTCTAAGTTTTTAATCTGGTTACAAGCTCTTAACCCCTTTGCGTAAGGTTACCGAATTTTTCAGTATCGGTTTTACCAAACATTTATAAAGTAGTAGTATTGTTTTGTTTTTTAACGATTTAATTGAGAATATTTTTACAATTCATGGAAAGGGCCCTGGTTAATAGAGCTGTTAATATTTTATAAATTTCTGAGTTAATCGTGTTATATTAGCGAATTTCTTCCAAAGGAAATGGTTTTTGGAACGAAGATTGTATTTCGTAAAAATTTCTTCAATTGTCCACCGATTCTAGCTACTAGATGTTAAAAATGACGATCGTTAATATAATATATATCGCCTTAAATACCAAATTTTATTCCAATCAGCATAAAACTGTGACCGTTTGAGAGTCCACAGACTCATATACTTATATATATATATATGTATATATATATATACACCGTGTGACAGTAAAATACGCGTATATATATATATATATATATATATATATATATATATATATATATATATATATTCTGTTACTCTAATATTTACACAAATATTGACGATTTAAGATTGAAAATTAAATTCCTTAATATCTCTGTTCACATTAGAGTTTGAGCAAAAATGATTAGGTGATGAATTGTAGCAAATATGATTTTCTACAACTTTAATCCTTACGCATTTTTCGATTGTTCTATAATTAAGAGAGATATTTTATAGTTTGTGTTTTCTTCTATCTTTAAGCCCCCCTTTCCTCTTGCCATTTATTAATAACATTGGCCTTGCAAATTCTAAAATCATATCAGATACGACATTTAATTTTGATTAGATTAAAATTATGACCACTAGAGATCGATTTATGTATTTTAAGGAAATTCTTTCAGTTGCAGTCTAAGTTGAATTTATAGGCCCTAACTTCAAATGCCCAAACTCTGTTTTTTTGGAGTTCTAGATACTATGGCGATATAGTCGGCAAATGCAAGCATTTGTGAAGACTTTTTGACGGTAACTCATCTAGTATTTATTTTGAATTTCAAATTACTGTTTCTAGAGATGTTGAAAAGTAGTCACGCCAATTCATTTTACTGTCTTATACCCTTTTTATTTAATTGGGTCGGAATAGTCTACGTGTATTATTTTATTGGAGTTTCTGGGATCCAAGTCTTATCAACAGTTTGTCAGGTATATTTAATTTCCGACAAATTTGGGGTGATTTTGGTAACTGCTATTCCTAGCGCTGTTTAATTCGTGACGAGACGTTTTCTTTTATACCCATATTAGTAGTTGAAGAAATGTTGTTCTATTCAGCGGAGACAGCTGGAGTAAGAATACTTACCGTGTACAGATGTACCATATTCAATACCGACTATTTAGCTTCGTCGGTGTTAGGTAAACTATGATGTAAGCTAGAAATCTATTTCAACGGGTTTCAACTATTACCCTACTATTAAAATGTATTTAGTAAAATATATCAAGTATATGTGGTTTTATTGGTTTTGTAAGGTATGGAATAATTGTATACACCATACTTTAAATATTTCAGGCCAGTTCGTATTTTAGAAACACACAGTTAAAGTTTGTTATCAAAGGCATTATCGAAAACTTTTACGAAAAAGGGGAAATCAACATGAAAATTGTCTAAGAGAGAGCAAATTTAAAAGAATTATGATGAAATGTTATATAGTAGGTATATTTGATTTTTTAAATATATTGTTGGTAGAAAAGAAAAAATTTTTTGTAAAAATGGAAACCCGACTTCAAAAATCAAATATTCTAAAACAAAAAATGCACTAAAAAGTAAAAAAATAATTGCATATTCTTGTGTCAATTTTAGTTCACCATAGCAAAAATTTTTTAAATAAATATGTACAATTATTGTTATTTTTGGAGTCGGTGTCAGCATAGAGAAATTCACATAAAATTTGGACACCGCCTCCAAAAATAACAATAATTGTACGTATATATTTAAAAAATTTTTGCTTAGGTGAACTAAAATTTACACAAGAATATGCAATTATTTTTTTACTTTATAGTGCATTTTTTGTTTTAGAATATTTGATTTTCGAAGTCGGGTTTCCATTTTATCAAAATTTTTTTTATTTCTCGCTTTTTGGTGACTTTGAAGTTTTTTAACTGATTTTATTTGTCTGAATATGGGTAGACCTACTAATTTTTAGTGCATGTTTTTATAACACATTTTTTTTATCCGTTTTATTTTTAATTTTTAGTGCATTTTTTCATTACAGATTTTCAGTTTTTTTTACGTACATTTTGTTTTTTTTTTTGTAAAATTTTTTTTTTGGGTTCGGTTTTTAGAAAAGTTTCTTATTTTTCCATTATGAATGAGTATATCCTTTCAAATAAAAAAAAATTTTCGCAGAAATCGGTGATCACATATAAAATGAGGGTTTTCCTCGATTTCCAAGGGATCCCTTCATCAGAATGCGGTTTGGTGAAAATGGGACCAATCGGAAATCAAACCCTTTAAAACAAAAAAAAAATTCAAAATCGGTTCATAAATGACGGAGTTCTGAGGTAACAAACATTAAAAAAAACAACAAAAAAAACCAAAAAAACAAAAATACAGACGAATTGAGAACCATCCTCCTTTATGAAGTCGGGTTAAAAACAAAAGAGAGAAAGAAATCTAAAGCAATATCAAGTAACTACGACGGCATTACTATGATCAACTATAAGTATAAGTATTATTACAACAAAATAGTTCTCTAGAGTTCTAGAAAATTATCAGGATATAAATTGTAGTGAAATGTACTTTCTACAACTTTACCTACAAAAACCGTTTCGTTAACTAATAAAAAGAGAGATATTTTGGGTTTCCCCTCCCTCTAAACCCCATTTTCTCTTGACTGATTGTGCTTTTAGAGCTTTTTTGCGAATTCCACTTCGGCTTCTCAGAAAATTATGACGAAGGTGTCATTGAATTCGTAATTGCATCTAAAAAAATTTAAAAAAGTCTCGCGTTAAAAAATTACAAAAGTTATAAACAATTTGGTATAAAAAAATGGTGGGTGTCATTTTTTGCAAATATCTCAAAAACTATTGTAAATATCGGAAATCGAAAAAAAGATTCTTAAAGAGCCCGGGAACTGTACCGCTAATATTTATAATTTTAATTGAGAGATGAAAATAGGTATTGAAAATGAGTGATTCGACTCAGCTTGATTCTGACACATGAAAAAAAAAATTTTTTAACCCCCTAAATATTAATATTAAGGAAAGAAAAAATTCAGGTACTTATAGAGCAAGAGCCCACGACGGCCAGAACTTCGTTATTTTATAAAAGCTAAAAATTTCTCAGAGCATGTCCCCAACACAGGAAAGAACGATCAGTGAGTGCGGAGTTGGGATTGTGGGCAGGTAACAGGTAGTATAGGTGTATAAAATAGTACCTCAAATTCGTTATTACTGGATAACAAACAATAATCCGTCGGGAAAAAATTTTCACCCCAATTTTTCCTTTATTTATGCTTTTATGTTAATTAAAAAAATTTTCCAATATGGATAAACCCGATAATTTTTCAAATAAAAGTCTGGAAATTTTTTACTTCTTTGAAGGATTTAATAAAGATCACCGTTGGAAAATTTAAAATTTTGATTTTCCATTTTTTTTATTAATAAACAAGGATACGGAAAATCCATTCAGAGAAATGGTGTATTTATTCTGAGGAAATACGCTAAGCTGGCGCAGCTCTTGCGTAACGAATTTTTTTAGTTTATAGATGGGTAAAAATAATTTATATATTCGTATTTTTTTGACTAATTTATGCCAATGATATATTTTTATTAAATTATAATTTTTTTGTTGGAACACAAAAAATTTGTTAAATAATTATAATGTTATGTATGTAGTAGGTACCTTCATACCATGTTTAATTCAATGTTTCATACCATAGCTCACAACAATACACTATACACTAATATTTAACCATAAAAGTGTGACATCCTATTTTACCCCTTTGAGTGCTGAAATTCATAGAATTCCAATTTGTTTAAAGAGCATGTACAATTCAGTTTCGGAAAATCGTCGAAATTTTACACGTATAAGCATTGACCTAATTTTTCCTGTCTATAGGGGTTACATTTTGAAAAATAACCATCTAAACGGCTGCTAAAATCACAAAAAAAGAACAACTGTTTAAACGTTTCGCTCTTCACCAGTCAAACTTCACAAGGTAATATTATTGAGGATATTTAGTTTAAGGAATTTAAAAATAAAATTTTGAAGCACAAAAATGAGCCGAAACCGAGTAGTCCACTAATTGGGAAACATTCATTTTTTATAAAACAGAACTTAATCATTCAATGTTTACACAATAGATGGAAGATCAAGTAGTAGCATAATTTAAAGAAAAAGTGAAAATAACAACTAATTGAGCTCATTGCTTAAATACCCGGTATATACTGAAGTTATGAAAAAAAGTTTCAAACAAAAGTTGTTAATTTTTCAAAAAGGAACTTTTTTTGTCTTGAAATTTTTGTTCTATTTCTTACAGTTTGAAAGATAAGCAGTTTTGCTCATTTTGTCCAAACATGGTCAAATTTTGCCCATTCACGGATTTGACCTTACTTTTAAGCTCTAGAATACATATAAGAAATTTAAGCTCCCTATCTCTTTTCGTTTTGAGTAATCGTCTTTACGGATAGAGGGGCGGACGGAGGGGCAACCTGGCGGAAATCGACTAATTAGGTCCTTTTATAAACACCTATATCAAAATTTTTTTCTGCGATCAATATTTTCAAAGTTACAAAGTCGGAACTAAACTTAATATACCACCTTGGTATATATTATACACCAGGTATAACAATACAAAACACAAACGCCAATTCGTATTACATATCACTTTAAGAGTGGATCCACACCAGTGTTTCACGCGGCACGGGACGAGGCGAGTTTATGGTGTCACCTCGCCTCGCCTATATATATATATATATGTCGGAGTTGCATAATTGGGAGCATGGTCGTTTGAACCAGTATATATGTTGTCAGGCATTGTTGTTTTTATAAAATACAAACACTTACCAATTTTCCAATAGCACACTGAAAATGCATTTTTCACAAACACGCACTAGTCTACAATAATACCCGGTGTCCCGCACTTTCACAATCAGTAATTACAATTAGTTCAACCTACGACACAGTGAGTTAGCTCCAGTTAACAATACAGATACAACACGAATAATACTAACAAATGCCATACCACGGTTATCTCATCAATAAACATAATTAATTATACTAGTCCAAAAGGGCTACCAATAATCCAAACACTATTTCCATGTGATGCTATTTTCATGTAACTTTCAGCAGAGTTCAGTTGATACTAATACGCAACTGCACGATACGGTCTGTACTCGGGTGCTGTCCTCTCAGAACTGACTGTCCTGCTTCCTTTTTGAAACTCATCTCCCTTCCTTGATGTTTGTAAAAATATATTGGAAAGGGGTCATCCTATTACTACATCATATTTATGTACCATCTAAGGTATATCACAAAAATTGGTTTATTACATCCGTACCGTACAATTTGCGTCTAAGTAGAGGTCAAACATGCCCCCTTCAGCTGAACACTTACTATGTTAATTGATAAATCTTAAAGCAATTATTCTTTATTGCACTTTTAGACAATTTATTTTATTCTAAGAATATATAAGTATTGATAATATCTAATTTCCGGACCTCTATGTCTGGAGGATTCTTTATGTCAGACATACTGTAATAAAATAAACCTTTTCTTAAAAAATAGTTTCTTTGTACTTATAAATAAAAGTGTAAAACTGTAAACATATTATAAATGTAGAGAAATGTTCGAACAGGCGTATCCATAAATAAAAAAACACATTTATCCCTTTGATAAACGTACGATTCCGACATATATATATATATATAAGTTTTAGAGACGATGATTTTCGACATCTACTAGGTAGAATCGATGGACATTTGAAAAAATATTTGCAAAATTTTGACTTCGGTACGAGAATAAAGAGGACTGCGCTTTTTGGCGTGACAAAAATACACTAATATAATCAATAGAAATCTAAATATTAAATCACGTTTAGAATTTCGTTCCTGACAAGGTCCTCCGACCGCACAATTTGTTTTTCCTCTAAAATAAGAATATGCAGTCGATCAACAAAATAAAAATAATACATTTACTTTTCTCTAAAAAATTTGCAAACCAGCGATGAACAAATTTATGATTATTATTAAAAAAAAAATACAGGCGAATTGAGAACCATCCTCCTTTTTGAAGTCAGGTTAACAAGTAATCATGGCATAAAATTTCTTTTTTCTTAAAAATGCATCTTATCTTTCTATTACTTCATGTTTTTTGTAAAAATACATGTTACTATATTTTTTTTTTTTTTTTAAATCGGCCGAAGCGAGGTTTTTGGGACAATATACCACGCCTCGCCTCGATTAGTAACGAGGATTAAAATTTTGAAACTCACCTCGCCACGCATCGTGACTCGTAACCAAGGACAGAGGTGAGACGAGGTTACCTCGTAGCCTCGGTGAAACACTAATCCACACTATAGTGTGGATTCACCCTAATGCCGATCACGTTTTGTTCTTGGTTCGATCTCGGTCTTGTAAAATATTATCAAGTAAGGAAAAATGTGTGCATTCATACTATCCGCAACAGTCAAGTTTCGGTCGAATCGAGACTAACAATAAAATTATAATCGATCGGACCGAGAACGAACCGTGATCGACATTATAGTGTGGATCCACCATTATAGTGTAGATGTATCCTAAATATTGTATACTAAGCAAACTGCTATGTAACAAATTATATTCAAAAAGGGTTTACGACAAGAATATACAGGCAAATAATGATGTATATTAAAAACTGTTATACTTCATGGAACACATGTTTTGTGAGTGTCACAATACGAAACATAAACTGACCCTGGAGTGTACGCTAAAGTCTTCTACAGTTGGTCATACGTAACCGGAAGGAATTTGGACAAGCATCGTTATGTTGACGCGAAAGTATACACAAATAAACAAATATTAAAATAAAAAAATCACTTGTACAGAAGTAATACTGTCTAAATAAATAAAAAATTAGAATAATATGAAAAAGTTTGCTATCACGTCACAATCGTCTTTGGTGTAGCGGAAGCATACTGGACTAGTTATCCAGAGGCCCGAGGTTCGATTCCTGGTTGACGAGTTATTTTTTTCATATCAGTATTTAATTTAATTAAATAAACTGACCCATTAGCTGACAAAGTTTGGCATGCTCTTTCCGTTCCATCATGTATAGAATGATTCATTCAGTATGGTTTGAACTGAAATTCCTAGTAATATCTCTAGTTGTATATTATAATTGTGTTGTACGTATTTTTATGTTTATTAGCATAAAATATAGTGTTGTTTCAAAAATTCATTATGAAACATAATAGTTGCTCTAATGAAAACTTTTAATTAATTACGTTGATGAACTTACATTTGCTATGACCACATATATTTTATACAGTGTATCACTCAACATGAACAGGGGTATTTGGAATTTGTTCCATTTTAAGCTTGAACAAATCTTACAGAATCCATACATCGGATGTGTCTAAAGATATGGCATCTAAAGAGTTTTATTATCGTACAGCGAAGTTCTTATGGAAATATGCCATTTTATTAGATACATTCTACGGTTTTGAAAAGGGTAAGAAATGTTTGAATGTATTTTTTTAATTAAATACTAATATGAAAAAATTAACTCGTCAACCAGAAATCGAACCTTGGGCCTCTGTATATCTAGTCCAGCGTGCTTCCGCTACACCAAAGACGACTGTGACGTAACAGCCAACTTTTTCATTTCATTCTTATTTTTTATTTTGACAGTATTATTTCTGTCGAAGTTATTATTCATATGTATTTATTTGTGTATACTTAAGCGTCAACAATACGATGTTTGTCCAAATTCCATTTCGGTTACGTAGACAAACTGTTGGAGACTAGCGTATACTATATAGACAAATGTCATTGAATTTTTAATTAAATACTGCATTTTTTTGTAGTTTGGTATGCTTACAGAACCTTATTATTAGTTTCCAATAAAGAACCATATTTCCATATTCAATTCACTATCTCAGTCCAGAAAAACTATTTATACTCGAATCTAATAAGTATTCAACCTCGGAATTAATCTTTGTATCGATATTTCGTACTTGTGGGTAAAAATATCGAAGATCAACAAGGTCCCGAAAATAGCGTTTTTCCAAATGTCTCGTGTCATATGCGTCGTAGGGCATTAAAACTTTATAAAACTTATAGATCGCAACATTCTCCACAAATTTGACCACTAGTATTTTTCGTATGATCAACCGATCTGGAGATATAGCGTACAGTGGGTGAGGTGCCAACCCGTATATAAGACAATGTTATATTTATATCATATGTTATAATTTAAATATTACATTTACATTATATTTACATTATTATATATCATATTTACTTAGATAGACAGATTGTAGCGGCTGCACTTCGACCATAAGGTCCATTGAGATGCCTAGGATTGTGAGGATGTGATTGGAGTGGAAGAAATTTTGTGTGAAGAAATTTTTTGTAGGATGTACGGCTGCAGCCGACTCTGATTGGAACTATGCCGATCTGGAGTTCGTGAAGGAAACTGCAGAAAATCTTCGTAAGCATAGCCGATTACTTTGTTCTTGTCCATACGCCGCAGGTTAGTCAATTATCGGGATTCGAACCCATAATCTCCCAGTACCAACTAGACATAACGCCTTTAACCGCTCGGCTACTTGGACGGTTCATATTTACTTAGCATAATCCTATATTCTGTTGGACATATCGCACTCTCCTAAGTACATCAAATTTTAAAAACATGATATAATTTATAATATCCTTTTATGACTTTTGATGGATGGGAAATGAGAAAGTTATAAAAACCGACGTTTTTGACTTTTTACCTTTAAAATATTGCTGGAATAACGGGCACGAGAGTAAACGAGACGGTTTTGTCCGTCTTTAGAGTGCCAAATAAAAGCTTATGCAAACATTCGACAAAATTCAATCGGAGGTTGACACTTTATTCCATTAAATTTAACTTGGTTATTGAATTTTTGCCATGTACAGTCGATTATCATAATTTTTGACCAATATGGGACGCCCACTGACTGCAGGACACATCAGTATACATGTCTTTCTAATTAATTTAACCTAAATTAATGTTTTACAGTAGCGTCCAGTAACTATAGTACATATTATAAGCATCTCTTTTGAGTATAATTATTAAGTATACACAAATAATAATATATGACATAACTTACTATGCTCGCAAGTAGACTTCGCCCCCTAGACCTGGGGGGGAGGTCATCGGCCTTTGATTGGCGTATTAGAAAGAATTCAAAAAACCGCACCTTCCTAGTATTTATAGAAGTAAAGAAGGTATTTTTGGGAGGTTTTTCCCATTTTCGAGTGGGTTGGATATGAAAAATTAATGATTTTTCTCGTTTGAAATCCTGGCAAATCCAAAAACCGCATCTTTCCAGCCTGTCGAAAAGTGGATTAGAATTTGTATTGGTCAGTCATTACACAAAGGATTGTATATATTATACAACTTGTTCTGCTTGAAATAGGGCTCAACCCTCTTGACCCCCGGGTTGAAATATTGCAAAAAATCGCACCCTTCTAGTATGAATAGAGTAAAATAGATAATTTTTGGAGGTATTTCACATTTTCGGGGCGGCAGGAGGTAGAGGGGGGGATTGCGTTGGCAAACTTAAATTTTTCCCGTAAGTTTGAAGTTATTCCGCGTCAAATGCAAAAACCACAGCCTTTCAGCATGACTAGAAGTGGGTTAGAATTTGTATACAGTGTGAGTCAGTCAGTCAGTTATACAAAGGGCTGTATATTTTATAGGATAAGTTAATATTGACTTCAAAGTAATACGGTCAATGATATAAAAAAATTGACTCATCTATCTATATCATACGTGGTGTAATGGATAACATAGCACACTGGGCATGAAATCCACTGAACCAGGGTCCGATACTTGGTAGATGAGCAAACTTTTCTATAGCAATATTAATAAATTTCAATGACATGTTTGTGTATATAATATGCGCTTGTTCTTTCATACTTATGTGTTTCTAATCTCAATGGAAATGTACTTGTGGTATATATAGTACTGTGACGTTTTAAGTAGACACAAATAATAATATGTGAAATAATAAATACTTCAAAGTAGGTAATACTACCAATGATATGAAAAAATTGACACATCACACGTGGTCTGTATCACACGTGATGTAATCGTAATGGATAGCGCACTGGACATGAAATCCTGAGATCCAGGGTTCGATACAGGGTTCGATGGGTTAATATTTGCATACCAATATTAATAAAAAACAACTATTTTGCATATATTGAATATACATACTGATGTACTGTAGTCATTGGGTACCATTATGGACACTATTTATTGTTAGCGATGGTATATTATTCACTTACCCAGCCGGTATAACCATTTAAGTGTACCTATAATATACAATACATATCATGTAACATTAACTCACAAAACGAAGGATACCATTTATAACTTTGTAACTTGTTTCATGTCCTTTTGTTAATTATACATTTACCTGTATACTTCTCTAAATTAATTAACGCGTACATATAACAGAAATTGTAGTATTATTTATAAATTATATCATGTATTGAGTATGGTATATGAGTATGGTATTGAATTATTATAATTACATTTCAAATTTTGCCCCAATTCCTAGAACATTTGTTTATATTTTATAAATATGTATTTCGACTACAATGTAGTCATCATCAGTATGAATACGCTAATCGTATCTATCTCTGGGATATGGATTCAGAGATATGTTGCTTGAGATATGTTGGCAAATTTGGTGCGTGTCTCACAATGATATTAAGTTCTGTATTTTATACGATTTGACTAAGGGTATGATCTGACCTGAAGATTATTTGAGTTGACTGACTAACGGATTAGGTGTGTGAAGAGCCCCACCTATTTATTGACGGTATTCTTTTGTGACCATGCGGCGTTGTTTTTGTCACTACAGTGAGGGTATCGCTGACCTTGATATTCAGGTATTAGATAGCTGAAAAATGCACCAAATTAACAACAAGCAACATATCTCTGAATCCACATCCCAGAAAAAGTTACGATTAGCAAATTCTTACTGATGATGACCACGTTGTAGTAGTCGAAATACGTATTTATAAAATACAAACAAATGTTCCAGGAATAAGAGCAACATTTGACATGTAATTTCAAAAAATCTAGAGTTCTCTTTGATTATTTTAATAATCATTATGGTATTATAACTTATGTTGCTCTAGTGTGGTGGCCAAAAGTTAACCAGATAACAGCATGCAAAAAGCTATCCAAGATCCAAAGACTGGCCTGTTTGTGCATTACTGGATCCATGAGCAGTGCACCCACAACTGCCATGGAAGTCATAATAGGGCTGATTCCGCTAACCATTGTAATAATAGCTAAAGCGAAATCCAGTGCCTATAGACTATCTTGCAATAATAACTGGATTTAGAAAAAATCAGGTTGGACATGCACGGATCGTGGGAACATCAAGCAGCTCAGAGCCCATTTTTGAAACAGACACATATATGTTTCCCAAAATATACTCCTTCTTAAAACCTTTCACTGTGATAGGGATATGTGGACGGAAGGAGGACCACCCTATCTCAAGAAAAGAATCGTCTGGTATATAGACGGATCCAAAAACGACCCAGAGTCTATTTGAGGAAATCCAAGGACTGCATGTAAACAGGTGATCAACGAGTGGTCAAATGCTAAACACCGTGATCACTGCTTTAGAGTGGAGCCAAGAAAATACTGCTTTAGAGTGGAGCCAAGAGGCTATCTCTCGATGCACTGAAGCTGAATAGGATGCCCCTGCAAAGTATCTGCAATCAATGGGACTCCATAACGGGTCCATTGTGTGCAGATTGTGTGGCAAGGAGGAAGAAACATCCAGCCACATTATCTTCGACCGCGAACCTCTAGGTTACAGCAGATGCAGGATATCAGTGCATCTCACCCCGAATATATGAAACTTCAGCAAGACCTGATAAGAAAGCTTCTGGCTATTGCCAACATACGGGAGAAGCGAATCTCGTCCTACTGAAGTAGAAGGAGGAGCACAATGGACCATAAGGTCCTAGTGCAATACTTTTTAGACCTCAAGAAACTATATTTCATTTAGATCAATCTATTTAGCTTGCTACAAGAAAGTATACCTTTGTTAACTGTCTGTAATCGTAAAGACTAGACATTGTGGTACAAAATTTGCAACAGTGTATAAGCGCATATAAGATAGGTATATAGTTATTTGTAAAAATAACTATAAAATAGAAATTCTTATTGGCCAGTCACTAGAAAAATATAAGAATAGTATATTCTTATACATCCATCGCTTGAATGATTGGAAAAGCATAATATATACAATTGGTAGATACTCGTTCAATAGGTAATGTTTGTCCAATCATTCAAACGTTGGATGTATGAGAACCTTATAGACTATATAGCTACACAAATATTTTGCCTCCTATCGATAAATTTAATCAAGCTGTATTTTAATTATAATAATATTATTTTCTAATTAAATACGACAGATTTTATCCTGCTTTTCTTTAAGAAATAAACCATATTGGTCGGAAAATTATTTTGAGTTTATAGCTAGATTGGTTAGTATTTAAGCTTTTAATTAAGCCTTATAAAACCTTAAAAATATTAATATAAGTAAATTAGCAAAAGGTAAAAAATATGATAACTCTCTAAAAAGTTAACGTATCGTCTCGGATCAGGAAATGCACCCTTTTTGTTTGTAAAAATAGGTGACATGGTATTTTATAAATTGTCGGGGACCTAATTATTTTTAAGGGCAAATGTTAGCCCTTAAAATGTTTAATGTGCCCAATTATGGGCACATTATTTTTAACTTATAAAAGGCATACTTTGCCATTGTAAAAAAAAATTAAATTATTTTTTATTTATTTTAAAATTTTTACGTTTTTCGAACTTTGGGAATTTTTTCCTCGATTTCTAATAACCCGATTTTAATGTTTATGGGCTCATTTTATTATACAGAATTGAATAATATTCTATGTCATTTTTAAAATTTTTAGTTTTAAAAAAGATATTAAGAAAAACCGCTTTTTTTTTATAAATAAATTCAATATTAACCCTGTTCCGTCATGAGTCGGACCGTAAAAATTTAGGGCTGTATTCAAGACATCATGATGAATTGAGTTTAAAAAAATTGCGGTTCCAAGCAACCTGCCTGAAAAATGCTAATTTCATTATAATATATATGGATAATGTTATGCAAAAAACATTCAAAGTGGACTCAAAGTCTATAAAATCTATGTCATGATGCTGAAAAATGTTGGAATTTCTTTGTAAAGTCTAACTTAAACGAAAGATCTAGATTTCATTAGAGCTACACAAACCAGTACGAGGTCGCAATAACATTAAATATTTGTGTTAGCTATGGAATAAAATTTTTTTTCAACCAGAATGCAGTGGCTTAAGATCGCGTTGACACTGAATAATCTATGTAATGTATTTAAATTTCTGTAATGTGTTTAAATTTAAATGTATTTAAGTTTTGCCCCAATTCCTAGAACAATTATTTGTATTTCGCATATAAATACGTATGTCGACTTCAAAGCAGTCATCATCAGTATGAATAAGCTAACTTTCTCCGGGATATGGAATCGAAGATTTACATGTACTACAAAAAAAAAGCTTTATGTTTGGGAGTCGTTAGAAATATGTAAACACTAGAAGGGACCTAAAATTTTATTGAACGATCAGGTGAAAGCATTTCATACGAAATTATTAATGCTTTTTTAATTTTTACTTTTTCTTTTATATTAAAACTTTTATTAAAATTTTGACTAAGGTATCAATTGATTTTATTTAAATCACACTCAATTTTATTGATTTTGTCCTAATGTTTTTAATTTCTTAATTGTTGTCATAATGCTAACTAGATCAAAAATTGTCAATGTGTAAATTTTTTCCAAAAATTTTAACAAGTTTATAAATACGTCACACTCGATATGCGTATAATAAGGTAGGCAATTTGTTGTAATATCCACAGTTTGATAATGATCGCAAAGATCGAAACATGTCACTGTTAAATGTATAATAAACAGTGAAATAGCAAACAAATTAATTGTTTGAAATTATTTTCAAAACCTCCGAGTTTATAATGGAATTTCACAAAATCAAGCTCGTAACAATACATGAATCGAAGATATGTTACTCGTTTAAAGATATGTTACTCGTTTAAAGATATGTTACTCGTTTCTAATTTGGTGCGTCTCTTTGTCACCAAATTAGCAACGAGTAACATATCTTCTATTACATATTCCGGAGATAGATACGATTAGCTAATTAATACTGATGTGACCACTTTGTAATCGAAATATCTATTTATAAAATACAAATAATTGTTCTAGGAATTGGGCTAAAATGTGAAATTTTTATTTCAAAACCTTGAGTTCTCTTTGCTTACATTAATAATCTTCATATGTAATGTTTACTTTCAATACAAGTGGCTAATTAGCTAATACATTGTAGTCGTATTAGCCAATTTGATACTTGAAATTATTGTATATGTTGCAGATGGATTGTCGAATCCGCTATTTTACATAACCGCTAGTTGTTTTATAAGTGGCTAATTGCCCAATACATTGTAGTCGTATTTGCCAATTTGATAGTTGAAATTATTGTATATGTCACAGATGGATTGTTGAATCCGCTATTTTACATAACCGCTAGTTGTTTTACATAACAACTCCGTTATGTAAAACAACTGAATGACGTTTAGTGGTTATACATAATTACTGAACTTTAACACGTCATATTGCTTTGCATTTATCAATGCAGCGGGTCAAAGATTAGACGTTATGTAAAATCGGTCACTTCATCGGTCATACCTCGAGTTGGTCGGGTTTGCGTGTTTTCGGGCCCTGCACTAAAAGGCGTTCTATATATTTCCCTATATCAAAACGTTATTTGTGACTATATATAAGCTATTCTGCATTACGTCTAAACTTTGGTAGAAGTTTTGTAAAACGTATCGCAATTGTAATCCACCTGAACGTCGTTCAATTGTTTTACATAACGGAGTTGTTATGTAAAACAACTAGCGGTTTTGTAAAACAGCGGTTTCGACAATTCATCTGCGACATATATAACTTTCAAGCGCAGTTCAATAAAACTAGACTGTAGATAAGCCTTATCTAAGAAATTCCTTTTGATACACTTTTGTCGTTAAATAAATCTATTCATAACAAATTTATTCTCAACTTTAATATCCGGCCACTAACGTTATTTCACAGACGAAATAAACTCAATTTACTCAATAAAGTAGCAAATAAACGTATGAATAAAGGCTTATTAAACGGAATATATAATAATCATCACACAGGACAGGTAGGTACCCTGTAAAATAGATATACGTAAACATAAGAAAATACGCAAATTTTCCTATAATAATAAAAAGAAAAACAAATATCTTTATGAGAAGTCATAAACAGGAAAACCTTTTTAAACGTAACAAATACCAAGAATATAAAAAAAAAAAAAAAAATACGTAAGAAGTTGAACCCCATATTTTATGTAAACGTGCATAGTATATAATTTACGTAAATCAGTTTATAAAAAGAAAATTCTCTCGACATCGTTGATATCATACCTATATTAAATGGATCTTATATACAAGTTGGTTTAAAACTTACTTTATTTCAAGTATATAATGGAATATCTATCTATTTAATAGAAAATCGAAACAAAAATTTCCATCATATTTTCATATGTTTTGAGGTTACTACAGTCTATTAACACCATGTTTAAAAAGATGTTCGTGTGTGAAGTCCATGTCCCTGGCACCGCCCATTTAAAATTTTCCTATCAAACCCAGTGCTTTCAATTGTGATACGTTTGTGCTCATTTGTGCCGTTCCTCACATCAATTGTGCTATGTCCCTTCCAGAGTTATCCCAGATGTCTCTTTGATGATGCCGGGGACATGTTGGCACCGCCCATTTAAAATTTTTCAATCAAACCCAGGGCTTTCAATTGTGCTACGTTTGTACTGATTTGTGCCGTTACTCCCACAATTGTGCTATATCCCTTCTATGCTATTCCTGCTTTCCTTGGGCTGTAGACATGCAATAATCAAAATTCGAATTTCGATTCCGAACCATGACGACAATATTGTGCTAGGATTGTGGTCATTTGTGCTGCATGCCCCTTCGATTGTGCTATGTCCCTTCCAGAGCTGCCTCTGATTTTCCTTGGATGGAGCTGTAGACCTGACTTGCAAAAGTAAAAATTCGAATTTTGATTCCGGACCAAGACGCGAATATTGTACTAGTATTGTGCCCCGTCGGTTTTGTTATTTCCCTTCTATAGTATTTTGTATTAAGTGAATTATTTATTTTGTATTTTAGAGTATTTTTTGGTATCTTGGACTATTCATTCACTTTTCATCATCATCAAAGAGAAATCAGGAATAATTCTGGAAGGGACATAGCACAATTGTTGGGAGGAAAGTTCTTCAAATGTCCATCAATCCTACCTATTAGATATATATATCAACATATATATGTACTTTTTTTAAATGTCTGTGGACTGTCTAGTGGCCATAGTTTTATTCCGATTGAAATGAAATTTGGTATTTGAGGCGCTTTTGGTATTCAAAAGGTAATAAAGTTCGTTAATGGGTAAAATCGGACGAGGGGAAAGGGGGTTTAGAGGAAAGGGGAAACACAAAATTAGACTATCTTCCTTAATATTCCAAAAATCAAAAAACTTATCAGGAGTAAAGTTGTAGGTTCTAAGTTTTTCTGTAATTTTGTTTCTTACCATTTTTCTGTTACACTAATACTTACAGAAATATTTACAATTAAAGATTGCAAGTTAAATTTTAAATATCTCTGTTCACATTCGAGTTTGAGAAAAATGGTCAGGAAATGAACTGTAGTAAACTTGATTTTCTACAACTTTACTCCTTATAAATTTATCGATTATTCTAATAGTCAGAGAGACATTTAATATTTTGTGTTTGTTTGATACGAATACATGAAATATATTTTATTGTAAAAAATTTTGATTGTCGTTTCAACAATAACTATAAACTATAATCCTTATACCGTTCAATTTTGGCTATTAATAAATTTATTTTTTGCAAATACTAAAGTCATATCAGATATTATATTTCATTTTGATCACACTAAAATTATGACCGCTAGAGAGTGATTTATGTATTCTAAAGAAATTCGCAGCTCCTGCGTAACGAATTTTTTCCCATATGTTCTCGTCAATTCTAATATTTAAATAAAAATGTTTATGTGACTTATGTTATGTTAGATAGATAGATAGATTGTAGTGGTTGCCCTGGACGGGCTACACTTCGACCATAAGGTCCATTGTGACGCTTAAGAATGTGAGGATGTGAGTCGAGTGGGAGGAATTTGTGAGTAGACTAGGAATGGGTAGGATATGCGGCTGCAGTCGACTATGATAGGAACTATCCCGATATTCATATGGAGTGAAGAAAACTGCAGAAAACCTTCTCAAGCATAGACGGTTTCTTCGTTCTCGTCCATACGTTACCATATGTTATGTTACTCATGCCGCCAAGGTAACTTGATTTAATATTCTCTGTGATTCCTTTCTTTCAGAACATATATTATTCACTGTAGAGAGAAAGAACTAATTCTTCGTAAATGTCAAGATGATGGTGGCCAACAGACTTATCTCTCTCATATTTTGTTACTGATGAAATATTGTTTTTAAGGACGTTCATGCGTAAAATGTTGATAGTAGATAAATCTTAAATATTTGGCAAGTTGAAGCACGTAATTATGTTTCTTTACAAATTCAAAGGCTCTTCGCTCGATCTATTGAGATTCCAATTTTTAACATTCTGTTTTATGGATAAATTGAATTTTTTATATTTAAAATTGTAACAACAAAATATACACAGTTATACAAATATATTGAAACTGACAGCATGTTAATTAAAACAAGTAATGTAACAACTAACTGAGTTAATTGTTTGAATACCCAGTATATACTGAGTTGTATATCAATGATTGAATTGTTAACAATTCTGCGTATTCGAATTGTTAACAATTTGCTTTCCGAGGAACATTTAATTACACATTTTTTGTAAACAAACTTTTCCTATCTCTTACGGTTTCAAAGATACATTTTTTCCCCCCTGGCGAGGAAAACACGTTCCGATTTTGCCCATTAACGTACTTGACCTTACTTTTTTATTCTAAAACACAGAAAAAAAATTCCAGCTCGATATCTCTTTTCGTTCTTGAGTTATCGTGTCCACAAACAGACAGACGGTCGGATATGTGGAAATGGCTGAATTAGCATCAAATATGCATAGCTACGATCAATATTTTTAAGCATGACAAGTCGCGATCAAACTTAATATACCTTGTATATGTACATACACTGGGTATAATAAGGAATTTTCATTTTGATTACGATTTACAAAACATGATAAGAACTTTATTGTGGATGTTGTACAGTTTTATGAATAGACTATATTACATGTTATAGACTTTTATGAATGTACTATATCTAGCGCATTAAAGTCTTTAAGTCAGTGATTCTCAACCTTTATTTTGCCGCGGCACGGCAAACAAAGAAAAAGATAAGTTTAAAAGTTGTTTACTTACCTATATTACACTGTGTAAAATAGTTAATGATAATAATTTTAAATGTAAAATAAAATAATATGTACTACAAAAACAACAGTACGTTTATTAAGGGATTAATTACAAGTTAATAATAAGTTTTTTGATAATTTAATTTATATTTAGTCGTAAAAATGACAATGCTACTCTTATATCGTCTTCTACATTTAACAATCTTGATCTTTTTTCGTTTTTATGTTGGTTAATACTTTACTATATACATTTCTAAAATTTGGCGGTACACTTTAAGAATTTGGTGACACACAAAAGTGCCGCGGCACAGTGGTTGAGAATCACTGTTTTAAGTATTGCATGAGATAATAGAGCATGAGCAATGCTTATGGACACACACCGATTTTTTGGGTCATTAAACTTTTTAGGAAGTTTTTAGCTAAAATGACGCCGACAATTAATGGTATTTTTTATGTGAACAAAATACATTTTATGCCTTTCAATATAATAGTTTTATCTTTTGTAATAAAATCAAACACATAAAATATTTAGTGAAAGTCCAAGTTTTTTATTGAAAAATAGAAATACGAGTATGCGGTATAATATCTATGTTAGCAGTAGTCACCAGATTACACGTTGTAACCACTAACAAACTTTGTATTAACTATTAAATGGGAAAACAGAAAGGTTGGTTTAAAGTCCCAAAGTATACATAGTTTGTTGTTGGTTTCACATGTAACCTGGAGACATATGTATTACACTAAGGTGACTAGATATTGAAATCCAAAATCTAGTACACTATTCCCATAACTGTAATATAAAATTTTATTGACGCTGGCATTAATAACTGATTTACTGCAGGCCTCTCTTAAGTATGAAGTTTCCCTACTACTATTTATATTTTCTATGAGCTACATTGCTCAATCTCGAATCTGCATTTCAGTTTATAAGTTGAAGTTAAATCATATCGACTCATCAGCTTGTTACCCACATTATCTAAAGTCTTTGAAAAATTATTTCTAAACAGATTACAAAATTGAAATTGAATCCAGAATTATACCCGACCACCAATTTGGTTTTCGTGAAAAGCATTCCACTATTGAACAAGTACACAGAATAGTTAATACAATCGTTAAAAGATTTAAAGAAAAGAAATATTGTACACCCGCATTTCTTGACGTAAGCAAAGTATTTGATAATGGCATCCTGGCATACTTTACAAACTAAAACAACAAACATCAAGTACATATTACTGTATTTTGAAATCATATACCGCAAGGCAGCGTTCTAGGCCCATTTCTATATTTGATTTATTCTGCAGATTCACTTGTTGACGAAGAAAACACTATAGCGACAATTTCAGATGATACTGCCATTTTATCCATTGACGATAATCCAAATGTAGCTTCTAGAAAGCTAAAAAATACGCTAAATCATATACAATAATGGTTACAAAAATGACGCATTCAAGTTAATGAATCGAAATCCGTTCAAGTCACGTTTACCAGGCGGAGAGAAACTTGCCCAGTTATTTGCATGAACAATGCCATTTTTCCACAAGCTAATGAAGTTAAATACTTCGAGTTGCACCTAGATCGAAGTCTTACATGGCTAAAACACATCTGGACCAAAAGAAAACAACTAAACTTAAATCTCTTAAAATATAATTGACTTATAGTACAAAAATCAAAACTATCATTTGACAATAAAGTGTTAGTGTATAAAACTATATTAAAACCTGTGTGGACCTATGGGATTCAACTATGGGGAACTGCGAGCAACAGCAACATCGAAATACTTCAACGTTTTCAATCGAAAGTGTTACGAACAATTAGTGATTCTCCGTGGTATGTGCGTAAGGATGACATTTATCGTAGTCTCGACTATCAATGGGTAGATCACTGTTCAAGCCGTTTTTAGCCAGTAGACCTATTTATAGTTCTTTTTAGATCTGATAATAGAAAAAAGGAAACAAAAAGAAAAAAAAAGTTTATAAGTAAGTCAATTCAGTGTCATATTTATTGAGGCAGATAATCATTTAAGCCAAAGCCATATTATATATTTATTTAGTTAGAATAAACTTTGTGAAACGTTATTAAATTAGGAGAAAATAATTTATTATAATAATATATTTTCATAGCAAATATTATAAGAAAATTTTATTTTCGAGGGCTATGGGCAAAAGCGTACCTAGACTCTGAGCTAAAAGGGGAGGATGCGTTCGTTTAGTAGAAGTAAGGCGGGACATATTAATATGTTAATGTAAGATCGAAGAGTTTTCAACAAATTTAATTCAAAACTATCACATTTGGCTGCGAAATGAAAGTTTGAGTTGGATTCACAATTCACATTCCAAGTTTATTTCAACACTAATTTCACAATCTTCAAATTGTACTATTGACTCTAAATGTAATGTTTTTTTTTTGTTTATCCAAATTTAACAGTTGGCTTGATACCGTATCCATTCCGTTTTCTAAAGAATGTTTATAATAAAAGTAGTTTTATCAATACATTTATTCGAAAAATTTTTTCAAAACGCAAATTGATTCGGCACAAATTGACGGAAAAATATTTGAAGAATGAACTCCAGTTTATTAGTCGATAAGAACTGCTTATTTAATAAGAAGTCATCTTTTCATTTTTCCACCCATTGTTAGTTGGAAGAGCATTTGTCTGGAAAGCCAGAGATCGTGGGTTTAATCCCTATTCAAGATGTGTATGATTTGTTGCGAACTTTTAGATCAAACTGTATAAGTGAGTCACAACAATTGCTATGTTTGTGACGACAGCAAAAAATGTACGCATACCTATAGAGTATAAGAAAGCTAACTTTTACCTACCTACTTTTATCTTATACTATATTTACGAATGGTAATGCTTTGTGCCAAGTTCGAGTCGTATGCACTTAAAGTATGTATTGTAAGAATAATGTAATAATAATGTATACAAAAAAATTCGTTACGCAGGAGCTGCGTCAACTTAGCGAATTTCCTTAGAACACATAAATCATTCTCTAGCGGTCATAATTTTAGTGTGATCAAAATGAAATATAATATCTGATATGACTTTTAGTATTTATGACTTTAGTATTTGCAAAAATTAAATTTATTAATAGTCAAAATAGAACGGAAAACGATTATAGTTTATAGTTATTATGGAAACGACAATCAAAATTTTTTACAATAAAATATATTTCATGTGTTTGAGTCAAACAAACACAAAATATTAAATATCTCATTTAATATTAGAATAATCGAAAAATGTATAAGGAGTACAGTTGTAGAAAATCAAGTTTGCTACAATTCATTACATGATCATTTTTCTCAAACTCTAATGTGAACAGAGAAATTTAGAATTTTAACTTTCAATCTTTAATTGTAAATATTTCTGTAAATATTAGTGTAACGGAAAAATGATAAAAAACAAAATTACAGTAAAACTTAGTACCTACAACTTAACTCCTGATAAATTTTTCGATTTTTCAAATATTAAGGGAGATAGTCAAATTTTGTGTTTCCCCCACCCTCTAAACCCCCTTTCCCCTCGTCTGATTTTACCAAATACCAAATTGCATTCCATGGATGGTTACGCCACGCGGCCAGGGCACGCGGGCACGCGGCCAGTAGTTTAATATAAATGTTAATCCACCACCATAAACAAAAATTTCAAAAAGGCAAAAGTTCGTATAGAATACTGCACCAAAATATTTGTTAGATTTAAGTTGAGGGTCAGGGAAGTATATACTTAACAAGTTTCTAAATTTGCATTCTACGTAAAATACTAAATTGCCAAGTAAAATATTTGAAATCTACCTTCTTAGATAATCTAACAAACTTATTGACTCGGATCATGACATCGATTTTACAACTTGGCAAAGTGTTTTATAACAGACGAGAAGAGAACTTTCCCCTTTTTTACCTTTATGTTTTTGCGGGCAATGTATTTTTCTACTTCTTTAACTACGTGCGTATTACGTATGATGAAGAAAACGTAGAATTATTGATGACGAATAGAAATAAATATTATGTACCGTTAAAACAGATCGACAAATGTATACGCACAGATACAAATTCTATATTTTATTCTTCCTGTTATCCCGTTTTAAAAGTAAACATGGTAATAGTTATTTCAAGAAAAACAATAAGTTGTGTATTATTATTATATGTATATCTTGACAAGTGGAATGATTTAAAATGGCATCTTCGTCATCATTTAATATACGTTTTGTAGAACATATATTTAATGTGATACATACATAAAATGTGGTTTAAAAGTATATTAGATAGACAGATAGATATATCTTGGGGTTTATAAAAAAAATATTGAACGTCGTCCTTATTGTGCTCCCCATTATCTTCAGTCAGATGAGATTCGCATCTCTCATATTTTGGCAATGCCAGGAGTTTCCCAGAAGGTTTCTATTCTCGGGGTGAGATCATATAACGTGGTTCAAAAGTATATTATATAGATTGATAGATATATATTTTGGGGTTTATAAAAAAAATATTGAATGTCGTCCTTATTGTGCTCCCCGTTCTCTTCAGTCAGATGAGATTCGCATCTCCCATATTTTGGCCAGGAGTTTTCTTATCAGGTTTTCCAGAAGGTTCCTATTTTCGGGGCGAGATCATATAATGTGGTTCAAAAGTGTATTATTTAGACAGATTTTCTAGAAGGTTTCTATTTTCGGGGTGAGATGCACTGAATGTCTTGTATTTCCTGTAACCAAGAAATTCGTAGTAAAAGATGATGTGGCAGGATGATTCCTCCTCCACGCCGCATAGTCTGCTCATAATGGATCCGTTATAGAGTCGTGTAGATGCTTTCGTAGGTGATAATGTCCGGTGATGAATCCGATATCCTTTGGATGTAGTATCCTGTTCAGGTTGAGTACATCGAGGGATTGCCTCTTGGATGCATTCCGAAACAGTTTTTTATCGAGTTTTTGCTGCAGTATATTTTCTCAGTGATCACGGTGTCTAACATTCATCCACTCGTTGGCCACTTGTTTATATACTGTCTTTGGAATGCCTAAAATAGGCTCTGGGTCTATGAACGGTATTTCGATTCCTTCTTTGTTAAGGTATCTGCTTTTTCGTTTCCTTCGAAACCACTGTGACCTGAGATTCAGATCGATTTAACATTTTTCCATTTTGCCAGCTCTAGTAATTCCTCTAGACAATCCTTGACTACCCTTGAGGTGATTCAGTTCCAGGCAAGGCTTTTAGAGCAGCTTGACTGTCTGACAGAATATATATGTTCGGGTTTATGCATGCTCTATGTAAGTCTCAAGCGCGCATACCAGTACGGCGTATACTTCTACCTGAAAGTCAGAAATGGCATATTTCCCAAGTTGTGACTGATGGATTAGCTGACTCACTTACACACGAATCAATATTCTAGGGTACTTCCAGATGTCCTAGAAAATTCATTTTTGGTAGGCAGATAGATCTTAGGCTAAAACCACCTAGAAAAGTTTGAACCTTTAATTTCCTTCCTCCAGCCAGAGGGGGTGAAAACTTACCTAAACACGGCAATAGATAGAATAACAATTTTTCTTGTCTAAATTAAACAACTTTTGTTCGAAACTTTTTTCCTAAAATTTATAGATTTACCATAATTTATGTTCAAACATTGTCAATTATCATTATTGATGTATCTGAAGCCGCCCTAGTGACCCAGTTTTAATTCATTCAGAATGAAATTCAGTATGTAAGATGCTTTCGGTATGTGAAAAATCAGACAAGAAAAAGGGGGTTCAGAGGAAGGAGCAAACACAAAATTTGGTATATCTCTCTTAGTACTGGAAAAAAATACGTTACGCAGGAGCTGCTTCAACTTAGCAAATTTCCTTAGAATACATAAATCACTTTCTAGCGGTAACAATTTTAGTTTGATCAAAATGAAATGTCGTATATGATTTTAGAATTGCAAGGCCAATTTTATTAATAAATGACATACGTGAAGAGGAAAGGGGAGCATAAAGAAAGAAGAAAACACAAAATATGTCTCTTAATATAAGAACAAGGAAAACAATTATGTACAATGTTTCATTAAACTTGTTATCAGTGTTAATTTATTAATATATTAACTGAATGGTCAAAGTTTTAGCATCGACATAACCAAAATTTCCATTCATAATGACCAACGTGTCCTAAGACATCAAATTTCTTGAATTTTTAATGTTCCACTGTGATGTTGATAATTACAAAAATTTATTACGAAAAATGGATTATGTACAATTTTTCAGTTAAAAAAGGAATCAGCTTTCATTAGTTATCATATTTACTGCTATATCGAACCTGTTTTATCAGAATATAAGTAAGGAGGCAGCCTTTAATGCAATGGATACTTTGTTGAAAATAACATAATAAAATGAATAATGAAAATGTTGGAAATTTTTTTTATATTTCGATGCTACTGTTTTGTCGAATACAATGTCTATAAAAGTTACTAAATTAACAACAACGCCTATAGTTTATTTATGGAATATTCTTTAAAAGTTGGGCAATCCCTTAATCATGTGAAAAGTTTTAATCTGCTAATAATAATAAATTAGATATTAACAAATAAGCAAATGTATGTTCTGGGATATTCAACACATTTAATGAGCAGATTACGTATATATTCTGTATAAAATTTATGGCTGTTTCCATCACATAAATTTAATAAACCATTTTAAAACAGTATATAAATATACATACAATCTGTGTCGCTTTATAATTATAGTGTACAGTTAAACTATGTTTAACACAAATCCTTAGAACCTTATTTTGTTGAACTCCATATTGCAAAATTACTTCCATTTTGATTATAATAATAGAGTCAAATAAGGATTTTTCAGGCAGTTTGCTTGGAACCGCCATTTAATAATCGATTCATTTTGACGTCTTGAATATGACCCTAAATTTTTACGGTCCGACTCGTGACGGAACAGGGTCAAAACTGCATTTCTTTATATCAAAAAAGCGTTTTTTCTGTATATCTTTTTTTAAACTAAAAATTTTAAAAATGACATAGAATATTATTCAATTCTATAAATAAAAAAAAACAAATGAGCCCATAAACATTATAATCGGTTAATTAGAATTCGACGAAAAAATTCCCGAAAAAGTTCGAAAAACGCAAAACTTTTAAATTAAAATAAAAAATCTAAAAATTACTTCATTTTTTTTTAACAATGGCAAAGTATGCCATATATATGTTAAAAATAATGTGCCCAATTTTAGCGCTTAAAAAAAATTAGGCCCCCGACAATTAATCAAATACCGAGTCACCGAGTTTTATAAATAATAAAAAGTGTGCATTCCATTTTTGATGAATAAATTTTTTTTAAATGAAAGGTCTTAAAAATGAGAAAGAAAATTATTTTTTTAAACTATATTTTTATCCATTATTTTTCAATTTGTTTATAATGCGCCATAAAAATATTAAAAAAAAAAAAAAAAACAGTTAAGAAATTATTCAAATAAATTTAATTTTTTTTTAACTTTAGATTTTTTATAGACCTTTAATTAATTTTTTTTTAAATATTCCAATACGTTAGCTTTTTAGAGAGTTATCATATATTTTACCTTTTGCTAATTTACATGGCTTAATCAAAAGCTTAAACACTTACCTATCTAACAATAAACTAAAAAAATTTTCCGACCAACATGGTTTTTTTGTTAAAGAAAACCAGTTAAATATCTGTCGGTTTTTAATTAGAAAATAATATTTTTATAATAAAAATACAGATTGATTAAAATTTTTATTTTTGAACCTAATTTGACTTTTCATTATTCGACATTTTCATTATTGGACAAGATCGGCCAAGATAATAAAAGGACTCAGAGATGAGGGAAACCTCGGAACATCTGTCTAAGTATTAGTAAGGAAAATCGTGTTTTATCATGCGTAAAAATGTTACAATTGTGAAATGTTTCCGATTTTAATGTCCTAATACCTTTCAAGGGAAGGAATAATTAATATTCCAATCTCGGAGAAAATTTTAGTTTCGGCTCTAAAAGGAAATATGATAGATCTATTTTCTTCTTACACATTTTTAGATTTTTGGTAAAGACACATATTTATATATATACTAGCTGACCACGCGAACTTCGTACCGTCTCAGAATCAATGTCAACAAAAAAGTTGTTCCATATAAAATGTATGAGAAAATGAACTTTCTTCATACATTTTTTTTTCGCGAATGTTTCCCATATTTTAATAGTTATTCTGTTATTGGTGCGGAGACAAATCCAACAAATCAAAGATCATAAAAATCGGCCCACCCGTTCTTTAGTTATGATTTAATTTATTAGGGTAGCGCATAAGTAAGGTTATGATTTAAATAGTGTATACATTTTTTGTTTACGTATTTTTATTCAGCATTAACATTGAAAAACTTGGGAAATGTACGGATTGGGTCAGCGTTTTTGGCAACATGGGGTGCCTGTGACCTTCCGCGTGCTGGAAGACCTTGTGCAGTTCGAAATGATGTGAACATTGCTCGTGTGGAAGCAAGTGTTGAGGAAAACCTCGAAACTTCCATCAGGTGACGTTCTCAGCAGTTGGTGATGTAGAGACGAAAATTTATTAAGGCCAGAGTTAGAAAACAATCCAGAATTGTGGTTCCAACAAGATGGAGCCACAGTTCACACAGCTTGTCCAACTATGGCTCTTCTGCGTGAAAAGATTGGCGATCGAATAATATCGCGTTTTTCTTATTTTAACTGGCCACCGCGTTCGCCCGATTTACCGGCTCCCGATATTTTCTTTGGGGCTAAAGAGAAAGGTGTGTGCCAATAAGCCAAGAACTATCCAAGAGCTTAAGACTAATATCCGAGAAGAAGTTAGGGCGCTGGGACCTGAAATTTTTGACAAGTTATGGAAAATGCTCTGGAAAGAGCACATCAGGTCGAAGCAAACAATGGGCACCATTTGAAAGATATTATCTTCAAAACATAATGTGAACTTATTTCCAAACTGTAATCTAAATTTTAATAAACGCCAACGTGAAATAAAATCAGAAAGAAAAAAGTTATTCATTAAATAAATCATAACGTTACTTATGCGACACATACAGAGGGAAGCGCGCTAATGGTTGAGTTCCATGAGAGACACCACGCTCACATAAGATTTCTCTATGTAGGTAAGGCAAAAGCGTCAGCGCTTAATCGTACTAACTTAGGGTGAAACAGTGTAGCCACCTTAGGATTTTATAGAAGGGAAAAATGTTTAGAGATTTTTAGCATTTTTTAATTTTTTTGAAATTTTATATCATTTTTTTTCTCTGAATACCTGAATACATAACATACAAAATATTATTAGAAAAAAACTTTAATTGTCAATTTAATTGTCAATAGGGTGTTTTGGTTTGATTCTAGACTCTAGAATCTAGAGGCTTTTGAAGTCACTCAAACAACATTCTATTCGTTGAGAAACAGCTGAATGGTTTTCTTCCGCCATATTGAATATGATGTTAATTGACGCTAACACGTATAAATTTAAATAAATTTTAAATAAATATAAATAAAAAATACAAAATGATTAATTTTATTCATGAATTTTTTTTTTATAGAAGTTCAATGTATGCCGTTAATGCTTAAATATGATTTCGGACATATGCTCACCTCGGCTGCTCCTGACGATCTGCCAGTCCAATTTTTAACGACTTCGAGTAAATCTAGTCTTATTTCTGCTATAACTCGTTCAATGTTGGCTTTCAGGTCGTTGATTGTTACTGGTTTGTTACCGTAAACCAATAACTTAACATATCCCCACAGAAAAGAATCGAGTGGTGTTAAATCACATGATCTAGGATGCCAGGTCACAGATCCAAATCGAGAGATAATGTTTTCACTAAATTTTGTTTTTAACAAATCTATGGATTCACGTGCTGTTTGGGCTGTTTTCAAACAAAAAATTGGAACGCTGGCTCCAGCATCATTTTTAAAGAAATAAGGACCGATGATACCGCCAGCATGCAATCCACACCCAACAGTGACTTTTTTTGTATGCAATGGTGTTTCTAATATCTGTTCTGGATTCATCTCACTCCTAAATCTACAATTTTGTCAGCCAAAAATGAGCCTCACCACTAAGCACATGTGATTTTAAAAAATGATTTTCGAAGTAAATTTTAATAATTTCAAACGCGTGATTCTTTCCATAATTAAATGGCAAACTATACTGAATAAAAAAAATTTAATTACAATTTTTTCTATTTTAATAATTTTTTCCCTATCGGAAGTTCTATCATACCAACAACAACAAAACCCTATATTTATTAAGATTTCGCAGCATGTATACGAATTTTTAAATCATTTACACAAATTTTAAGGTTGTTGTGAAGAAAATTCAATTTAATGACAGGTTCTTCAAAATTTTATAGCTTATAATATCAATAATAAAGAATATCCTGTCAAAATTTGAAGTTGATCCTGTTTTTAGTTTTTGAGTATAAAAATGTTAAAGTTACGATTTTTAAGAGATTTTTACATAGGTTAAATGGACTCGTTGGTAAAAACATGAATACAAAAGTCTATATCTCGACAACCAGATATGCCAGTATTATGAAAAACTGTCATAATATATTTATCAATACCTGGTCTTATAAATACCTGGACCAAATTTCAAATTAATCTTGTTTTTTGTTTCTGAGATAATTAAATTATTAGATCGAAAAATGTTCTAAATCTAGTTTTTTTTGTGATATTTATTTTTATCTATTTATATTTTTGGTTATATTTATTTTTATCTAGTTTTATTTAGTTTTATCAAGTTTTATCACCATGAAACTCTTTTGAAATACATAAAAACATATATTTAATTATTTTAACTGTTCGAAAAATGAAATTTAGGATTTAAGTTTTAAACAATATGTTTTTTTTTTTACAAATATATATGTTTTTTACAAAAATGAAATTATTTGAAACGATTTAATTGCAAAATTTTTTAATTATTTAGAGTTAGCAATGGATGAGATGTCAATGCATTTAATCAATGCATAGGACAAACTCACCTCCCTACTTTCCTTCACCAGTTTCACAAAAACCTTTACAACATAATTTTTTAAAGCCCTGTATAAAACATATTATTTCTAGAAGTATATGGATGGATAAAAACGATTTTTCAAATATACATATTATAATTTTAGTTTGGTAGTACGAGTATATATACATAATATTGTAATCTACCAGTTTTTGTTTTATATTATATATTATACACACAATCTTATTATTTTAAATTGATATTTATTCCAGAACATTTTCATATTTTACTCATTATATTAAATAATATGGAACTTACATTTCATATAACATTATATATTACATGTTATTATTAGGAAAGAGATGAGAAACATAAACATGAGATCCCGATATAAGTAACTTCATGGTGAAAAAATTCGTACCTAAGCTGAAGGAGCTATGTAGATTGGCATGTATCAAGTGTTGATACAGTGGGCATTGTTGTAATTTTCTCTATTATAAATTATAATAAATCGTGAATATTTTTGTAAATTAATTGATTTTCGAAAATAATCACTGGATGAATCGTTCCCCTCACCCTCTAAGCCACTCTTTCCTTTTAATCAATCTGGGTAATTGGATAAATTATCAATTACCGGATTGGATAAAAATGGATCGCATTTATGCCAAATCGGTAAACGGGAAAACAGGGTTTATTGGGAGGAAAAAAGGCGAAATTTGGAATATTTCCCTTTTGAAAGCTATACTTTTTCATTTTCCATTTCGAGAAAATTTGGAACACCGAAAAATACGAGACTTGTATTGGGAACAGAAAATTTTATGTATTTTAACTGTCAAGGAATCGAAAACGTAAAAATCCACTGAAAACTCAATGTTAATTTTTGTCACTAAAAAACAAACTATCCATACTACTATAATAATACTATAATGTGAAAGTAACTCTGTTTGTTTGCTACTTCTTCACGACTAAACGGTTAAACGGATCGTAATGAAATTTGGCAAGGAGATAGATTATATCCTGGGGAAATACATAGGCTATCTTTTGTCTCAAAAATAATCTTGAAGGGGATGAACATAAATAAAAAATACATATAATAATACAGTCGAACATACAATCTCCTTCTTTTTTTGGAGTGGATTAAAATTTTTGTTGATTTTATCATTTCCACAGAAACTATACTTCTAAAAAATAACTATACTATTATTTTATTAAAATTTTGTTTAAATTTGGAAATGAAACTTTGATTGTCGTTTCCATAGTAACTATAAACTACAATAGCACACTATAAATCGTTATATATCGTTGAATATTCTATACATATATATATATATATATATATATATATATATATATATATATATATATATGTGTGTATGTGGGCAGATCCATTACTTTTCGACAAAATCATGCGCACTCATGTCATCGATTTGGCAGCCGATTTTTTATCGATAGTGCTTAAACAAAAGACGATGTCCACAATATGAGCTTCATCCGTTCAAATCCGGCGAGTGAGGAATTTTTTGAAATTTTGAAAATGCCAATTATTATGTAGAAACTTATAATAAACAGAGATAGCTTGCTTATAACGACTATCAGATATAGCGTCCTTAGGTTTTAATTATATATATATAAACTTTTGTTTAAATTTTATTAATGAGAATAAGAACTATTCGCGTGTGTAGCGTAAATTGTATTGCGTATATGTAGCGAGAATTAAAAAGAAAATTTGTTCAAAAACTTAAGTGCTTTCATCTCTTCAGATGTGTCTTAATGATGTCAGAAATTGTTTATATCGTTTTAATATAATATTTCCGACACTCCTAACTATTAAATGAATTCATGTTTAAAAAAATCCCACTTGAGGAAGTTTTAGTACTCCCTATTATTAAGGGTAGAAGAATATAACATGTTATATACTTTTTATATCAACATATCTTCCGGATTCCTGATAAGCCGGTATATAATATCGTATATTAAAATAATGAAGTGAATACATACACCAGATCATATTACATAACATATACATATACATATACATATACATATACATACATATAACATAACATATATACATACAATAATACAAGGTATTAAATATTTTTATGTGACAAATTTAACAAAGAATATTTTTGTTCATTTTGTTTTTTTTATATTTCAAGGCTCTAAATTTGTTTGATCGTTTGATGTCATGAATAATATTCTAAAGTTAGGTCGTTTTAAATATAAAAGCTAGCTTATTATGCCGAAAAACATTAACATATAATTGTCATATACCTAGAAAATATAAAACCTATTTTGACAAAATGGAAACCTGACTTCAACAATCAAATATTCTATAACAAAAAACGCACTAAAAAGTAAAAAAATAATTGCATATTTTTGTGCCAAATTTAGTTCACCTAAGCAAAAATTTTTAAACATATATGTGTATAATTATTGTTATTTTTGGAGGCGGTGTCCAAATTTTATGTGAATTTCTCTATGCTGACACCGACTTCAAAAATAACAATAATTGTACATATATATTTTTAAATTTTTGCTTAGGTGAACTAAAATTGGCACAAGAATATGCAATTATTTTTTTACTTTTTAGTGCATTTTTTGTTATAGAATAATTGATTTTTGAAGCCGGGTTTCCATTTTGTTAAAATAGGTTTTATTTCTCGCTTTTTAGTGACTTTGAAGTTCTATAACTGATTTTATTTGTCTAAATATAGGTAGACCTATTAAACGACCTACTAATTTTTAGTAGGTCGCATTATTTTTTTTTAAATTTTTTGTGCATTTTTTTTACAGATTTTCAGTTTTTTTTACATGCATTTTGTTTTTTTTTTGTAAAAATTTTTTTTTTGGGTGGTTTTTTTTTGTAAAAAATTTTTTTGAAGTCGGTTTTTAAACCGACACAAATCGATTTTCTTATTTTCCCATTATAAATGAGTATACCCTTTCAAAAAAAAAAAAAATTCGCAAAAATCGGTTATCACATACAAAATGAGGATTTCCAGGGGATCCCCTCACCAGAATGCGATTTGGTGACAATGGGACCAATCTGAAATCAAACTCTTTTAAACAAAAACAAAAAAATTCAAAATCGGTTAATAAATGACCGAGTTCTGAGGTAACAAACAAAAAAAAAAAAAAACAGACGAATTGATATCCATCCTCCTTTTTGAAGTCGGGTTAAAAATAGAACGACTTAAAAAATCTGTAGTATGGTTTGCTCCGATAAAAACACATAACAGAAATAATAATATATGAGTCAAGAAGAACGCACCAAACACTATAATTATATTATAATTATATTTCCCCCGTCCATAAATGGATGAATTAAATAATGTATCACAGTTGTGATCTAAAAAATCTATTATCCTAAAATAAATTTCACACCTGTCTGGGTTAGGAAATGTTGGATATTGATTAGATTTAGCATATGAAGTAGATTCTGATATCTTGTATATCAGGGCGCTACGTTAAGAAATTTTCACCAATGTCAAGAAATTCTTCAAATTTTTTCACTGGAAATTACTTTAAAAATATCACCAATGCGGCTACAGCAAAACTCCATATGAAGTCTCTTTTTTATAATCCAAAGAATGATATCTTTGATTTTCAAAGTGAATTTAACAACAAACTAGCCTGCATTTATTCGAATAATATTTCGTAACCAGTTTGAAATTTAATATTCGGAGTTGATAAATTGGCTACTTCAAAAAAATCTAATTAAAACATAAAATTAAATATGTTTGGAATTTTCTAAAGATAATCAAGCAAGTTTAATAGTTAAGCTTTTTATTCGAATACTCTGTATATACTAAGTACGAGTATAACATAGGTACACTCATTTTATCTGTGTTTATAAATTTGCTTGTAAGTGCAATAACGGAGGCTATAAAAAGGCTGAATGAATTATGGTATATTTTAATATAATCATAAAATTCATTGTGTAAAGTAGGCATTTGATTATTTCTTCATGTAGACATAACTCAGCAATACCAAGTGTATAGCGCATAAGGAAAAATAAGAGACTGATCTTCAGTAACAAGTAATCCTAATATTTAATACCTATACATCTGCAGAATATTCAAACACAAAGTATTGTTTGGGTACGATAATTCAAATAGCCGAGACGTAATACATTCATCATATGGAATAATTTTTATCCATAAAGTCCCAATACGATTTATTTATTACGATCATAAAATTATTATTACTATATATTGGATGCTATTTAAATAAAATAAGACAAGAATTGCATAGTCTGTTCCATTTAAGGTAGTTCGTGACAGCCAACGCAATATGAATAAAATACAGTATAATAAAATTACTTATTACATCTTTGCCAGTTGAATATTCTCTAGTATAACATATATCGTTATAACATTTATGTTAGCCCTTTTTTACACGTGAAAGTTTTGATGAAAGTTTTCAATCGCAATAAATGCATGTGATATACCTAGACTTACATCTCTATGTACAAGCAGGAATATATCAATCGGATGTTTTGTTAATAGCTACAGCTCTTGTTTTGCTAAATATTTCTTTCTTTGTCAACCACTTCAGTCGCATGATCATAGTAAACTAATCACAAGGAATTAAACCAATCACCCTATTCTTACATCTGAAGTTACGTATAAGATTGCATCGAAATAGACGCCAGGTCTCTTGTGTTATAACTGCATAGTTTCATCAAAAAATACTACTGCGCTTGCTCACCAAGGCATGCGTTATGAATAGTTGCTTGAAAAGTTACATGTGTAAAATAGCCCTTACAATATACTATTATGCAAGACTTGTGTAAAATAAAGAACACTGAGCTTAATGCCATATTTCAATTTCATTAAAATCAAGTAAAAATAATAATTGTTTGAGTTAATTGTTTATACACCGAGTATATACTCAGAGTATGTACTCAAAATTAATGTTCGAACTGTTGATTTTAGTTTTTGAGCTTAAATTATGGTCAAACAATTCAGTTTATTAAAAAAATATCCATCAAAAGTTGTTTATTTTAAAAATTGTATTCTATATTGTGTGTAAACTTGTATTCTATATTTTACGATTTGAAAGATTAATATTTTCTCCCCTGGTAGAGGGATTTGTGGCACAAACTTGACCTTACTTTGAAGCTCTAAGCTTCGTTTAGACTACGACAATATACACCATACACTCAGTGTACACACCAAGTGTCTATATGTGTCATTTATTGCGTCTGACGTTTGAGCCGTAACTTATGTCGTATTCACCAGCCAAGTAGCCGCGCTTGTTAAGGCGCTGTTTTTACTTGGACCTGGGAGGTTACGGGATCGAATCCCAACACCGGCAGTTTGTCAATTTAAAAAAATTAATGGGGCGGTTGATTGACTGAACTGTCGGCGTATGGACTAGAAAGAAATAACCGGCTATGCTTGTGAAGGTTTTCCAGTTTCCCTTCATGAACTCCAGATGAATATCGACATAGTTCCTATCAAAGTCGGCTGCAGCCGCACACCTACCAATTCCTTCTCTGCATACGAATTCTTGATCCTCCACTCACATCATAAAAATGTAAAAGTAAAAATTAATAAAGGTTGAAAAATAATGATGTAGGTGGCCTCTGTTATAAACCGTTGTGTCTCAAAAACGGAGGTTAAACCCCATTATTATTTATACTATAATCGTTATACCGTTTTTTTGGCTGTTAATAAATTTAATTTTTGCAAATACTAAAGTCATATCAGATATTATATTTCATTTTGATCACACTAAAATTATGACCGCTAGAGAGTGATTTATGTATTCTAAGGAAATTCGCTAAGCTCCTGCGTAACGAATATTTTTATTTATCCACATTTTCAGTTTAAGAACGAAAGAATATATTTATTAAAATTTAAACATGTATATATTCCATGTAGAGTTAAAGCTACGAGATAAAATAAATTTAAAGTAACTAACAAACTATTTCCTGTAACGAGACTACCAAGGGAGACATCATATAATGCTTAAAGTTTAGTTTTGTTGATGGCGTTCGTCTTATACAACGGCATTAGTTTAATCTAGCTTCTAATAGTTCAAGTGCATGTATTCCCCCTAACGATATTCTTGTTCTTATATGTAAACTGAAATTGATCATAAAGAAAATCGAACTACGGTACGGTAACATAGCCTGGCTCCTAATCAAACCCAGTTATAATAAGTCGTTATCGTAATTCTTGATTTTATTCCAAATATCCAAATAAGCAGAAACATCAGTAGACAAAAATGCAAAAAGACTTATAGTTGCGTTTTCGGTTTTTAAATGCGATTTCGGTCAGCAAACCTGTGTTTATAAGTCATATATCAATGAGACACTCTTTTTTATTTATTTTACTATTGGGTCTTAATATTTGGGCTTTTCATTATTGGTAGCGAGTCGATTTTCATTTATTTCTTTCAACTTCCCTTTTCCAACGACCCAATAAGACCCAATTGCCCGAACCCTATTAACAGTAATTTCCCTAAAATTTTCACTTTAATTGAAAGTTTTATAAATAATAGGTCAGTTAAATTAAAGTAAGCTTTATAGCGAATTTCCTGAAAGGAAATAGAGCTATTAGTCCCGTACCGAAGTCAAAATTCCGCAAAAATTTCTTCAAATGTCCATCGATCCTCCCTATTAGATGTCAAAAAATGCCAATTTTATTAATAAATGACATACGTTAAGGGGAAAGGGGGGCATAAAGAAAGAATAATTCACAAAATATAAAATATCTCTATTAATATTAGAACAATCGAAAAATATGTAAGGTATAAAGTTGTAGAAAATCATGTTTGCTATAATTCATCATCTTTTCATTTTTGCTCAAACTGTAATGTGTACAGAGATATTGAGGAATTTAATTTTCAATCTTAAACTGTCAATACTTCTGTAAATATTTGTGTAACGGAAAAAACGATAAGAAACAAAATTACAGTAAAACTTAGTACCTATATCTTTACATCTTATAAATTTTTCGATTTTTCAAATATTAAGGGAGATATGTCAAATTTTGTGTTTCGCCCTCTAAACCCCCTTTCCCCTTTACCGATTTTACCGATTCACGAACTTGACCTTTTGAATATTAAAAGCGTCTCAAATGTCAAATTTCATTCCGATAAAATGAAAACTGTGACCGCTAGAGTGATTAAAGACACATATATATATATATATATATATATATATATATATATATATATATATATATATATATATATATATATATATATAAATATATATATAAATTTTACAGATGGTGATTTTTGACATCTACTAGGTAGGATCGATGGACATTTGAAGAAATTTTTGATTTCGGTACGGGACCAATAGCTCTATTTCCTTTCAGGAAATTCCCTAAAAGTATGAACATAGATGACGAAAACTTGAGAATGATTGTTAAAATGTACTGGTCTCAAGTATAGATCAAGAACAGTAATGGTTTGCCGAAGGAAGTTAACATAAAAAAGAGATGTTATCACCAGGCCTATTTAATATATACACCGAGGAAATTTTTAATAACATCAAGGGATTAGAAGCTATAGTAAGGAATAGTACAAATAAAAACATTAATAATATTAAATATGCCGACGATACAGCTCTCATCGCAGACAGCGAGATGAAAATGCAAGAACTAAATGATAAGCTTCAGGAAGCAAACAGAAAACGTGGTATTAAAATAAAAAAAAATTGGCTATGGTAATCTCAAAAAGCACAAACAAAAAGAAACTTCGCTAAAGCTGAATGATCAAAAAATAAAGATGAATATGAATATGTATACCTCGGATCTTTAGTAAGTGATGATGGAAGTGTAATAAATTTAAAAAAGTATTTGGTAATAAATAAAGATCTTAATGACTTGTGTGGGATCCAGTCTATCATACTGATGTGCACGTTTCACATATCCGGCAGTATAGCTGGAAATATCGAAGCTTGTGAGATGTGATTTTGGAGAATGTTCTTCAAAATACGCTTAAAAGATTATATGACATACGATAAAGTGTGAAAAAAGACAGGAATGGATAAATGTTTGATTAAATGGATCCGAAAGAAGCAGGTAGAATTTGTTGGTCTCATCAACTTAAGTTAACAAATGGAACACCAAACACAGGGAAGATTATTAGAAAAAGACAAAGTGGTGGCAACAGAATTAACTTCTTAAATAGCATTCTATCAGTTACAAAACTGAAAACCACCAGATATCTTATTTATAAAGCCCAGGATATAATATGCTGGAAAACACTGGTTGTCAAAGTCTGGAATCAGACATGATATATATGTCAAATAAACTCTTGTGTAAGTAATTTGCTGCATTTTTTTACTAATTCGTTCACGTTTTATCTCGCTATTCTAGGAAAGGTAAAGAAGATTATCTTCATAAAATGACGTACAAAAAATGAATCTAAGAAAGTCATGTCTAAAATTATTTTCTAAATAAATGACAACCTGTACATAATGGAGGTTTTTATTAAAAATACAAAATAATGGATTTGAAACCATAATGTATTAAAAACAAATATATGATACTATATCCATCAGTATCATAGACAGTTATTATACCTCTGTGGAAATGGAAAATAAATATTAAACTGTTTTACAGATAGTTTTTAAAATATTGATGACTTATGTGTTATGAAAGCTTTGTTAATATTAAAGTGGTTCAATTATAGCCTTACATATTTTATGTTAACATTATTTTCAAATTATAAAGTACCACTAGCCGTACCCCGGTCGCTTCGTTAACGCTGAAGATTCGGGAGATTTGGATTTTGTTCACAATTTCATGGGTTTAAGTTACTCCTTATAACATCAGCTATCTGCCAGTGAAATTCCCATCAGAATCGGGTTCACAGTTCCGGATATTAGCTGGAACAAACAGACAGACAAAAATAATTTTATGTTGTAAGTACCGTATATAGACAGATAGATAGATTGTAGAGGCTGCCCTGGACAGGCAACACTTCGACCATAAGGTCCATTGTGATGCCTAAGGATGTGAAGATGTGAGTGGAGTGGAAGGAATTTTTGAGGATAGACTAGGAATTGGTAGGATGTGCGTCTGCAGCCGACTATGATAGGAACTATGCCGATATTCATCTGGAGTTCGTGAAGGAAACTGCTGAAAACCTTCTCAAGCATAGCGGTTTCTTCGTTCTTGCCCATACGCCAACAGTTTAGTCAATTAACCACCCCTTTTTTTATAAATAATTGACAAACTGCTGATGTAGAGATTCGAACCCATAACCTCCCAGTTTCCAAATAGACATACTGCGCAACATAATGCCGTAGACCGCTCGACCTCTTTGACTGGTTAGTACCGTATATACTTTCATATGCAATGAGTAAAAAGCTGCTATTTTGACATTACAAACAGACACTTCAATTTAATTTATTTGTTAAAACCAGTAGAATATCATTTTAGCAGTTTTTTTCATGTAAAGCACTTTTTTTTGTACATGCAAAAGATCGTAGGTGTCCGATGTATTTTTTTAAAATTGTGTTTGTTGAAATCAGTAGCGAAAAATCAAGTTTTCAACTCGAAAGAGTTCAGTAAAATTTTCTGAGTGCGATAATGATACCGCGAGAGGAGATGAGACGAGAGTAGCATGTCTCTTGTATTGTATCGACTTGTAAACGTTTTCCAGCGTCTCGTCTCGTCTCATTTTTACAGTTGAAGATTTCCCAATGTTTTTATATTGCAATTAAAACAATAAAGACTAATAAAGTTAAATAAATATAAAGGTAAAATTAAATTATGATCATCCAAAATAATTAGCTGTTTTGTGATTAGTACATTTCTACAGATGAAAAATCTATAGAGATTGAAAGTATCGTCTGTCTCGAATATTTATCGGGATTCTAATCAGGATTCTAATTTTGTCTCATCTCTCACTGACTCGTTTCTCTCACGACATCAGATGGTGGGCTTAATATTTTTACTTTTTAAATCAGGATGAAGGCTACGCACATAATCCAGTGACGATGCATAGTCCAGTCACAACTTTGGATGTTGAAATCGTGATTATAGTTATAAACATCTTCACGTCACGGTTTATGCCAAGAAAGTCGAACAACCGAATCATTTAAGTATTATGGTGAAAACCGCTCAGGCAAATGTCTTCGCATTCATACTTAGCCTTAAGAAGTCACTCAAATGAAGCAGACGTGTATGGTGTATCAGCTAGTTATTTATAAGTAAAAATTAATGTGACCACACGTTCATATCCATTACAGGATTTATGATCTTCAAGGATTTTCTATTAATCTTGTTGTAATGAAAATTAGTGATATAATTTTTAAGACCTCAGCACACAATCTAATTGCAAAAAGAAAATAATAAGGAAAATAGTTAAATTTGGAAAATAAATTACATGTAGATCTAAAATTATTTTATTTAAAAAAAAAAAAGATATAATTAGTTTTATAGCAAAACAATTATTTTTTTCAATTAACATAAATAGTAAACGCTTATTATTGTATAACTTATGTCAGTTTTAAATTGGGTTACTAACTTTACTTTATTTAGAGATAAACAAGATTTGTTTTTTTTAAATGTTTTTTTTTTTTGTTGATTCGTATAAACATGTTGTTGCGACGGTATACAAAGCCGGAGCATGACCCAATTTAAGTCAGTTCTTAAATTCTGTCCGAAAGGAACAGTAGTGCGGTTTGAAGTTACCATTGTTGAATTGATCATTGTTAAAAATTAATTGTTCGAGTATAAATAAAAAATTATTGAAGAAAATTAAATATTTTTTGTGTTTTTTTGTTTCGAGTGTGCTCCTGTTTAAAAGAAAAAAAAGAGAGCCAAGATACCGCGACAGTCTCTAATGACATAGGAAACGATATATTTTGAAATAAGCGATTTTCTTAACATTTGATTTTTAACATCCTTACTCGCGAACACGAGATTATATGAGACTCTTGTGCTATTCATTAGAACGTTTAAGAAAAAGATTTATGCAAAAGTAAAATTTGCTTACGTTCATGAGGATGAATCCTTATTTTATTAATGAAATTTGAAGAAATTGAATCGTTCTTATTTTTCAAACTCTCTTTGTATGTACCTACAGATAACGATCACTGTGAAAAATACATTTTACGAGATGTAAAACATTGGAAGGTAAAACTAGCCAATAATAGTATACTAACTATTATTTAGAAATACTCTACATTAAAACTATTGGGACAACGAGAATAATAATCATAATAATATTAATGTCCTTAAATAACTATAGCATTTACTGTTTCTACTTTACTTTTTTATTTTATTTTTGATGGTTTTAAGGAGGTTGGGACACCTGCACATTACAAAAAGTCTATCCCAAGAATTGTATCGTTTTGTTAATATATAACTTATATACTCCCAGAATTCCTGGCGGAAAAATTAACTATATATATATATATATATATATACAGACCGTTTTCAAAAGCATTTCTAATAGAGAATCAATGTTAAATAAATAAAATATTTACTATAAAACCATACATACACATACATACTGAAACTGAATGTCTGGACTGGAATATTATTGGGGGACCATATTATAGGACCATTCTTCATTGACGGATCTTTAGATTCTCAAAAATATTTTAATTTGTTACGAAATAATATTTTGCCAACTGTTAGAGCTCTTCCTAATTTAGACCTGGAATCTGTATGGTTCCAACAAGATAATTTCCCTGCACACAATGTCATGATAGTAAGGCTGTTCCTGGAACAAACTTTCCAGGAACGTCTTATGAGTGGTTTTGGAACCTTCAAGTGGCTAGCCAGATCGACAGATCTATCTCCTAAAGACTATATTTTGTGGGGTTTTCTCAAAACACAAATCCACTGGAATAGGCTTGAAAATTTGCAACAATTAAGCCAATGAATTGTTGACAATTGTGAAAATATTTCTCCTCAAGTGTTAGAAAATATTCGGGTAGATTTCTACAACCGACTCGGATATTTTTTAACAAATAATGGGGGAATCTTCGAACCGTTGGTATAAATTTTTTTTTTGTCGGAATTCTATTATTTTTTCTTTTTGGAGTTTAATTTTTCTTATAATTTGTGTTGATTGTTTTTTTATGTTATGCCGTTTTAGAATACTACCATTTATTTTCAAGCATTCCACATACAAATAATAAGGGATATTCAAAAATGAATTTTAAATTGTGAGAAGTAATGCTAAGCTTAAGAAGACAACAATGAACATATTTAACCCATTCTCATTACAAATTAATGCAGTACTGAGTATTGGTCAGCAAGCATACACAACAGACACACTAAACTCTAAAGAGTACTCCCACTATTTTTATTTCTTTATTAAGCATATTGTGTATACTTAGTTATTATAGCAAATAATATTTAACATTGATTCTCTATTAGCAATGCTTTCCAACACGTACGGTATATATATATATATATATATATATATATATTAGGATCTCTGACAGGGTTCGGAGCTTAATATTTCAACCTACCAAGGAGTAGTTAATAAATTGCTTAATAGAGTGCGCCCACGAAACCTGTAGGCCGGAGATTGCGGTAGGAAACATTGACCTGCCAGCTGTATTTATTTACTCACCAGAGAGCATATCTAGAGTTCCCAATATAAATAATTATTTAATTATTTTCGTGATAATCCAATCGAAATATTTCAAATTTTTTCGTAACGAATATAGCTTCTAACCAATGTCATTATAAAATAATTGAGCCGATTGTTTTAAGATATTAATATCAAGAATTTGATAGTAAACGTGGTGCCCAACGCCCTTAACTAAAATTTTATTTTACACTATAAAATGGTTCGGAATGACGACTCTACATTAAATACATAGCAACTAAGCCCCATAAGTGTTCTCCTTGGAGGACTTTCTATCTATATCTATATCTATATCTATATCTATATCTATATATATATATATATATAGAAATACGTATATATATATATATATTTATATATATATATATATATATATATACGTATGTATAGTAAATAATTGTTCGTTTGTATTTTATGATTTAAAGAGATCGTTGAAAATAGATTATCATCTCTTTTACCCCTTAGGATCGACTTTTTGTTTTTGTGTATACATTGTGTTATACACAAGGGTAATATTTGGTTTAGTCTGCAATTCTTAATAATGTCATAGTATGGAAAAGATGGATTTAACTGTCTTCCCTTCAAGTGTATAAATTTTCACGAATCGTTTTCTGTAAGGTGGTTTAGCTGATATTTTCTCTCAGACGCAGTGGGGTCATCGCATTTATTTTTTTACAGGTCAAACACTATACACAGTAAAGAAACAATGAAAATTGTAGTAATAAAACTTATCATTATTCTTCGTTTGTAAAATATATCCGAAAGGCAACCATATTAACAATGGATAAATAGACGATACAAAAAAACAATTAAAAATATGTACAACAAATTAAGGAAGATCAAAAACATCACAAACTATTGGGCAACATCGAACCAAAACAATAGGAAACATGAAGTCTACCTTGCCCGTTTAAGAAATGGCCATACCAAATTAACCCACACATATACACTATGTTTAGTTTACATCTTCGTATAGTAGATCTCCCACGAGTATGAGAGAGTACATATGTATACATTAAGCAATATGTATGAGAAGGAGGTCTTATAGATTTGATAAACAAGCATATTTTTCATAACTGTTCGAGTGGTCACCATCCACTCAAACCTATTAGACCTTCTTCTCATACACATTGCTTAATGTATACATGTGTACTCTCTCATACTCGTTGTGAATATTATTCACTATTTTGAAAAATATGCTTGTTTATCAAACCTATAAGACCTCCTTCTCATACTCATTGCTTAATGTATATGTACAAATGAACTCTCTCATACTCGTGTGAGATCTATTATACGAAGATGTAAACTAAACAGACGGTATAATGAAGAAGACCCCGAGACCAAATTGCCAATACTGCAATATACCAATAACAGTTGGACATGTTCTAATAAACTGTATACAATATCAAAATGAAAGACAGTCATCTAAACTACCATAACTCACGACTCAAGAAATTCTAGGCGATAACCTCCAAACAATAGAAAAACTGTTCAAGTTCCTGAAACAAACGAAGCTACTTCAAGAAATATGAGAGATCACATCTTAGTCTACTTAGTTTGATTTGACACTTATTGTATTGTTTAGATAACCACTGTAGTTGAAAAGGCAATACAATAATAGTTAGTTAAAAAGAAAATAAAAAAATATGTAAATAGAAATAGTAAATAGTAAATATAGAAATTTATTAATCAAAGGTAGTGAAAATTCATATGCGTTCCACTACCATAAGTTTTCAGGTAGCTCAGAGGCAGAGTCGTTATTTAAAATGCCAGAGGTCGTGGGTTCAATTCCAATGCTAGATTCGTATGACTTTTCTTACCTATCAATGTTTAGGCAAATTACTTAAATGTCAAATCCAGTAAAGGCTAGTCACGTAGATAGATAGATAGATAGATTGTAGAGGCTGCCCTAGACGGGGTACATTGTGATGCCTAAGGATGTGAGGATATGAGTGGAGTGGAAGGAATTTGTGTGTAGACTAGGAATTGGTTGGATATGCGGCTGCTGCCGACTCTGATAGGAACTATGCCGATGTTCATCTGGAGTTCGTGAAGGTAACTGCAGAAAACCTTCTCAAGCGTAGCCGGTTACTTCGTTCTTGTTTTTCGGAGATCATCTTATTTTAAGCAAACTATTGTTTTCCTTGTAAGTTTTTTATTTTTTTTTATTCTTACTATACAAAATATTAACAAACACAAATTAAAAAAATTCGTTACGGAGGAGCTGCTTAAACTTTAGCGAATTTCCTTAGAATACATAAATCACTCTCTAGCGGTCACAATTTTAGTCAGATGAAAATGAAATGTCGTATATGATTTCAGTATTTGCATGTCGAAGTTCAGTATTTTACAGATGGTGATTTTTGACATCTACTAGGTAGGATTGATGGGCATTTGAAGAAATTTTTGCGAAATTTTGACTTCGGTGCGGGACCAATAGCTCTATTCCTTTTCAGGAAATTCGATAAAAATGACTACTAAAAAAAGTACCGGAACGCGTTCCGTTTCTGAAAAAAGGGTCCGGAACGTCGTCATAATAATTATGAAAGTCTTATACGTACATTTACCAAATTTCAAAATAATCCTGTTTTTGGTTTCTGAGATAATTAAATTTGTAGATCGAAAAATGTACTAACTCTAGTTTTATTTTATTAAATAACGTTGCCGTATTTTATACGTCACAATGCAACTTTTTTTAAATACATAAAAACATATTTTTAATTATTAAAACTCTTCGAAAAAATGAAATTTAGGATTTAATTTTTAAACAATATATATATATTTTTTAATATATATATATATATATATTTTTTTTACGAATATTCAATTATTTGAAACGATTTAATTGCAAAATTTTTACTTATTTAGAGTTGGGATTGGATGAGGTATCAAGGCATTTAGCATAGGACAAAATCCCCACCCTAGCTTATCCTTTTCAGTTTCATAACAACCTTAAAATATTTCTATAAAGTTTTGATTTCATGTATTTCCCATTGAAAATCAAAATATGAAGACATATTCACATTTAAATTTACGATCAGTCATAAATTTATTATTATTAAAATAGTATTAAAAAAAAAAGATGAACAAAAAGAAATTGTGTGTAGGTATATACGCAATCAACCAAATAATTAAATTCGAATCAAAAAAACGTTCAATTTGAAATATGTCAATAATGTATCAAAAATTGGTAAGTTTGAGAGAATACGTACTTATATACAAATAAAATTCTAGACGTTTAAACGTCAATTAAAAAGAGATTTTTTATTTTCATATAATATTTTTCATTTTTCTTTTTTATTCAAAAACGTTATTGAAATGTCAATCAATACGAATGAAATAAATACAGGTATTTAGAACAAAAACATATTTTGAAAGTAAAAAGTCATATTTCTCAGATAAATAGATATATTTTTGAATCGACTGCTGAAATTCGATATAACATATTCTAGTAGCCCATCAGTTTCATAGATTTTAATGTTTTATCTTAGATTTTAATATGTTTTTATTAGCTTGACTTATGTGTAAGCAAGGAAATTTTGAAAATCGTTTTTCAGTCAATTGGAACTGAGGTAAATAATTAATATTAAAATCATGGAGACTACACAAGAAGACCAAACTCAAATGGGAGAATTGACTAAATATGGCAACGTAATGGTCGAAGTTATATTTAATTTTTGTTCCACCAACGTCACTATTTTTCATTTTGCACCGAAGTGAATATAGTATAATAAATAGTAGTGAAATATATATTTGTCATTTTGTTAGACTTATTATTAATAAATAAAAGTTTAATTTAATATCTGATTCAATAATCTTTAAATTGATTTTAATAATTTTCATATAATTTATTTCAACTTAATTTATTTACAATTTTACAATTCCAAATTAACAGGTTACTATTTAATTATTCGATGTTTTATAATTACTTTGTTTTTATTGTTACGTAATTATTTTGCTAATTTTTAACTATCACTTACTCCAACGAATTACTTTTTTTCATTTATTAAAAAAAGGATTTTATTGGAAAAATACTTTGGCTGCAAATAATTTTTAAAATACTCGTACTACATAAATGCGTCATGTTTTTCAATTCAACTCGCGCCTTATACTCTCTCCACTGTTTCCGGTGTAGAAGGAACACTATTGACATCTTATTTTTGTCAATTATTTGTTTACATGGAGTTCGGTCTCAGCTTGTGTAGTCTCCATGGTTAAAATCTTCAAAAGTTTGAAAATGGAACAGTTTGGCACTAGATGAGGTCATCATAAAAGATGAAAATATGTCACAAAACTAAATAATTAATTTCTATATTCTGAAAAAAAGTAAAATTTTCGATAAACTAAAACAGCCTTACCAAAAATTTGAATCGGCCATGTATCATTGGTCCATGAATGGCTACCAATCTTTGAGTATCGGTCGAGGATTGGTACACATCATTGGGCCAAAGCTGACTGAACCATGGATGATAATACCATGCCAAACTTTTCGGCCAAGTATTGGTCAAGCATGGAGTCAAGAATCGGTCAAACTTGGCAGTCAAGAATTGTCAAGAGCTTGGTAGTCAAGCACCGATCAAAGTTTGGCTATTGAGGAAACGTAACAGTCAAGTATGATTTAATTAGTGAATAAATTTTTATTTACGTATTTATTTTTCTTTTCCTTTCAGAATCAACTTTGAAAAATTTGGGAAATTTTTAATAGAAAGAATAGAACAAAGAACCAAAGTTGTTCAATTTTATTTTGAAAGTCATTATTATTCAGATTATTCAGATACAAAGATCATATCGAAATTTCTTTCATGTTCCGGCAATTTACCGATTGGTTCCGCATTTTCGGCAACGTGGGGAAGACCTCGTGCAGTTTGAAATGATGTGAACATTGCTGGGGTGCAAGCAATTGTCGAGGAAAACCCCGAAACTTCCACCAGGCGACATGATGTCTAGGCGGTCTTTGCAAAGAATTTTACATACGTTACACCTTTTCCTATGTAAGATTCAATGGGTTCACGAGTAAAAACCAAATGATGCACAAAAAAGTTATTCATTAAATAAATCATAACGTTACTTATGCGCCACCTTTATAATAATTAGAAATGAATTTACTATTATAAATAAACGTAACAATTTGTTTAATACTAGCTTATACCCGCGGCTTCACCCCGTTTTATTGTTCTATCTCCAGCTCCAGTCTTTTAAAACTAAAAGCCTCAATGTTATTTCCCACCACTTCTACTACTTCAAGTATTTATCGATACTTCCACCAAATTTCTATTACAGGGAATATTTTCGAATCCTTTCTCTGGAGATAAAGTACCTTTCTTATCTTTCCTATCTTTCTCTGGAGATAAACAAAACAAGTTTCATCAATCGGTCCAATATTTTTTGCATGATGTTCAACAAGATTGGTAATTACAAATTGGTAATTACAGATTGGTAATTTTGTATAACAATAATTGATTAAGCCATCCCAATCCTTAATTTGACATTATTTTATTAATAAATTAATTCACAACGTTTCAGCTTATAATTCTAACTATCATCAGGTGATGTCAATTATCAATTGAAAAATGTCAATAAAACAATAAATTAAATGAATATTTTAAAGAAAATAAATATATATATATATATATATACAGACAGTATACAGCGATTATGATATTTGTTCTTTAGTGGAAGCGCTGGGAAGTCTTTTTTTTTGTGGCTAAAATTCGAAGTTTTTTTTCAAATTTATATGGGGCCAACTTTGAAAAATTCCCTATCAATCTAAAAAAGAATTATCAAAATCGGACTACTCATTAAAAATTTATGCGTGATCATACATAAATATATATATACATATATATATATATAGGTTGAATTGAGTACCTCCTTCTTTTCGTCGGTAAAAAATGGTAAACAGTCGTATATATCAGTTTCTAACAATGAATGAAATCTTACTCTAGAATACTTCTGGTTTTCTCTCGTTGTACTTGTGAAAATGTTGATAATATGCGATAATAAAAATGCAGTTGTGCGAAACAATATTTCACCTGTAACAAAAAAAAATTTGTACTTATAAGCAATTTAGTAATATTCAGTTAATATTTAATCATATTCATAATCCATTAATATATATAAAACATTCACATAATTTTGTACATGTCATGGAATGTCCTATGTTCCGATAAAAGTAAATTATTTGTTTATATTAATGAATTAATAATTACCGGTCATTATTAATTCAAACCGAGTTAAAATGTGATAGAGAAAAAAATTGTGTGTGTCTGCTCCGACGCGTGTCTAGAGTTTACTCTTATAAGTTATTTACTTCATTACGAATATATATTACTATGGTACGAAAAGTTATTTAATTTTGAAATATTCTGCTAAGATGGCGCTTATTAATTCATTTACAAAAAATTTCAATTTATTTATGACCAAAATACAAATTTGCATTAGTTAATAGTTTCTATGGAAATGACCATCAAAATTAACATATCAAAATTGAAACAAAATTTTAATAAAATAATTTTTTAGTTATTCTTTAGAAGTATAGTTTCTGTGGAAATGACAGTCAAAAAAATTATAAAATTAATATTTTTTGTTTTTAGAAGCTAACATTTAATATACAATTTAAAAAATTATTTAAATTTTTATAAAAAATTTATTTTATTATTATTATTCTAAAAATAAATGAATGACCTGCAAAAAAGGAAAATTTATAATGTAAAATCAATCTGAAAAGATATTTTAAACCATCGTAAATTCAAATTGAATATCATAGCGTATTAAGTGTTAGCTTGTAAAAAAAACATAACGCTTTTGCACACAAAAAGTTGGTCTTTCCATAGATTTCAGTACTCTTGAAAGCGAATCTATCTTTTGTCTTTGCTGGGATATCCATACTTTTCGTAAACTTGGCCCTTCTCATATTTATGTTTTTGTCAGAACAGTTTTACCCAACTTAAATCCTCAACTTAAACCTCTTAAAAACTATATCAGCTGATCGGGTATTTGCGCGAAAAGAACTATTTTAAAAATTATACGTGGAAAAAAAATGTAGGTACTCTTGCACGTAGTTGAAAGCAGCTGTCCGTTGTCGTCAGTGTTCCCATTCGTCACATAACATATCATACATATACTAGTTATCGTACATATACTAGTATATAATTTCAAACGACTTTCAAACAGCGCGCAGGTACTCATAATGCCAACTGAACCATAAAAAATAACCTTCTGCTGCGGATATGAAAAAAATGCACTTGTTTACACATATTTTATCAAAAAACTAAACAACCCGATGGCCATTCTCACAAAGTTTAGAGGAAAAATATTTCTAAGGAATTGAGGAAAGTATGTGTCGAATTTTAGAACAACCGTGACTATATTGAGAGAGCTCGTAGTTTCATACTTTATTGAAATGAAATGACAATGAAAACTTTGAAACTAATGATAGAAAAAAATATAAAAAATTTTGATAAATAGTAAAACTATATTATTTATTATAAAATTCAACTCAATTTAATAACAATAAAAATATAGATGATACAAAAAGCTATTTATATGTTATATGTGAATTGAATCATTTTGTTTTATTGATGATAAAATAAATTATGGTCAATTCATAGTACCTAATAATTCGAATAAATGAAAAGGGAAACCCGTTGCACTATCCTTCAATTGTTAGATTGATATCCATCAATGATTATGATCCAAACATGTTCTGGACTCTCGTTGTTGATTCAAAAAGAACAAATCATCCATTTATGACAAAAGCTACTAATATTTTACGCCTTAAGGTAGTTCCCAGCATGTATTTTGTAATCAGGACAAGAAACCGGTTTGATTTTATTATAGAACAAATATAATTACATACATTCACAACACATGCATATCTTTATATACAAATGAATGTAATTTTGAAAGAAAAAAAAATTTTAAATTATCATATTTCGAAAACAAAACAGTAAAAAATTGCGTTTTAAAAAAAAATTTATTTAAGAAATATTTCTCTTCACTATCCTAGTTTTTTTTTTAATTCTGTCGAGTTTTTTTTTCAATATAATAGATAATAGTTGGTCGGGCATGAAGTTTTACATGCTTCTAATGTGAGAGAATGATATTTTTTGTTATTATTTATCTCGCGTTTTAAATGGTCCAAATTTCGTGGGATTTATTAGAAAACATTATTTGTAGCCTGAGAAAGAAATATGAGCAAAACCTGTCGAAAAGTGGTTTCATGCTGGAACAACGTTAAAAACATGATTCTATTTTTATGGATATTAAACTTAATAATGGTACGTACTATGAGCAACAAAAGTAGCAAATTTCAAATTCGCCCCAATACTTAGATCAGTTTTCGTATTATAAATACGTATTTTGACAACAAATCAAGTATAAATTAGCTAGTCGTAATTTACTCTTTGACAATTAGAAAGAGATAGAAATAGAGATCAATAGACAAAAATAAAAATTAAACAAAATAAATTAAAATATAATATGATTTATTGAAATTACTCTTGTTAAAATGACTTTCATTCAATTTACTCTTGTTAACATCACTCTTATTAAAATTACTCTTATATTGTCTCTGGATATATTATTCGTTGCTAATTTGGTGACAGTTTCACGATGTTTCTTGGTTGTGCCTTAGTTAAATATGTTTGACTCTATTCTCGCTCTTATCGCTCTTGATTGGTGCTAAGTTATGCGTTGCGCAGTAAACGTGTTTTTATATTTTGACATTTTTAGGAAGAGAGAGACGGACATACTGCCACGATTAATTTTTCCGTAAAATTTTGATTAGATCTGAATTTGGAACCGGTCCATTGTCTAAATTCATAATATTTCTTTTGAATGTCTGAATGTAAATGATTTCGAATGCATCCAGCTCTGAAGGATTTCGGGCTGCCTTTATAAGTTTTAAATTGGATTTTATGGTCATTTTCTATAATATGAGCTGCTACACAAGATATTTCTCTCTGTCGTATTTCATATGAGCCATATGTTCTTTGAATCGGACTGAAGAAAAGTAGCGTTTATTTTCTAAAATTTTTACTTTCCTCTGGCAATTTTTACTTGATTTGTACCTATTCCAAAAAAAATTTGTAAGTATGCATATTTATAATGAACTTTCATCCGAAACATTTTTTTAAAAACCAAATGAGTAAGACTAGTTCGAGTGATCGAGCTATCAAAGGCCTCCTCTGCTCGGAGCTGGAAAGTTGCTGGTTCGGTTCCCAACGGTGGAGGTTTGGCAATTCAGTTAATTGACTAAACTATTGGCGTATGTACAAGAACGAAAGTACCTGGCTATACTTGTGAGGGTTTTTTGCACGAACTCCTGATGTACAACCTATCAATTCCTAGTTTGCATACATCCTTGTCCTTCACCCACCCACATCCTTAATGAATAGGTAACAATGGACCTTATGGTTAAAGTGTGTCACGTCCCGAGAAGTCTAATGAATAAGTCACAAATCAAGTTTGAATAATGAGCGCTTGGCCATGGTACAAGCTATACCAAAAAGTTATAAATGTTAAGTACAACATTATTTTTTTGCTTTTTCTTGAAATTGGCAACCAGCAATGCACGTATATTTTGTTTTGTGTATACGTGTATAAACTAAGAAATCTGTATAACAATTGACCACGCTGGAGTTTTTTAATTGCGATAATTTTTGTTAAATCTATAACTAGTTTACAATTTTCATGATTTTCGCACATTTTTCTGAACAATCCTTCTGGTTATGAGGGTGGGCGACAGAATTTTTTAAGATTTTTCCAAAAAACTGTGTAAGAAATGCATCATAATTAATTGATGGATTGATTGATTCATTCATCTTGGAGTGTAAAAAGTATTGCACTTCGACCTTATGGTCCATTGTGCTACCCCTTTTACCTCAGTCCGACGAGATTCGCTTCTTCCATATGTTGGCAATAGCCTGGTGCTTTCTTATCAGGTCCTCCCGTATATCCTGTATCTGCTGTAACCTAGAGGTTCGCAGTCAAAGACAAAGTGGCTGGATGATTCTTCCTCCTCGCCACACAATCTGCACATAATGGACCCGTTATGGAATTCTATTGTGTACAGATGTTTCCGCAGGGGATAATGCCCGGTAATGAATCCGGTGACCCTCCGCAGTTGCATCTTGTTCAGCCTTAGTGCATCGCGAGATAACCTCTTTGTTGCACTCTGAAGCAGTGATCACGCTGTTTAGCATTTGACCATTCGTTGAGCAACTGTTTACATGTAGTCTTTGGATCATAATTAGTACATTCTATATATTTCTAAATTTGCGCTTAATAAGCTTTTCTAGAAATTCTTCACGATGCCCTTGTAAAAAAAAATGTTCTTATATATTCTACTCTACCGTTGCCTATACGAAAATTTGTTGCCTCTTATATCTCCTCGCGAAATTCAAATTACTACAAGCAAAAGTTATAGAGAAGATTGCACGGTCGGTTCGAATGAGCAGGGGACATTCAAGAAAATTATGTATAAATATATAATATTATGTTTAGTCATTTGTCAATTTATAAAAGTGTAATGACAATATGTAATTATAATTAATTTAATATAATAGGTACACTAATTTTAATTTATAATAAAATAATAAATTTATATTATACATATATAATTAATTAGATTATTGTAAAAGTGTTTGTACAGGATGTGTCAGGAAAGTTACAAGCCGAAACCATCATAAATATGTATATATATATATATATATATATATATATATATATATATATATATAATATATATATATACATGTTAAGGCGTTCTACTTGGAACCGGGAGGTTATGAGTTCAAATCCCAACATCGACAGTTAAATCAATGTCAATTAAAAAACAAATAATGGGGCGGTTAATTAACAAAACTGTCGGCGTATGGACAAGAACGAAGTAACCGGCAATGATTGTGAAGGTTTTCTGCAGTTTCCCTTCACGAACTTCAGATGAATATCGGTATAGTTCCTATCAAAGTTGGCTGCAGCCGCCCAACCTACCAATTCCTATTCTGCGTATGAATTCCTTGTCCTCCACTCACATCATAAAAAATGTACAGTTTAAAAAATTAATAAAGGTTGAAAAATGATGGTGGGTAACCTCTGTTATAGACCGTGGTGTCTCAAAAACGGAGGTAAAACCCCATTATTATATTATTATTATTATATATATATACATATATCCTAGAATAGCATTGCCCGTCGCATTGCGAAAATTGTACAGACCTTCTATTACTTAGTATATAAGTAAATATACTGAATAATATGATAGTTCTCCCCGTGAAAGACTGATTTTCTCTAAAAACGTATCTCTAGATACGTATTTCTTTATATTTTATAATTCATTCCCTAAGGGGTTTATTTTCGTAAAACGATTAGATTAAATAGCTTAAATAAAAAAGAAAAAGGGGGTGGTTAATTGACTAAACTGTCGGCGTATGGACAAGTACGAAGTAACCAGCTATGCTTGAGAAGGTTTTCTGCAGTTTCCTTCACGAACTCCAGATAAATATCGGCATAGTTCCTATCATAGACGGCTGCAGCCGCATATCTCACCAATTCCTAGTTTATACACAAAAATCCCTTCCACTCCACTCGCATCCTCACATCCTTAGGCATCCCAATGAACCTTACGGCCGAAGTGTAGCCCATCCAGGGCAGTCTCTACAATATATCTGTCTATCTATCTAAAAATTTTAACTTAAAGTCGGGAATGCAATACAAACTGTCACTGGCTATTTCACCCCCTTAGGATTGAATTTCGAAACACATATATCTTTATTTACCTATTATTAAAAGCCAATATGCCAATCGAAAATTCGTATTCAGTCGATATTGTACAATTGGATTGATTTGTACAATAGCGTAGATACATAAAATTTGGTACTTAGACAACTAATTATAAGTAAAGAAATACGTGTATAAGCGGTTTTAAAGAAAGTCACTCTTTGAGGGTGAGAAATATCCATGTTATTCAGTATATTTACTTATATACAAAGTAATAAAAGGTCTTGCTAATTAATTTAAATACTGATATGAAAAAATCACCTCGTCAACCAGGAATCGAACCTCGGGCCTCTGGATATCTAGTCCTGTATGCTTCCGCTACATCAAAGACGACTGGGCCGTAACAGCCAACTTTTTCATATCATTCTTATTTGTTATTTGGAAAGTATTACTTCTGTCGAAGTTTTTTATTTTATATATATTTATGTGTGTATACTTAAGCGTCAACAATACGATGTTTGTCCAAATTCCTTTCGGTCATGTAAGGCAAACTGTAGAAGACTAGCGAATACTTATAGACAAATATCATTGTCATTGAAATTTAATTTAAATACTGATATGAAAAAATTAACTCGTCAACCAGGAATCAAACCTCGGGCCTCTGGATATCAAGTTCAGTATGCTTCCGCTACACCAAGTATGCTTCTTGCTAATTAGATTTTTTTCAGTCGAAGCTGGGACTAGCAACGCAAAATTCGGTATATTTTTTACTGATTTACAATTAAAATTTTGGCTAGCGAAGCTTCAACGGACAATGTTAGTAGTGTAATATAGTTTATAGTTTCTATAGAAAAGCATATTTACAAAATTTAAAAAAAAATTATTTGTCAAAAAATTTAAAATATAAAAATTTGACATTTTTACTGGCAAAATTTGGAAAAAAAATTATTAGCCTATTTGACTTCTACAAAACAACATGGCTTTTCCCTAGAATACATTTGCATTTTTGTTATTTTCTATATCCGTTGGTTAGCAAAATCGGTCCAGGGAAAGAAAGAGCTTAGAGAGAGATTGATATGCTTTGAAATCTCTCTCGAAATATTGGTAAAATGGAAAAATTTAACATAAGTAAAGTTGTAGGAAATTAATTTTATCTCAATGAATATATCCAAACCATGGAACTCTAATATTTACAGAAATATTTACGATTTTAATGAAATGATAATGAATTTTAAAATTGCCACCAAGTAACTTAATTTCATATTTATAAGAATTACTTTCTCTGAAAAAATTTGTTTGCTCCTACGTGTCAACGTTTTGTTATCATCACTCTACTATTATAATTTGTATGACAGTTCCACCGTTAATATCCCAAATTATAATATTGATCAAATGACCTCATTAAAATTAAATTGAAGAAAAAAAACATGGTGCTTATGTATCCATACACACAAAGTGAATATGATTTTCATTTGATTAATTTCCATTTCATTGGATATTAAAAACATATCATCTATACATGTTTACTGTGTAGTCACAACCTGTTACAGGGTGTTCAAAAAAACTTACTCTATTTTTCGAAATTGTTGAATATATCGTATCAGAAAAACGCAACAACGGAAACAAATGACGTACGCCGTACAGTGTAGCAATGTAACTTTAGTCATTGGCTTCTGGTATTTTTATACCCGGTACATGTAAATATATTAACTTTAGTAGTGACTTTGTAACGGTTGAAAATATTGATTGCAGAAAAAAATTTTGATATAGGCCATTTCTATGAACACGATAACTCAAAAACGACAAGAGATAGTGAGTAGAAATTTTGTATGTGTGTTCCAGAGCTAAAAACTAAAGTAAAGTTTGTGAATGGGCAAAATTGGCAAATGTTTGGGAAAAATGGGCAAATCTACCCAACTTTGAAACTGTAAAAGATAGAACAAATATCTAAAGACAAAAAATGTGACTTTTTTTAAAATAAACAACTTTTGATATAAACATTATTACATAAATTCGATATATAACGGGAACTTAAGCAAATAATTCAGTTAGTTGTTATTTCACTTGTTTAGAATAGCACTCTTATTATTCTAATTATAATACGACTCCAGTGTGGAACACTTTTACACGACCTCCATATACAGAGTTTAGCAAATAGCTCAAACATAATTTCATTGAATTCAACATTATAGTCGAATACATACATATAGTGGTATTTATTTAAAATCAAAACGGAATTTGAACGAAAGTATTTAAAATATTGAGCTTAATTTAAATTGTTTACTTTTAAAGTTGTTCATATAATTGTCAGGATTAATTTTGTAATTGAAATTTTTGCTCTATGTTATACTGTTTTTGAGAAAATTTCCAAAACCTAACAAAAATATACTAGAGTGAAGTGCCACTCACGGTTTGTGTATTTCAATTCAAATCTGAATTTTGCATTCTCTATTGCTGTAATTTCTAAGTTAGAAATTGAACTTAGTCTTCCTTACAACTAAACTAGTCTTTCTAACAAAATTATATTAGCGAAGTATGTGAAAATTTAGGTCTTATGAATCATGATATAAATTTTAAATAAAATCTTCGGAATTATTTTCCAAACGTTCCTAAAATACTCAAAAACTTTAAGAGTAAAACATGATTTTTGATTTAGCTATTTCCACCAAAACATTGCATCACATGGAGATAACAATATTAAACTTATATAAAGTTGCATTCTTCTCGCTATTTCTCGTTGTAGAGATATTTTGTTTACAGGCATTGTTCATATATATCCAGGCATGCATACTTACATACTTATACACACACATAGTGTTTCACAAGGCACGAGGCGAAGCGAGGTTTTGGTATCACCTCGCCTCGCCTCGCATTTTTAAATATCAACTTCGCCTCGGTTGGATCATCTATTATCCTCGTCTCGCCTCGCCTCGGCCGAGACGAGGCAAGACGTGGGAAAATTATAGAAATCTACATATTAAATCACGTTTAGAGTTGTAAAGAACTTCGTTCCTGACGGGGTCCCCCGACCGCATAACTTTTTTTTTCTCTAAAATAAGAATATGCAGTCGATCAACAAAATAAAAATAATACATTTCCCTTTCTCTATAAAATTTGCACACCGGCGATGAAAAAATTTATGGTTATTATTATAAAAAGTAATCATGACCTACAATTTCTTTTTCCTTAAAAATGCATCTAATCTATCTATGCTTCATGTTTTTTTGTAAAAATACATGTTTCTATATATTTTTTTTTTAAATTTACTTTTTGTAAATTTGCCTCGGCCGCGAGGTTTTTGGGACAATATACCTCGCCTCGCCTCGCCTCTGTTAGTAACGAGAATTAAAATTTAGAACCTCGCCTCGTGCCTCGTAACCGAGGACCGAGGCGAGGCCACCTCGTAATCTCGGTGAAACACTACTCACATACAGACCAAATGTAGGTTTTTTTGGAATCAGGAGTTCTCAAAACGTAAAGATTTGGATAAATTTCAACATGAATTTTCAGCATCGAAAACAATACCTTCATATGCTACAAGTATAGAGCTAAACACTAAAATATTTGCATTTATTAGTAATGTTAACCAAAAAAAGAAGCCTATGTTGATTTAATGAAAACACAAGAATCTCTAGCTTTTATGATTATTTTATGCGTTATCTACAGGTATAAATCTTGTATTTTGGTTTTTTTTTTTTAGAATTGATCAATTCATTTAATTTATTGACGCTTCCACCAAATTTCCATTGCGCTGAATTTTATTAGTATTTCATCAAGGGAACGTTTTTAGAAAAATGGCCCAGAAAAAAATTTGTATGGCCGGAAGGAGGAGGTTTTGCTGACCTTGATTTTCACATACCTGCACATTTGAAAATGACAGTGCGCAATTGCCACAACTTTTTATCAAATTGTCTGGGTAAAAAATGACGCAGACATGTCATTAATTTATTTTATTAAATTATTATAATAAATTTCATAACTAATTAGAAGAATTAAGTGCACATAAATATTTAAACACTACTTTGACTGATTATTTACGATCAAACAGCTTTAAGGACGTTCATACATGAGGCTTGAGCTATTCAATTTATTTCAATTTTTTATAGTAAATTGAATAGCTAAAGTCAGTAGTTATCCTCCATCAAAAATTTAAAACCTGTTGACGATTATTTCAAAGAGTAATTATCGATTAAAAATCAAACTTTTAACACAGCGTCTTATGGAGAACATAAGTGTTTTGTACTTAAAATTATAATAAATATATTATTAAAGTAGCCACCATAATAAATAATGTTTGTAAAAATTCTTTGAAATATGCAATTTATATATTTGTACTATATTAATGGTGTTGACGAAGGTTTGCATTAATTATTTAATAAAATTAAAACTGTTTTGTAAGGATTGTTTTGCCACTGCAATATTTTGAAAACTGGTGATAGTGCACAGTAAAAAATATACACATTCATACAAATCAAGTCAAATCAATTTCTAACTTACATTTACTGATCTTTTACAATAAATACTTAAGACAAATAAAAAAATGTTATAAATCGTTGTAAGATTATTGATACACTTTACAACTTTTTAGCGCATTTTCTCCAAAGGAAATGTAGCTATTGTGTTTTCACCAATGTTGGAATTTCGTAAAAATTTCATCAAATGTCCATCGATCCTACCTATTAGATGTTAAAAATCACTATCGCTAATTTATATATATATATATATATATATATATATATATATATATATATCAACTATGTACTTTTTTTTAAATGTCTGTGGACTCTCTAGCGGTTTTATTCCGATTGGAATGAAACTTGGTATTTGAGGCGTTATTGGTATTCTAAAGGTCAAGTTCGTTAATGGGTTAAATCGGACGATGAGAAAGGGGGTTTCGAGGGAGGGGGAAACACAAAATTTGACTATCTCCCTTAATATTTGAAAAATCGAAAAATTTATCACAAGTTTAGTTGTAGGTACTAAGTTTTACTGCAATTTTGTTTCTTATCATTTTTCTGTTACACTCATATTTACAGAAATTTTTACAATTAAAGACTGAAAGTTAAAATTCTAAATATCTCTGTTCACATTAGAGTTTGAGAAAAATGATCAAGTAATGAATTGTAGCAAACTTGATTTTCTACAACTGTACTCCTTATACATTTTTCGATTATTCTAATATTAAGAGAGATATTTAATATTTTGTGTTTGTTTGACACGATTACATAAAATATATTTTATTCTAAAAAAATTTTGAGTGTCGTTTCCATAGTATCTATAAATTAAGATCGTTATACCGTTCTATTTTAGCTTTTAATAAATTTAATTTTTGCAAATACTAAAGTCATATCAGATATTATATTTCATTTTGATCACACTAAATGTATGACCGCTAGAGAATGATTCATGTATTATAAGGATTCTAATTCGCTAAGTTTACGCAGCTCCTGCGTAACAAATTTTTTAAAATCCTAGATAGATTTTATTAAAGATGGTGATTCAAGAAATGACATCCTTAAGTGAGAAATTCAATTACATTCTAACGAACGTCCTATATATTTATTTATTGAATGGAAAGCTTTTAGTATGTTATGTTGTGGTGGTAGCGCTGTGTAGCAATATGTCACATCACAACATAACATAACATATATAACAGGGGACGAATTGTCTGTATATTATGTGCTACTAACTGCCTGATAATATAAACATATGGTTTGTAGAGTAAAGAGAGAGACCCTTTTACCTATCTTGGTATGATGTGTGACAAACGATAATAGTGATGATACCTATACATACATATATATGTATATATATATATATATATATATATATATATATATATATATATATATATATATATATATATATATATGTATATACACGATGTTGGTAATGTAGTAATGACAATACCTCACCTACCTGCGATGATGAGGCTGATGATCATCACGCTTTTGTTCTACTAACATCACATACACCACATACGGTATTACATGGAAGAATTTTATGACATTATTTTTCATAATGGATTTAAGGTGTGAGGAGATCGGTGTTGTTTGTCTCTAGAGTTCCGTATCAATGATTATGGTGTACACATATTATTATCAAAGGGAATTAATACACATTTTGGTATATATGCAATAAAAAATCATTTTGATTTAATTCCTAAATCTCGAATATTATATAAACATATATTTCAACAAAAAAAAAAAGATAAAAATCACAACTGTAACAAAAAATTGTTTATGTATCCTGTATTTGCAATAATACGAATAGAAAATAAAATTCGATACGCAGGAGCTTCGAAAACTAAGCGAATTTCCTTAGAATACATAAATCCAGCGATACCAATCCAGACGAGATACACAAGCATCAAATGCATCCCGAAAAAGTTACTGTTTGATGCGGATTTTGGTCTGACAGAAATATCGATCCGTACTTCTTCCAAAACGAAACGGGCATTGCCATAACCGTCAACGTCGAGCGCTATAGATTGATGATAAGCAATTTCTAGTGGCCTAAACTAGATGATGTGAATAGCACTACATAGTGCCACACAGTGCATGCCATGATGGACATTCTGCCGTCAAAGTAAACAAAAATTTATCGATAATTGGACCTCCCAAATCGGTGCTACCAAGCAAAGCCGCAGCAGAAATTTGAACGACATTATATTCCATACTTAATGCCATAAAACATTGTTTAAAAAAAAGAGTTTAAGAAACAAAGATCAGGTAATGTGTAATGTAGTGAGTTAATTTTCTACAACTTTACATTTTATAAATTTTTCGATTTTTCTAATATTAAGAGAGATATTCTATATTTTGTGTTTTCGACAATCGATAATCTGACATTTGATGCATCATATAGTGAGCAGCAAATAGGGGTCAAACTTATATATCGCCAACAATTTAGTGAAATCTATGTTAGAAATAGGGTTTCACCGAGGCTACGAGGTAACATCGCCTCGCCTCGGTCCTCGGTTACGAGGCATGAGGCGAGGTGAGGCGAGGTTCAAAATTTTAATCCTCGTTACTAACGGAGGCGAGGTATATCGGCACAAAAACCTAGCCTCGAGGTATATCGTCACAAAAACCTCGCTTCGGCCGAGGCAAATTTACAAAAAAAATTTTTTTATTTATATATGCAGTGTCAGTGACAGTGTAAGCATTAAAAATTATATGTAATGTTAATACATGTTAAGTGTTATATCTTCCTCTTAAGTATTAAAATAAAATGTATCTATAAAAACATTTACTACAAGAATATTCAAAATTTTGAGGGTCTGTTCATTTTATATACAATACTGTAATACAATATTATATAACGTATGTTTTCATTATTGTCATTTCAATGAATAAATATATAATTAAATTAATAAATTGAAAAGAATTGAAAAGCTCTTTTCGTTCAAAAGATACAGCACCTAAAAAATGAGCCTAATTTAAGGTGTAGTAATAGCACTGTAGTGAAAAGTCCGAATGTGTCCCTTAAACTCGGCCTGACGCACTACCGTGCTCCAGATAGTTTAATTACCTTTAAACTTACAGTAACTTGTATGTGGGTTTAGCATTGGAAATCGTGAAAGCATTTTGAAGAACCTCTTATATAGTTCTTAGAACTACTTTCTAAAATCACGGGATTTCATCTTTTCATAGTAATTTTTTTAGGCCAAATTTTTTTTGAATTTACTGTTTTCATTCGAGGAGTCATCAAAATTTAGTGACTAACCATGTTTTGTACATTCATGCAAAATATATCAAATTTAGTAAAAATTTTACCTCGGGCGAGGCGAGGATGATAGCTAACCCAACCGAGGCGAGGCGAGGTTGATATTTAAAAAAGCGAGGCGAGGCGAGGTGATACCAAAACCTCGCCTCGCCTCGTGCCTCGTGAAAGACTAGTTAGAAACAAGTTTGTTAACAAAACAAGTAAAAAAAAAATAATAATATTTCTTTATTTAAACCTCGGTTATTACAGTGGAGTTGGTTTACATTGATATTGCCTAATTACAATATAACATTAACAATAGAAAGAAAAAAAAATTTTTAACAAATTAGACCATGCATTAAACAAACACTAAATAATATAACAGGTAACAATAAAATTGATTAAAAATCAAAGACAAACAAGATCAAACATGAACTTGAAAGATCAAACAATATAAATGATATTCATAGCTCTTTATTATTATTTTTTTTCTTTTCTGCCTATACTCACACTTTTAAAGTCTATTTTACTCTTCCAATATAAAATTTGTCAAAGCCAGGGAATATAAACAATAATCATACAAATGTTTCATCTTAACCTTCGAGATGTCCAAAAGTAATGCTAAAAGCTTGTTCTCATGGTAAGAGTTGTTCAAATACTCGGCAAAGAACTTGGATCTTGCTGCTCGCAGTATTGAGCATACTAAAAGAATGTGACTTAGAGTTTCATTATTCATCCTATTACACAGCGAACAAGCATTGTTGGATTTCCATTTAAAGAGTTTGCCTTGAATATATATCTTTATTTCTTGATCCCCCATCAGACGCAATTGAGGAACGAACTTTATGTTATTGATGGTGCCCAAGTTCGAATTGATGGTGCTATATGTGGACATCATTACTCTGTCAACAAGTAAATAAATGATCGGTTTAATGCATTGCAAAATATTCTGCTTGGTATGTATTTAATGAGGGTAAAGTTATTTATCAAAAGTATGCAAATGATTGGTAAAAATTTATTATGTAAGATTCTCAGATGGGTTACTTCATGTTTTTTTATAGGCAAAATTTTATCTTTATGCATTAAGTGTAATATAATCTAATAACTTGCCAAGTAAAATATGAAATATCCTGCACCTTTGAAACTCGCACGATAAATTTGTACCAATCATTTTCGATAAATAACTTTATTCTCATTACATTTCAAATTTTGCTTCGATTCCCTCACTATAGTGACAAACACAACATAGTCACAAAAGGATACCGTCAATAAATAGGTGGGGTTCTTCACACATCTAATCCTTTAGTCAGTCAACTTACATAACCCTCAGGTCAGATCATACCTTCAGTCAGATCATATAAAAGACAGAACTTTTTTAATATCATTGTGAGACACGCACCAAATTAGCAACAAGCAACATATCTCTGAATCCATATCCTAGAGATAATTACGATTAGCTAGTTCATACTGATGATGACTACATTGTAGTCGAATTACGTATTTATAAAATACAAATAAATGTTCTAGAAAAGGTTGGGGCAAGATTTGAAATTTGATTTCAAAAAACCTACAGTTCTCTATGATTATTTTAAAAATCTTTATTAACTTTATCATAATCTTTATTAACTACCATCTTCACTCAATCTTGAGTGAAGATGGTAGATACTGGTTCCAATCACTGAATAATGAAAGATTATCCAGAACTTAATAAAACTTTTGATTTCTGGATTTTGGGCCACTAGGAGAATTAACTCTCGCATTGCATGTGGTGAATTCACACAATACCGTTGTTTATATCGGCAAAAAAGCATAAATATAATGTTCGTACAACAACAACATATCATTTCACATGATATGATGGTGATAGTAAAAAGTACCGAGTCTGCAAAGATGATGATTTTGTGATGACACAATGTTCATGACCATGTTTGTATATAGATGTGGGTGTTACGTTGTTTTATCGTTAACAAGCAAACTTTGACATTAAACAATCTGACATGGTAGTAATCAGTAGTTATTTTATATTTGCTCATTTATATTTTAATTATTATGGAGATGTTTTTTCCTTAGCGATTTGCCACATCAGTGTCAGTTTAGAGACACTCAAACAAACATACATACTTAACATAAATTTATACAGGATTTATATATAGGGTCTCCAAAAAGTCTGGAAACGGTCGAGTGACTCGAGAAAAACCTTTTGGGAAGGAAAATGAAAAAATACGTGTGCAATATTTTCAAAGAATCTATCCAATGAAACCAAAGTCGGGTGTGGGGATGGGGAAAAACTTTTAAATCTTAAATGGGAATCCCAATTTTTTATGGCAGATTCAGATTCTCCATACAAAAATAAGGTTGTTTTATAGGAAAATTTTATCGTGAATCGAAAAAAATGTTTCGAAAAAAACTAACTTATTTTTGTATGAAGAAACTACTGAATCTGCAATAAAAAAATAGGGGCTCCCATGTAGGATTTCAAAGTTGCCCTTCGTACTCACTGCATGGAATGGAGATGGGGGATCAAATTTGGTATCATTGGACAGCTTCTTTAAAAATATTGAACATACGTTTTTTTCGTTTTTCAATCAAAAGCCTTTTTCTGCGGTTATACGACCGTCCTTAGTTTTTGGAAACTCTGTTGATATATATACACATACATTCCTATAGGATTTATATATATATAGGATTTCCAAAAAGTCTAAAAACGGTCGAGTTACTCGAGAAAAACTTTTTGGGAAGGAAAATGAAAAAATATGTGTGCAATATTTTTAAAGAATCTATCCAATGAAACCATAGTCAAGTGTGGGGATGGGGAGAAACTTTGACATCTTAAATGGGAATCCTTATTTTGTATGGCAGATTCAGATTCTCCATACAAAAATAAGGTTGTTTTATACGAAAATATTATCGTGAATCGAAAAAAATGTTTCGAATAAAACTAACTTATTTTTGTATGAAGAATCTGAATTTGCAATAAAACAATTGGGGCTCCTATGTAGGATTTCAAAGTTGCCCTTCGAACTCACTGCAGGGAATGGAGATGGGGGATCAAATTTCGTATCATTGGACAGCTTCTTTAAAAATATTGAACACACGTTTTTTCGTTTTTCAATCCAAAGTGATTTTCTCCGGTTATACAACCGTCCAGACTTTTTGGAAACTCTGTTTATATATGTATATGTATGAATTTTAACGATGGTAATTTTCGACATCAACTGGATATGGGCTATGAACATTTGAAGAAATTTCTCCGAAATTACTTCATTGATACAAAACCAATAGCTGAAAATAACATCTATCTGAGTAAACTGTTTAGATACCCGGTATATACTGAGTTCATTTTCAATATTTGAGCAGTTTATTTTACTTTTTACACACACACAAACACGCATATTAATACAAAATAGTGTATAAAGGTACTATATACATGTATGGTTTTGTAATCAAGACCAATTACAATTGTATGATCAGAAATTGTAGCAAAACTATTCAGTTTATAACAGAAAGTTTCAAATAAAAACAATTGCCTATTAAAAACAAAGGAAAATTTTTTTATTTTAAATTCTTTTTGCTGTTAAAACGATTTCAAAAATGGATATGTGGTCCAATTTTGCTCCTTCACGAACTTTAAGCTACTTTTATGCTTTTTAACACAAGGAGAGTGACACTTACTGTCGTCATTTCTTTTTGTTCTTGAGTTATCATTTTATTAACCCGACTTCAAAAAGGACGAATGATTCTCAATTCGTCTGTATTTTTTTAAATTTATGTTTGTTACCTCAGAACTCCGTCATTTATTAACCGATTTTGAATTTTTTTTTGTTTTAAAGAGTTTGATTTCCGATTGGTGCCACTATCACCAAATCGCATTTTGATGAGGGGATCCCCTGAAAATCGAAGAAAACCCTCATTTTATATGTGATAACCGATTTCTGAGAATTTTTTTTTTTTTTTTTGAAAGGATATACTCACTCATTTATAATGGAAAAATAAGAAAAATTTTTTAAAAACCGACCTCAAAAAAATAAAATTAAAATAAATAAGAAAATAAAAACCGACTTTTTTATAAAAGAAAACCGACCCCAAAAAAAAATTTATATAAAAAAATCAAAATGCTTGTAAAAAAAATTGAAAATCTGTTATAAATATAAAAATTAAAAAAAAAAAAACGGATAAAACAAAATGTGTTATAAACAAATGCACTAAAAGTTAGTAGGTCGATTAGTTGGTCTACCCATATTTAGACAAATAAAATAAGTTATTGAACTTCAAAGTCACTAAAAAGCGAGAAATAAAACCTATTTTGACAAAATGGAAACCCGACTTCAAAAATCAAATATTCTATAACAAAAAATGCACTAAAAAGTAAAAAAATAATTGCATATTCTTGTGCCAATTTTAGTTCACCTAAGCAAAAATTTTTAAATATATATGTACAATTATTGTTATTTTTGGAGGCGGTGTCCAAATTTTATGTGAATTTCTCTATGCTAACACCGACTCCAAAAATAACAATAATTGTACATATATATTTAAAATTTTTTGCTTAGGTGAACTAAAATTGGCACGAGAATATGCAATTATTTTTTTACCTTTTAGTGTATTTTTTGTTATAGAATATTTGTTTTTTGAAGTCGGGTTTCCATTTTGTCAAAATAGGTTTTATCAAACTATACCACATTTATTTAGCGATCAATATTTTCAACTGTTACAAACGGAACAAATCTTAATATATCCTTGTATATATTATGCATTATAAATAATATGGTAAAACATTTGCAAAACATATCACAAATCGATCTTGTAAATGGAAGACTTTGTATGAATATTGTTTGATAAACAGTAGACGACACATTAGTTATAATATACAGTTCAATGAAAATTGTAAAATGGTTATTTTATAACAACATACGAGTATTATTTTATGTATAACTTTGAACAATGAAATAACAACTCCAAACATCGAATAAATAACACTCGATCGATGGAATATAGTTATAGTTAAAGTATAGACATTCTGTTAGTCTTATACTGGATGTTCCTAAACATCATGTCATTATTGACGGATAGATAGATAGATTGGTACATCTTGGGGTCTAAAAAGTATTGCACACTGACCTTATGGTCCATTGTACTTCCCTTTCTACTTCAGTCTGACGAGATTCGCTTCTCCCATATGTTGGCAATAGCTAGGAGCTTGCTTATCAGGTCTTCTAAAGGTTCATATATTCGAAGTCATAGACTACAGATCACATGGGAAGCCAAGTTCTTTGGAGTAATGTTGGCCTGAAACCAACATGAAACCCTCATCTGGAATACATAACAAATAAGAGAAAATTTTCTTTCATGTTTTACAAGAGAGCATGTGGAAAAGTCTGGGTCTAAAAGCCAAAATATACCACTGGCTTTACACAACAGTAGTTAAGCCCATTATAACCTATGTTGCTCTAGTGTAGTGGACAAAAGTTAACCAGATTACAGCATGCAAAAAGCTCTAGGACCCAAAGACTGGCCTGATTGTGCATTATTGGATCCACGAGCAGTACACCCAAAGCTTCCATGGAAATCATACTAGGGCTGATTCCGCTACGCAGTGTAATAATAGCTAAAGCGAGATCCAGCACCTATAGACTGTCATGCAATAATAACTGGATTTAAAAAAATCAGGTTGGACATGCAAGGATCGTTGGAACATCAATCATCTCAGACCCCGATTTTGAAATGTGTACAGATATACTTCCCGAAATATACTCCTTCTCAAAAACTTTCACTTAAGTCTGTGATAAGGCAATGTGGACGGAAGGAGAACCACTCTATCTTAAGAAAGGAATCGTCTGGTATACAGGGGAATCCAAAACTAAATAAGGGACCGGGCGAGAATCTACGGCGAGAGATCTAAAGCAAATATAAGCCTCAACTTGGAGAAATATGCCACGGTCTTTCAAGCAGAAGTCTACGCCATATTGGCTTGCGTCCGTGAGAACCTACGTAGAGGCTACATTAACCAGAACGTATGTATTCTCTCGGACAGTCAAGCTGCTTTAAAAGCCTAGTCTGTAACTGAGTTCACCTCAAGAGTAGTCAAGGATTGTCAGGAGAAACTGCTGGAGCTGGCAAAACGGAACAATGTTAAATTTATCTGGGTGCCGGGTCACAGTGGTTTCGAAAGAAACGAAAAAGTAGATACTTTAGCAAAAAAGGGAAACGGAATACTCTTGATAGGCTAAGAGCGTATTTTAGGAATTCCAAGGACTGCATGTAAATAGGTGATCAACGAGTGGTCAAATGCTTAACACCGTGATCACTTGGAAAAAGTACCGCGGCAGGAGCTCGGGAAGGTACTGCTTCAGAGTGCAATCAAGATACTATCTCTCGATACACTGAGGTGAACAGGATACGACTGTGGAGGATTACCGGATTTAATACCGGGCATTATCCCCTGTGGATGCGTTTGCACACAATGGGACTCCATAACGGGTCCATTGTGTGCAGATTGTGTGGTGAGGAGGAGCAGACATCCAGCCATATGACTTATTGGTTCATTTTTTATGAACGGGAGTGTACATGTATTTATAAAATAAAAATAATTGTTCCAGAAATTAGTGCAAAATTTGAAATTTAACTACAGAAATGTTTTGTTCTATTTTATTGAATAGGATTGTATATACTTAAAAGTATTTACACAAAATATTCTTTCCTATATTTTGATCATTTTTTTATTATTGTTGGTGTATATTGAGAGAAAATTAAACATTTATTTATACAAACATTATAATGTAACTTCAACTGTAGTTGAAGTATGACATTTAACACATGACATTAGTTCATACCAAAAGTGTAATTCACTAGTCCGTGTATTGCCTAAGACTAAGTTATACGTGTTACATATATTGTTGTTATTTAGCAGCATAATAACACGTGTATTACAGTGTGTTACCGAGATAAACAACAACTTCGCGACAACAACTTCGAATTAATATAGTGGAATCGAAACGAGATCTATTTTGAAATGTTATGCTTTTCAATTATATACACTTCCGTTCAAAAAAATGAACAGATCTGAACCGAATCAGTCTCTCACAATTTTGATTATTCTTGTAGTAAATGTTTTTAATAGATACAAAATTTTATTTTATTTTTATACGTAAGAGGAAGATATAACCCTTAACATGTATTAACATTACATATATGTTTTAAATGCTTACTCTGTCACTGACACCGCATATATAAATACAAAAATATAAATTCAGTTTAAAAAATATACTACTTATCTTTATAAATAAATAAAACTATACATTATACAGAGAGTAACAAAAGTGAGTGTTTTATGAAACGTAAGAAAATTAACATTTCAGGTCTGTTTATTTGCTTTTTTTGAACGGGAATGTACATGTAGCTATGGATGAAAATTTTCGAAACAATCCTAGCAATTTTCTATTTCAACTATTTACCTTTCACTAGTCAAAACGAAGTCCTAAATTCAATTATCTCCCTCGCGACACCTCTGTCTACTATTGGACACTAATGGACATATATTCTTTTGTACCATCATAGTCCACGGCAGTGCACATGTCAAGTTTAAGGGTATATTATATACTAGGTATTTGACCGACTACCATTATTTCGTATTCATCTTGATTGCAAGGTATTTATTGGCACTAAAAAGAACAACAAAATGCGAATAAACATCAAAATGAAATATGGAAATGTATTTCCTGTCCTTCACAAAAGATACTTCCAGTATAGAGTTTATTTGAAGATAGATAGATAGATAGACTGTAGAGGCTGCCTGGACGGGCTACACTTCGACCATAAGGTCCATTGTGATGCCTAAGGATGTGAGGATGTGAGTAGACTAGAAATTGGTAGGATATGCGGCTGCAGCCGACTATGATAGGAACAATGCCGATATTCATCTGGAGTTCGTGAAGGAAACTGCAGAAAACCTTCTCAAGCATAGCCGGTTACTTCGTTCTTGTCCATACACCTACAGTGTAGCCAATTAACCACCCCTCTTTGTGTTTTTTTTTGTTTTTAATAATTGACAAACTGCTGATGTCGGGATTCGAACCCATAACCTTCCAGTTTCCAAGTATGCATACTGCGCAGGCATAACGACTTAGACCGCTCGGCTACTTGGACTGGTTGGAGTTTATTTGAAACTTCATGAAAAAAAATAATATAAGAAACCTTTTTTCAAAACAAGCTTTCAATTAAGCCATAAACTAAAACAAATAAAATAAGTTTAGGTGTTTGTTAAGATAATTCAAAACCAAATGGAATACTTACTTAATTGGACATACCTACCTACATACATATTTCACATTAGTAGATCTTTATAAACGTTCTTATTATTATTATATCGCTGAAGCAACTCAGGAAGGTTACTGGATTCATTACTGGGCATTATCTCCTGCGGAAGCATCTGCACACAATTTAACTCCATAACGGGTCCATTATCTTTAACTACGAACATCTAGATTACAGCAGATACATGATATTTGTTGCATCAGACCCCGAATATATGCACCTTCAGGAGGGCCTGATCAGCAAGCTCCTGGCTATTTCCTAAATATGGGAGAGACGAATCTCATTAGACTGAAATAGAAGGGGGAGCACTATGGACCATACGGTCAAAATGCAGTACTGTTTAGACCCCCGGAAATATCTATCCATCTTATCGCTGAAAATGATTTAATATTTTATGTTGATTATGATGCTTTCTTTTCAAAAAGATTGTCGCGCGAACTGTAAGGAAAATACGTACTTCGGCAACTACTTGTTAATTAGCCTATCACTTACCAATGAAATTAATTGGGACATACTTTTATGAACATTTCGTGCGACAAGCATTTTGAAAAAAAAAATTCAACATAAAATATTTAATCATTTTCAGCGATAATAATAGGAAGTTAATTAGGTCCATTTAAGTCGTTTTATTTAATTCGTTTTAGTTCATGTCAAATAAAACCTTGTATTTAAAAAGTTTCTTTTTTTTGGTATAGTTAAGGCCAAAAATCTCAATGTAATTTCTCGCTTCCATTATATTTATTCATACTACCACCAAATTTCTATTTCAGCCAATACTTTTGAATCATTTCTACATAGAACGATATACTCTATATTGCATTGCCACTTGACTTATACACGTGTGCAAAATTTCCAAACTCTAGCTCAATTAGAACTCGTCTAAATTTTGAGTGCAATTTTTCTACCCACACGTACTAACAGGTGAATTTAAATAAAAGCTTGAAACATAACGTTTCACGCACATATATTTTACACCGTTAAAATTGTAACAATATTATTCTCAATCAATACTAAAATCGACTGTAGTACTGTCTGATACTAAGATCCTGTCCGTTTTATTGAACATCTCCTTCTTTTATCCCCGATTTATATATTCTTCTGTACTTGAAGCTACGAGTGAAAACTTACATCTCATTAGCTTCACACGATCATTTCAAATAACGCTCGCAAGTTTAAAAATTCGTCACGTGGGAGCATTGAGATGGCTTTACTTCTTATAAAATTTCAAATTCGCCCGCTTTACCTAGATCAGTTTTTTTGTATTTTTAATAAGTTTTTAGACTACAATGTAGTCATCATTAGTATAAATTAGTTAGTCGTAATTTACTCTTTGACAATTAGAAATAGATAGAAAGTCGAGATCAATAGACAAAAATAAAAATAAATAGAAAATTAACTAAATTAAAATATAATAAATTATAAATTATATTGAAATTACTCTTGTTAAAATTTATTTCATTCACATTTATTCCTGTTAACTTTACTCTTATTAAAATTACTCTTATATTGTCTCAGGATATGTTACTCGTCGCTAATTTGGTGACAATTTTACAAATTAACGATAAAAATGCGTATCCATACTATATAATAATAATTAATTCGTAGGACATAGGACTAAGAGAATAAATTAATTAATTTAAATCAATTGAACGTTTCGTCATTTATTTATGACTTCCTCAGCAACTTATTTTTATAATTCAAATATCTAACATGTAGAAACTATGGAGAAAGACCACATATATTAATTTTATTGCCATAATCCGACTCAACATTATTGCAATAGTTTGACTTTAAAATAATTGCTGTTAATTTAATTCAAACTTATTTGTCAATTATACAACTTTTTATCAATGCCACAACGTTTAAAATATGAGAGATCTTAATATTAGAGTTACAGAAAATACGATTAGAGAATAAATTGTAGAGATATGTATTTTTTACAACTTTACATCATAAATTTTTCTATTTAACTAATATTAGAAAATATATTTCGCAAATTTTTAAATTTCCTCTCCCTATAAGCCTCTCTATTTGTCCTTGATTGATTTTGCCCATTTACGAACATTTCCTTTCAAATACAAAATTTCATTCCGATTAGACTAAAATTGTGACCTAAGTAGTAGATATAAATTCTATATATCTATAGATAAATAGATATTTTCCCGAAATCGCTTTATCGGTAATATAGGCCACAAAAGTGGCGCCCATTTTTTAAAATTCCACTTGATTTGTACCGTATGCTTTAAGTTTTTAGAAAAATATTTCGAATATAAGTTGTTAGTATATTTATAATGAACAAATTTTATCCGAAGGAAATTTTTGAAAACCGAATGAAGACGCACAACACAATAATAAAATGAAAAATGAACGAAACTTTATGGTCATGTGTACAAAACCAGTAACGAGATTTTACAGAAGCCTAATAGTATCCGCCGAATATAGTTTTTGCCAAAAGCTTGAACATAATGTGTCATTTAAGTGGATGATTAAATTAATAATTATATGTAGCCGTTGATTTGAATAATTAACATTTACTTGCCCAAATCCCCTAGATTCCTTCAAGTAAACGACTACTTTCGTCCAGTCAAATAATAAAACGTTGAATCATTTTTAGACTTGTTATATAGTGTTTATCAAAACGACTAGGCTTGAATTTAAAAAAACTAATTATTTAAACGCCTACAACAGTTAATATTTTATAATATATATATTATACCCACATAAAGTTATCCGTACCTTTCCCAATTTCTCATGGAAATTCGACTTTGTCAGTCATTTATATATTAACGGAAATTTAATCATTAGAGTATAAAATTTGTGGAATTATACCTGTAAAAGGTTAGTTTAAACATAATTCATAACTTTAATTACTAAATGACTTTTAGATAGACAGATTTTATTTCAAGGAAACAAACTTTTAAAGATATGCGATAATCATTTTGAATATAACGAAAGTCGAAATTCATGTAAAACATATATCACAATATATTTAGTGTTTGTTCTAATCTATTTATCTACCCTTCGATGATAAAACTTAAGCAAAACTCTTCGATTTTCCAAAAAATGGTTTTCTAATCATTTTCTACATCGCAATTTAAAAATTTCAATAAATACGCCCATAAAAAAATTCAAAATTGATTTCATATTTTTCAGTAGTTTCAGTATTGAGCTTTTAAGTTTTCTATGTTATTCACACCATAAAGCTTCTAAAGAGTACTCCTCAAACAATTATGGCTTTCAATAATATATTAGTATTTTGATAAGGTGGCCATCATATCCGTAAACTCGATTAACATTCCCGAATTTATCGGGATTGTATGACCATGGTCCATTTGATTATTTAGGGTCCATTTGATCACAAGTGTTGACAAAAAGCCATATCGACAAATAGCTCAACAAAGGTATTGCTGCAATATACAGCAAATTTCGATATATTATATTTGATTTTAAGGCAATAAAATTAATTTAAATTTACCAACGTTGCAACTTTTACCGTATTTTTTGTCAACTCACTCCCACGCTCCCGTTTGAAAATAATTTGACCAAGTAGCGCTAAATTAATTACGGCACAGTCTGTTATGTCAAATGATGTCTGTCGTTTTATCCGAAATCAATTTTTACATTTAATATCTATAACTTTAGAGTAATGCCATTTATAGTTACATTCTAAATTTTGATATTTAGATTTTCTTGTTTTTTATACTATGGATCGATAATTAACAAAATATAAATATGTAAAAAATTTACAAACATTAATATATGACCTATAAATAAAAAATAATAATCAATATTAATAGATGTATTTATGAAATCATTGATTTATAATTAAATACAAAACTACAATAATATTTGACAAATAAAATGATGATCTGATCTCAGTGATTAGCAATTCAGCTGTCAAATTGGAGATTGATACATACATACATATTTGGTACACATTTTAACTAAAGTAGCGTTCATTTTACAAAATTTTATAATTCATTTGTAATTTATTAATTTCATTATCGAAAAAAAGTTTTGAATGTAGTTCATTATAAATATATTAACAACGGTTATTCGAAACATTTCCCAAAAAACCGAATGGATAAGTTACAAATGAAGTAAATTCTGATAAATATATACACCGTGTAACGGAGAAACCGTGTTTTTATTTAGAGTAGGCGTTTACTCAATCTCTGTGTATTTAAACTTATTGTAACCTTCTTGTATATTCAAATTATATTAGATTTATTCTTTTAATTTAAATAAAATGCTTTTTTTATAATTAAATAACATATTTTTAATTTATATATATCAGCCTTAATGGATCAAATTTCCTTGATTTCTAGAGAAATCAGTTGCGGATTTTATTGCACGAAGTTCCTATAAATATTCGACAAAACATGATGTATGTCCGGCACATTTTTCTTTAAGAGTCCGCCAACATTTAGATGAAATATATCCAGAAAATTGGAAAGGTCGTAGAGGATCTATCAATTGGCCACCAAGATTCCTAGACCTAAATGTAATATATTATTTTGTTTGGGGGTATATAGAAAATACACTTTATGGAAGTGGATATGTATCCAATAGTGAGGAAAGTTTAATAAAATTAGACAAGCATTTCAAAATATAGACGCAAACATGTTATCCAGAGTTGTAATAAATTTGACAAATAGAGCTGCTGTTTGCCTGGAAAAGAATGGTAGACATTTTGAATAGTTTATACATTAAAATTTGTTTATAATATTTTTTAATATAATTATATATTGTTTATATTAAGTAATTTTAACCAATCATATTAGAGCTTGATTAAACGCCTACTTTAAATAAAAACACGGCTTCTCCATTACACGGTATTTATATATATGTAGGATACGTGCTTTCAGTATTTGAAAGGGTTGGTTCGTTAATGGGTTAATAATAATATTACAACTATAGCACTATAAATAGTAGAGATGGTAGATTGTAAAGGCTGCCCTGGACGGGCAACACTTCGACCATAAGGTCCATTGTGGTGCCTTAGGATGTGAGGATGTGAGTGAAGTGGAAGGAATTTGTGAGTAGACTAGGAATTGGTAGGATATGTGGCTGCAGCCGACTATGATAGAAACTATGCCGATATTCATCTGGAGTTCGTGAAGGAATCTGCAGAAAACCTTCTCAAGCATAGCCGGTTACTTCGTTCTTGTCCATACGCCGACAGTTTAGTCAATTAACCACCCCTTTTTACTATAAATAGTAACTTGCTATTCATTATTCGATACTTTACGAATGTTTTTGGGTCTAACCAAAAAAAATTAATTTTATTAGATTAAAATTCTATTAATAATACCAATCAAATTGATCAAATGTCAAATGATCATTCGCCTGTCTATATACGAACATATGACATTCGACACACTCTCGACATAAAAATGATAACATAATCAAATAATCTAGCGCGTTATAAAAAAAAACTAACACAAAAATTTTTCGCCACAAACCGATTCAAACCGATAGGTAATAAATTAAATTATAATGGCATGTATGTCCTTTATTTTAATATTTTGATTAGGTAAATAGTAAATGAAACAATTACAAGGTGATTCATTATAAATAATATAAATAGTTTTTGTTGAAATCGAAATTTCATTGGACACTATGTACAAATAAGTTTTGACGGACAGTGAAAGAATTTCATCCGTCAAGCATAACGATTCAATAGATAATTTGTAATTGCATAGTTATAAGCCCAAATACAACGCGTACGTAACCATTTAGAACATAAAGATTAATTTATGAATTGTTAGATAGATAGGTAGATACATCTTGGGGTCGAAGTATAGCACTTCGAATTTATGGCCCATTGTGCTCCCTCTTCTCGGTCAGTCTGACGAGATTCGGTTCTCCCATATGTTAGCAATAGCTAGGAGCTTGCTTATCAGGTCTTCCTTAAGGTTCATATATTCGGGGTGAGATGCACCGAATATCCTGTATCTTCTGTAAACTAGAGGTTCGCAGTCAAAGATAATGCGGCTGGATATTTCTTCTTCCTCGTTACACAATCTGCACATAATGGACTCGTTATGGAGTCCCATTGTGTGCAGATGCTCCCGCAGGGGATAATGCCCGGTAATGATTCCGCCTACCCTCCGCAGTTGCATTCTGTTCAGCATCAGTGCATCGAGAGATAGCCTCTTGGTTGCACTCTGAATCAGTATTTTCCCGAGCTCCTGCCAGGTACTTTTTCCCAGTGATCACGGTGTTTAGCATTTGACCACTCGTTGATCACCTGATTACATGCAGTCCTTGGAATTCCTAAATATGAATGAATTGTTACTCATGACTGTTGTGTGTGTATGTATAAAGTATAAACATTTATGTGTATAATAAACAAAGATAACTATACTCTAAGCATTTAATTAATGTACATCTATTGTTGTCGTATGCATCGTAGTTTTGTTTTGTAAATATATATATTTTTTAAATTGAATACTTTTTTGGCGCACCGTATATATAAGATGGGGACGCGCGACACATTTACCGTACAAACTCGAAACTTGTGTTATTTCTCGAGCGCTATCTTCCTACATTCAACTTGCGTTTCTTGTTTCAATTCTCTCTAATTGAAGGCAAGACCAAAAATTATAATTTTCGTTTCGATTCTTGCCAAGTATATCTCATCTTATCTCGAAATTTTAAATTTTAAAAATATATTATTGATGAAGAATATTTTGACAAAATGGAAACCCAACTTCAAAAATCAAATATTCTAAAACAAAAAATGCACTAAAAAGTAAAAAATAATTGTATATTCTTGTGTCAATTTTAGTTCACTTAAGCAAAAATTTTGAAATATGCATGAACAATTATTGTTATTTTTAAGGTCGGTGTCAGCATAGAGAAATTTACATAAAATTTGGATACCGCCTCCAAAAATAACAATAATTGTACATATATAAAATTTTTTGCTTAGGTGAACTAAAATTGACACAAGAATATGCAATTATTTTTTTACTTTTTAGTGCATTTTTTGTTATATAATATTTGATTTTTGAAGTCGGGTTTCCAATTTGTCAAAATAGGTTTTATTTCTCGCTTTTTAGTGACTTTGAAGTTCAATAACTTATTTTATTTGTCTAAATATGGGTAGACCAACTAATCGACCTACTAACTTTTAGTGCATTTCTTTATAACATGTTTTTTTTACATGCATTTTGTTTTTTTTTTGTACAAATTTTTTTTTTGGGGTCGGTTTTTTTTTTTAAATTTTTTTGAAGTCGGTTTTTAAAATTTTTTTATATTTTCCCATTATGAATGAGTATACCCTTTCAAAAAAAAAAAAAATTCGCAAAAATCCCAGTTTCCAGGGATCCCCTCACCAGAATGCGATTTGGTGACAATGGGACCAATCTGAAATCAAACTCTTTAAAACAAAAAAAACAAAAAAATCAAAATCGGTTGATAAATGACGGAGTTCTGAGGTGACAAACATTAAAAGAAAAAAAAAATACAGACTAATTGAGAACCATCCTCCTTTTGGAAGTTGGGTTAAAAATACATCAATGATTACGAAAGTAATGGGCGTTAAATCTCAGTTTTGTTATTACCTTATTTTTAAGAAAAATTTAGAGTATTTAGAAAGTATGAACTTTCTAATAATGTTTGAAATGTTTGGAAAAACTTGAATGAATTATATGGGCAGAGAATATCACAGAAGTCAGAGAAATGGCTCTCACTGAACAAACACTTGGTTCAAAAAAACTAATAATTTCCAATATTGCCCTTATCTTCACAAGTTTGCTGCTTTTATCATTAGACTTAATGAGTACTCAACCGATTTCTTTAATTTGATACCGATTTCTATAATTAGCGAATTTCCTCCAAAGGGTATGCAGCTATTCTTTTTGCACCAATGTTGGAATTTCGTAAAAATTTCTTCAAATGTTAATGGGTAAAATCGGCCAAGGGGAAAGGGGGATTTAGGGGGAGGGGAAAACACATAATTTTACTATCTTCCTTAATATTTGATAAATCGAAAAATTTATCAAGAGTTAAGTCTAGGTACTAAGTTTCACTGTAATTTTGTTTCTTATCATTTTTCTGTTACACTAATATTTACAGAAATATTTACGATTGAAGATTGAAAGTTAAAATTCTAAATATCTCTGTTCACATTAGAGTTTGAGAAAAATGATCAATTAATGAATTGTAGCAAACTTGATTTTCTACAACTTTACTCCTTATACATTTTTCGATTTTTCTAATATTAAGAGAGATATTTAATATTTTGTGTTTGTTTGATACGAATACATGAAATATATTTTATTGTAAAAATTTTGAATGTCGTTTCCATAGTAACTATAAACTATAATCGTTATTTTGACTATTAATAAATTTAATTTTTGCCAAAACTAAAGTCATATCAGATATTATATTTCATTTTGATCACACTAAAATTACGACCGGTAGAGAGTGATTTATGTATTCTAAGGAAATTCGCTAAGTTGACGCAGCTCCTGCCTTACGAATTGTTATTTATGGTATCAAAAACTTTTCGTTATAGAGAGCCAATTCAGAACGAAGCAACTTTTGGATAAAACAGGTTAATAAGTGAGTTATCGAAATACCATTCTTTTGATAGTATAACGTGAGTAGCTTTGAATGTGATTTTGTGCCTTATTGATTCGACTTTCGAAAAACTACTTAGTAGCTAAAAGTGGTTCATTATAGATATACTAACAACTTGCATTCGAAACATTTTCCTAAAAACCGAATGAATAAGGTACAAATCAATTAAAAAACTTGAAAAAGGAGCGCTACTTTTGTGGTCCATAGTACAGCTGATGTAATTTAAGTAAACATTTTGTATGTCAATCATTCAGTAAAGGTATGGAACGACAAAATATAAATTAATCAATAAATTTTAAATTATTTATAGCAAATTTTCCAACAACCCTATCCCATAAACTTGAGAACCAAACTAATATTACTATAAGCATGAAAATACAATGTGTATATGTATAAATAATAGGGTTGCCTCTTTTATTTGTTATGTTAATTTCATTCATCGGTTTTTAATATTTCTTTGATTTCATCTTTAATTATCACTTTTATCCTGTACCTTACATTCTCAAGTACATCAATGTTTTTAGAGTGGAATACAATACTTTAATTAATGATAAATATTTGAAATAATTTCGTACAATAATACGTTAATCTATTAGGAGTTGGAATTAATTCGTAGCTTTTTACAAGAGATGGCCTAGGTCGTATAGTATGCGGATGTTACTTACAACAATATATTCATCGTGAAACAGCTGTTATTAGGCGTCATTTTCATTATATATCTTTTTTTTTAAAAGTAAATAATAACCCTTTGTAATTTATCGAATATGCCAAAATGTGTGCCGAATAAAGTGTTTTTGCTGGGAATTTTATTTTAATATGAGCAAAAGAGCTGCTGAAAGTCATCGAATTTTACTGGTGATGAAAACTGGATCCATTACGATAACCCCAAGAGCAGAAAGTCATAGATTAAGCCCGGTCAACCATCAAGATCAATGGCGAAGCAGAATATCCATGGGTCCAAGATCATGCTCTGTATTTGGTGGGAACAGAGGAGTGTGATTTATTATGAACTGCTAAAAGCGAATGAAACCATAACTGGGGATCGCTACCGACTACAATTAATGCACTTGAGTCGTGCATTGAAGGAAAAACGACCGTAATACTGCGCAAAACACGACAAAGTTATTTTGCATCATGGCAATGCTCGTCTGCATATCACAAAACCGGTAAAAACGATGGCTCATAGCATGCCTGAGCAGAAGTTTTTTTCCTATGAAGATTGCCAAAAATGGCAATACCACTCTTCTAACGCGGTATTCATCTTCTGCCAGAAAGATAGAAAAAAGTAACAGATAGCGATAGACAATATTTTGAGTAATAAATTTTTTCATTTTCAATTAAAATAAATTATTTGTTTTCATTAATACACCGCGAATTAATTCAATACATATTATTATTTGTGTATTCATAAAACGTCACTGTAGTATACCAATGTCAATTTCCACTAAAGTTAAGAAGATATAAATTTGGAGATATAAATAAGCCTACACTATATTGACACTGGCCATGAAATCCAGAAGGTCAGGATTCGGTACCGGGTGGATGAGTTAATTTTTTCATAGCAATAATAATAAAATTCAATGGCATGCTAGTACAAAGGTGGGCGCAGACGGCTCGCCGGAGTCGAACGGACTCTCCATAAGATGGGTGAGAGTAAGTAATAAAGGTATGTTTTGAAATAAGACGGAACGATGTTTCAATACAGGTTGCCTACCGATTATTGCCCAATAATTTATTGAATCAATTTAGAATTAGTTTTATAAAATATTTATTATTTAAAAAATATATTTTACAATATGGATAGATACACCAAAAAACAATAATAATAACAATAATAATAACAATAATAACAACAATAATGATGACAGCAATAACAATAATTACAACAACAACAACAACAACTATATGTATTCCCACTTTACGTAAAATTTAACCATTTAGAAATTAGTAACAAATTACCAAACCTCCCCCCCCACCCAGCTTTATCATTGGTATCTTTTTTGTATCCAGTATCATCAAATTCCCATGACACAATACCCCCTACTAAGAAAAAATAAGTAAATCAAGTAAATAATTGTTTATTAGTTCTCTGACATGAATAGTTTAGGAAAATTATTTGGAATTTCCTAAAATCTAATTCTAATATCTAAACTAAAGCTAAATAATCAAAAAATTTACAAGCGGTAAATGTAAATGATCAAAAAATTTATATTTTATAATTTATATAACATATATATTTTATTCATACCCAAATATATTAAAAAGGTACACATTATGCCCCAAATTACCAGCCCAAAATTCCAGAGTATATATTCAATGTATTGTATGTATTGTATACTTTGAATAATAGTGACCATAAAAAATAGTTGGTATTATTATATTTTTTTCAGAAAATGTTTTAATTAAAAGAAGAAAATAATAATAATTGGTAGGATACCCTATATTTACTCTATCTCTCTTCCTACCTCTCACTCAGAGCTGAGTGGAGTCAAGGTCTGCCCACCTATGTGCTAGTATATACAGTATACAACTGCTTCAGAGTGCAACCAAGAGGCTATCCCTCGATACACTGAAGCTGAACAGGATGCAACTGCGAAGGGTTACCGGATTCATTACCGGGCATTCTCCCCTGCGGAAGCTTCTCCGGGACTCCGTAACGGGTCGATTGTATGCAGATTGTGTGGTGAAGAGGAAGAAACATCCAGCCACATAATCTTTGACTGCGAACCTCTAGGTTACAGCAGCAGCTTCAGGAATATATGAACCTTCTGGAAGACTTCATAAGCAAGCTCCTGGCTATTGCCAATATATGGGAGGCGCGAATCTCGTTGGACTGAAGTAGAAGGGGGAGCACAATGGACCATAAGGTCGAAGTGCTATACATTTTGACCCCAAGAAGTATCTATCTATTTACTATGGCTAGAAATGCGAATAAGATATTTTTGCCTTTACAGTTGATTATAAAAAGTGCCTATACAATGTTACTATTGTGTCAACAAGAAGTTATATTGCATGACGAGGAGAATAACAGGAACAAAAATTCAAATTCAGGCAACCCTGACATAAACATTATATACATATTGATATGCGATGATAAATAATTTTATTTATACTACCGACACAAGTAAGACACACTCGAACAGTGGCCCTTACTACCTGTTTACCCCTCGATATAACGACCTAATAATAATAAAATATCGTCTTGAAATAATCAATAAGTAAATAAAAAAAAATTTATATAGACACAGGTATTTATAAATATTAATTTTGTTAATATTTTGTTATCGCAAGCATGTGCAGAATTTATGAGTAAAGGGTCCTGTTACACCGTGTGTATAATAATAAATGTTAATACCATCATGTGTTTGGCAATGGTTGATTAATGAAAACAATGGACAAAAACTTTAAGAACTACAATATTCGGTTAACTCGAGCAATTTGACGAGAAATGTGAATTTCAATAGGAGCGAATATTATATTTTCAAGCATTGAGGCGAGAATTTAAACGGTCTCAAATATAATTGTAAAATGCGTAAAAATAGTTTGTATCAAGTGAGTAATCAGGAAATCTGAGTAAGTAATCTGTCTGTTACCGGAATAAGAGGGAATTTTTCTAATATTAAGAGAGCAATTCAAGATTATATATATAAATATATATATATATATATATATATATATATATATATATATATGTATATATATGGGCAGATCCATTACTTTTCGACAAAAACGTGCGCACTCACTCAAGTCATCGATTTGGCAGCTGATTTTTTTATCAAAAGTACCTATTTTTTAAATATTTCTAGTTTTTCGCTTAATATATCATTTTTTATGGTGTCAACTGTTTTTATTTAAAGAAAAAAACCATGAGGTGCTTCAAAACTTCAAAACTAAATATTATATCTTTCAAGTTTTAATCATTTGAATTTGTCAGCGATTATACTTCATCAAGTCCCGAAAACAACCCTTGTCATTTCAAATTTGAGTCAAAGTAGTTTACGAGCTATGATTTATTTAAATTTCTAGTTGTTAGGTTAATATATCATTTTATATGGTGTCAACTGTTATTATGACTGAAAAAAACTGCGAGGTCCTTCAAAACTAATGGATACATATGGATACTTCGTCTTGCATCTAGAATTATTACCGTCAATAAAAACATATATATATATATATATATATATATACATATATATATATATATATATATATATATATATATATATATCGGCTGCCAAATCGGTAAAATGAGTTTTTGTCGAAAAGTAAGGGATCTACCCATACATATATATATATATATATATATATATATATATATATATATATATATATATATATATATATATATATATGTATGGGTAGATCCCTTACTTTTCGACAAAAACTCATTTTACCGATTTGGCAGCCGATTTTTTATCGATAGTGCTTAGAAAAAAGACGATTTCCATAATATGAGCTTCATCCGTTTATACGGGGGGTGTGGAATTTTTGAAATTTTGAAAATGCCAATTTTTAGTCATTTTCCAAAGCTCATCTCATCTCCGTCTCGGAATATTTTAGAAACTTGAAACAAACTCCATTTTTTTCCACTCATTTTGACAAAAACAAGTTTGACAAAAAACCTGAGGCGAAAATTAATTTCAGGAAATTGTTGATTTTTGATAGCAAATATCTCGAAAACCATAGTAGATAAAACAAAAAAGAAAATAAACAATCTTCTAGAAAATATTATCAGCATTAATTTTGAAAAGTATAATTTTTTCGATAAGACTCGAAAAACTTTACACTATTTGCACCAGAAAGCGGCAGAGTTTGGGCCTGGGACTTTTCGTATGTTTAATTCTTACGTGCCCTTAGAAAATTCCCAAATTGAAATACTTCCTCCCTCCATGTTGTCTAACCCACCCCACCCCCTTATAATCATTCATTGACACTAGTCAGTTGACACTATAAAATATGATGTATTTAATCGTAAAACTAGAAATTAAAAAAAAAATACATAGCTCGTAAGCTGGAGCTCAAACTTAAAATTTGCAGGGTTGTTTGTGCGACATGAAGAGGTATATTCCTTGTAAATTTTAAGTAATTTAAAATTGAAAAAAAGTTACGGCTACCTGAAAATAGCGATTTTTAAAAAATTGATTGACTTTGAGAGGCCATCTATCAAAAGTGAACAGTCCATAAGTAAAACTGATGATAGTTATCAATATTGTACGTCGAAAGTAAAAGTTCGAACCACTATATAGCTTTCTAAATAAAATACTTTTGACCTGACACCGTTTCAAAATTAGACAAAATTTTGCTAAAACAGTGGATCAGGTAAAGGCTAACTGTTGCACCAGATTTCGATTTTAACTCAAGTTTGTTTACTTTCTTTACAGTACATAATGAATGGAAAAAATGGCGTTTGTTTCAAGTATCTAAGTTATTCAGAGAAGAAGATTATAAGACGTTATTTTCAACTAACTAGTGATTTTATGTCCGGTCCAACCCGTTTGTGTTGGAAATTTACAACTTCCAATTTACAACTGTTAGACTGTAAGCACTGGCTGACACCTTCATTGATTAATGACGCCACACAACATGACACACTTTTTGGGAACTTTTCGAAAGTACCCTATTTAAATTTGACATTTTGGGACTGAGATAAATTTATGTAGTTAAGTTTTCTACAATGTTGTTTTACCTGTAGATTACCTTTAACTGATTTATAGTTAAAAATTGACCAAGTTTAAGAATTGCTAATATTTCACAATATTTACCTACATCCATTATGCTGAAACGTTCCGAATAATTTAGCAAATAGATCTCATTAGAAAAATGGAATGTTACCGTTAATCGTCTAAGAAAAAATAAGGTTGTTTGTTTACCAGAAGTTATACACACCCTGTATAAATAATTATTGCGAGTATCGCCTATTATTATTATTATTATTTTCAGTTTGTGTTTTTTTTTTCTATAAAAAGTATTAATTATTCATTGCGGAGTTTGTTTGTTCTTTATTCAGATAAAAAAAACTTCAATATCTAGTTTATATGTAAAAAAAAGATTATAAGAAATCAATTTTCTTTTAAAACTCTCATTAATTTATGTATCATAATGATTATATTTTTTTAAAGAAGAAAGGTGAAAACTTTTAAAAGATAATATTTGTATCCAACTTTATGATGACGTAATGTTATTTATGATTTAACTTTTGGCATATTTTCCACAACTGATTATAATTTCCAGTTGAAAACTTATAGGTATATAAACTTTAAGCAAGATTTAAACATGTGTGGGTTATTTTAAATGCCAGTTTAGAGTTGTTTATATATTTAGAATATTAGTCGAGTTATTTTAACAAAATACAGATAAAAAGGAGCGAAAGACAACACTGAGTTGTTCTCTTGGTTTCTGTCCGAATTGCAAGCCCTCGCTATCTATACTTTTTACTGTTAGACGTTGTATTCTTTTTAATTTTGTATTGTTGTATAAGCTGTTTATTTTACCTACTCTTAATGAATTTATTTTTATTTGAAGTATTGAATTTTCTGATTCAAATATACGATTATTAGCGAATTTCCTCCAAAAGAAAATGGAGCCATTGAGGAATTTCGTATAAATTTCTAAAAATGTCCATCGATCCTACATACAAGATGTCTCGATCGTTATATATATATATATATATATATATTATGATATCTATACGTTTATGTGTCTGTGGACTCTCTAGCGGTCATAGTTTTATTCTGATTGGAATGAAATTTGGTATTTGAGGTGCTTCTGGCATATATCCCTTAATATTCGAAAAATCAAAAAATTTCTAAGAAGTAAAGTTGTAGGTACATAATTTTACTATAATTTTGCTACAATCTTATTATAAACCTTACCCTTACTTTTTATTTAAAAAAAAAAAGGATTTTCTTTATGTCAACATTTTAGTAAACTTAATACAATCTTAATAACCTTGCAATGAAAAAAGTAGTGAATATAATGAATTTTTTGGGTCTATTTAATATCAATATTGATGATAATATAAAGATCGATTTTGATTCTGACGATGAAGACATAATTATACGTATTCCTAAACACTACATTCGAGATATACAAGATCCTTTTGATTTTTATTCAAACATCCAATTTAAAAAAGATTTAAATTCGACAAAATCAGTATTAAATTTGGAATATACTTAAGCTAAACTTACTACAGCTAATCTTAAACCAAATAATATCATGCTTGAAACGTCTTACTGAAGATCTTGATACGGTCTTCATGACTGTAAGTTTAAGCACTTGCTCAACACTGGACTATGAATACGGGCCTTAAAGTTGTCTGTCCGATATCTGAACAAGAAAAAAATTTGTTTGGACTCATATGGATATATCCTGCAGAAATTGTGTTATTCCCTGTTTCAATTTAAAAATAAAAATTATTAAACATTTCCTTAAATAAATAAACATTTAAATAAACACATCCAAATGGGCTCTGATTAATAAAAAATTATTTTTACGAACGTCTTGCTGTAGATGATCTTGATACAGTCTTCATGAGTGTAAGTTTAAGCACTTTCTCAACACTGGACTATGAATACGGGCCTTAAAGTTCTCTGTCCGATATCCAGACAAGAAAAAAATTTGCTTGGACTCATAAGGATATATCCTGCAGAAATTGTGTTACTCCCTATTTCAATTTAAAAATAAAAATAAATAAACATTTCCTTAAATAAATAAACATTTAAATAAACACATCCAAATGGGCTGATTAACAAAAAATTATTTATACGAACGTATGTTTCTCTATCGATACATACATGATGTTTATAAATAGAGTTATTTGGTCAATGTTTTATGTACATACAACTGTTTAATGTAATTTGAGGCAAAAAAACATTCTAGAAAATTTCAGTTAATGCTAACCCAAGTGTCAACATGTAACATAGAAAACGTACGATAAATAATTATAAGTTATAAATATTGTTTCGTGCCATGTTGTAATAAGTTAGAAAACTCTTGGGAACAGATTTTTCACTCTGCTGAAAGACCAACCCAATTTGAGGATTTCGACTAGTTCGACTAATTCTTCGTAGATTTTTTAATTTGCGCTTTAGAACTTGTGTACAAAGAACATGGATAATAGCTGAACAGAACATGACTAGTGACGTCACATCCTATCATGTCGCGTTTTAAATGCGATCAGATTTTTACGACTTTCAATATTGAATAATTTTAAAACAATCTTTTTAGCCTTATCTTCATAAATAAGTATACAGAAAGTAATACAATAACTTCGTTTGCTTTTCAAAAAAATGTTTGACATAACACTTGTTCATTATAAAAATACTTGAAACTATTGTACAGTTTTTGAGCAGTAAAAATTGGATCTTGAATACGTAATTTGGTAACTAATTTTGTAGAAAATATCGTAAAAAATCTTAAAAATAATTGTTTTATACTTTTATTAAGGTACTGGTGCTTAATGAGGCTCACTTTTTGCAAAATGACTATAAAAACATGAAATTGCTTAATAAAAAAAAATAAATGGAAATTTAGTAAACATTGATTATTCAATTTATTTTGTTTCCATCAGAAAATGATAACTTTAAAAACCTCGATTTATAAGGAACCGGGCCTTATAAGGAACCGGGTCTCTCAATAAGGCCCATACAAAACTATGTCAAATCAAATTTATCCATATAATTCACTAAATAATCATTAAAATAAATATTTTCATCTTTAATATTTATGTACTTCGCACAATAATTCAGCCGAAAATAGGCTGGACCTTGTTAAATCTATTAAAAATACAAACTACATTAAAACAAAAAACTATCATTATGTTTTAAAATATCCTCATTTCTCGATTACTGTTCTACTTATTGTTTATTAATTATTTAAAAAAATATATACCTGAATATCAAGGAGATACCTGAATATCAAGGATAGCTTCGATCAACACCCCCACCTTATTGACAATAGCCATACCGCATGGTCAGAAAAGGATACCGCCAATAAAAGAGTTGGTCTTAATGGACTTAATTGGTCAGTCAACTCAAATAATTCTTCAGGTTCTACATCAGTCAGAACATATAAAAGACAAAACTTTTTTAATATTATTGTGAGACAAGCACCAAATTAGCATCGAGCAACATGTCTATGACTCCATATCCGAGAGATAGTTACGATTAGCTAATTCATAATGATGATGACTACCTTGTAGTCGAAATACGTATTTATAAAATACAAATAATTGTTCTAATAGCAAAATTTGAAATTTAATTTCATAAAACCTAGAGTTTTCTTTGATTATTTATAAAAAAAAGGCTAAATTTAATACAATTAATAAATCCAGGGCCATTTTTGGAAAAAATCAACTGGGTCTTATTACAGGCAATATCACGCGACAACTAAACTACTCATAAAAAAACAAATAAAGAAAGAAATCAATAAGATTCCCATTGCTTTCAATGATGGAAATCTTAAAAGAAACACCACTTTATTCACCAAAAAGATCAAAAAAGTTATTAATCAATATTCTAAATAGAAGGTCTCATTGATACATCATTGATAAACACGGGTTTGCTGTCCAAACAAAAACAAACCCATTCGACTAAACGTGTTGTTGCATTTTTGTCTATTGATGTTTCTACTTATATGTTGGAAATTTCGAATTAATTCAACAATTACAATAACGATTTTTCCTGATTGGGCTTTATAGGAGCCAGGGCCGTTGTTAGACGGCAGTACCTTATCACATTTTTATATTGAGTTTATTATTTCATTGTAAAAACCAACCATACAATTACATTATACGCTTTTAAGTATATAACTAAGACATCGACAGTTTGTCAATTATTAAAAAAAAAAAAGAAGGGCGGTTAGTTGACTAAACTGTCGGCGTATGGACAAGAACGAAGTGACCGGCTATGCTTAAGAAGGTTTTCTGCAGTTTCCGTCACGAACTCCAGATGAGTATCGGCCTAGTCCCTATCAAAGTCGGCTGCAGCCGCATATCCTACAAATTTCTAGTCTACACACAAAATTCCTTGTCCTCCACTCACATCCTCACATCCTTAGGCATCACAATAGACCTTATGGTCGAATTGTCCAGGACAGCTTCTACAATCTATCTAACTATATAACTAGTTCAAAATTAGACGAGAAATCCAAGAAATTCAATTTATTATGATTAATTGTGTACTGTCACAACAACCTTAATTAAATTTTTTCAAACCCATATGTTTTTGGGGAAAAAAAATTATTATAATACGAATAAAAATAAATAATCATTAATTTATCCAAAATTATTATAAAAAAGTAAATAAACCATATTTATTGTAAATTATTAAAAATTTTTTCAAATGTAATAAATAAATTTATATAAAAAAATATAAGGGTGTTTTATTAATCCATTCAAATTAATTATCATGTTTTTTTTAATAATAAATGATGGTTTATATAATTTTTTTTTTGTATGACCTGATATTAGAAGCAACACCATGTGTAATTAAGTAATTATTAATATTTATAATCATTATTTTTTTACAGTAATTTTAATGAATACAGTAATTAATGTATGATGTACAATGTATTTCAAAAGAATCTTTTACAGAATTTTCATAATTAATTAATAATTTAGGGTGAATACGTTTTGGGTGCTTACACGCTTTCAGCGCTAACGCTTGCAAGCGCAATTCATTGACGTTCGTTTTGGCTTATGAACGTTTAGATAGATAGATTGTAGAGGTTACCATTGTGATGCCTAAGGATGTGGGATGTGAGTTGAGGACAAGGAATTTTGTGTGGAATTGACAGATTGTGCGAAGGAAACTGCGGAAAACCTTCACAAGCATACTCGGTTACTTCGTTCTTGTCCATACGCCGACAGTTTAGTCAATTAACCGCCCCCTTTTTTTTAATATTTGACAAACTGCCGATGTCAGAATTCAAACCTATAACCTCCCAGTCCTCAAGTAGTTGGCTGGTTTATGAACGCTTACGTTACCCTTGAAAATGCCGTTTGTTTTGGCACTGTACGTGTAAGCATCAGTTGCCACCAATATTCAATATAGTGAATGAAAACAGTTTAACCGTTTTTGAAGCAATATAATGTTTGTTTGAGTGACTTTAAAAGCCCTTCCGAAAAAGTATGTCGGTAAGGTAGATTTTTATCGCATAAGATTTTGTATGTAATGCGGTTTTTTTTGTTTATTCAGAAGAAAAAAAACATTTAAAACATTGAAAAAATAAAAAAATGCAATGGAAGAATACCTTTAAAAAAATTCCGTGAATTCACATGACTAATAAATAAACTAACGCGTATTCAGTATTTGTTTTGGAAGTTAGTACGATTTGGCGCTCACATTTTGGCTGCTTTACCTCGATGGATAAAGCGTAAAAGTAACTATAAAATTGTTATTAAATATTAGGCCATTCATGTGTAATCAAAGGTGGAACGTATTTAAACACAAAATGTTCGACTCTTTGTTAAATATAAATATAATATTTCTTCGAATGTGAATCCTACCTAGTAGATGTAGAAATAAAATGTACGTATTCTAGAGAGCAAAAACTAGTCCCATTGAAATGAAAAATTGCGATACCCTTTGAAATGAAGTTGTATGCTTCGTACTTTTGGAATTTGAAATGACGAACTCGTTCATGGAAATATATCTCTTAATGTTAGTAAATTTGAAAAATTGATCCTGCACAAGGTGGATAAAAGTAATTTTTAGTAACTGTATACTTAAATGTTCCAATAATTAGCATATGAAAGAAGTTTGTGCATGAGGCTTGATGGTAGATACACATTTTTTTTAGTGAATTCAATAGCTCGATTATGTAATTATCCTCCCTCAAAAATGTAAAACCTGTTGACTATGATTTCAAAGAGTAATTATCGATTAAAAATCAAACTTTTAGCACAGCGTCATATGGAGAACATAATTTATTTGTACTGAAAATTATAATAACTATATTATTAAAGTCACCATAATAAGACACCATAATAAATAATATTTATAAATATTCTTTGAAATATACAATTTAAATATTTGCATTAAAAAAATGATGTTGACGAGCGTTTGAATTAATTATTTAATAAAATTAAAACTGTTTTGTTAGGTTTGTTTTTGCCACCATATTTTGAAAACTTGCGATAGCGCACAGTAAAAAAATGTACACATATACACTGTGAATGTCATAACAAAACATAGTTTATTGTCAAATCAATTTCTTATTTACATTTACTGATATTTTACAATAAATACTTTTAAAATATTTAGGACAAACAACAAAGCGTTATAAATCGTTAAGATTGTAAGATTCGTAAGATTATTGGTACACTTTACAACTTTATAAAATCCTAAACAAATTTTGTTAAAGATAGTACTCATTTGACTCTTGCGTAGTACATGAACGTCCTTAATAAGAATTAATAATTTCGCACATGGTAATTCATTTTTATAGTCATTATGATTAATTTCTTTGGGAAAATTTACTTAGCCTACGCAGTTCTTATATGACAATTTATTTTTTTTTTAAATGGACGCTGAAGTTTCGCTGTCTAAAACTTCCAAGAAGATACATTACATATATTATAGAATTCAAAACCACATTTTATAGACAAAATAACTAATTTAAAATAATATTAACTTAATCTCTGAAAAGTTGACTAAGATTTTGTAAATAATGGTTCAAAAGTTGGCCATCTTGTAATGAACACGTACTGATGACGTAATATTCTCCCATGATATACTTGGGGTTAAAGCAATAAGTAAATGCTCACGCATGGTTTTAATAATTGTTACAAATATCATAATGTATTTAATTTTTATTTTGCTACATTATAATATAATAAATAAAATTATCTAAGTTTTTCCAACAAAAACATTTTCTCTACCCTATTCCATTAACGACTACAGAGGGTTACACGAAATAACGGTTTGAATATCTATCTCAAAACATTGATCTACACAGATAATTATCATGAAGTGTATTCGTGGCTTAAATATCTTAGATTTCAATATCTCGACGCCTTTAGTACAATGACCCTTTGGAGACTCGAGTTCGATTCCCGGTATTGAAACCATTTGTTGAAATATAGCAAGATATCCAGATATATTCTACCTAGGCTAGTAAGAATTAAATAAAAAGTCAATTTGAGGACTCTAAATCAATGATTATTTTTGCTTGAATATTTACTTATGAATACAGTTTGTTGGTTGTTACCAAGTATTACCCGGATACAACAGGCTGTATACAAGCCAAACAAATGATAGTTAGGGCAATGCCTGGGGATAATTCACGGTCAACCTGGCTTTATTGGCAAAAACCAGTAGGAGGTTTTCGTACCTTTTAATTTGGGTGCTTACCAGGTACTGCCGCCTTAAAAAACATCTATCACTCATAAAATACAACGACAGTGTAATACATCCGGACTGTAACGAGGCTATGATAGGCCCTTCCACCTCCTAGAAGAATATCTAATATCTCTGAAGACCCAGAATGTACCAAAGATACCTATCTGTTATATACTAGAAGGTTCTTAACCGTCTGTTCGACTAAAATGGGGGAATCTGAAGTAAAACCACTAAAGTTGATATCGTGTCATTCGCAAAAAAGACGGGTAGGTTCAATAACGAACACAGGGTTAGAAGAAACGAACCGGATGTGGTAGAGATTAGAGATACGGCAATTAGCATTCAAGGCTTGTTTAAGAATAAATGTGTCTTTCAAATGAGCATACGAACTGTTTGTTACTGGTGTTGCTCTTAAGTAGCATATATTTATAATGTAAACGAAAACTCGACAAAAATTAGTTAATTATGAATAGTTTATTTTCAAATCAGTGAAAATAATTTGCATCCATCGGAATTTTTTTTCTTCAAGTATTTAGATGATACCATCGATGTTTTTTTTAACTTTAAACTAATATTAAATAGTATTTATTAAATAGTAAAAAATTGAACCATATTGGAACTGGAAGGTTGATGGTTCGATTCCTGACGGTGACAGTTTGTCAATTAAAATTAATGGAGCGTTTAATTGACTACACTCTTGACGTATGGACAAGAATGATATAACCGACTATGCTTGCGAATGTTTTCTGCAATTGTTCTTCACATAGTTACTATCAAAAGTCGATACACTAGTCGGTATATAATTCTTTGTCCTCCTCCACATCTTCATTAATGCAATGAATTTGAGATTAAAAAAGGTTAAAAATAATAATGATATGGTTGGTTTCTGTTATAGACTGCGTATCTCGACGGCGAACGTACCCAATTATTAAATAATTATTGAATTAAAAAAGTTACCATCAACGCCGTTCAAATACCTATTTTTTATTATAATATGCGAGGTAGAAATCTTGGACTTGGAGTTGGGAAATTTCTATATCCTGTTTCAAAATTTCAGCTTGTTACATTTTTCAATATGCTATTAATTTCTGAGATATGAGCCAAAAAACTATATTTCTTTTTTGGGGATCTTTATTTGTGTATAACTTCTAGATATCATTCCGAATCGAATGAGCACTCGACCATATTTTAGTTCGTTTTAATTTTAATTAATATTTTTTTTCGAAATTGTAAACTATAACTTTTGTGTCTAATCCTAAAATATATACAGCCTTTTGTGTAACTCACTCACTCACTGACTGACTAACTCACGTATACAAATCCTAATTCACTTCTAGATTTGTTAGAAGGATGCGATATTTTGCATTCGACGCGGAAACAAGATTTACCTATTTTACTTCTACTCATGCTAGAAAGTTGCGTTTTTTTGCATTATGTAAAGGACGTGGAGCCGAAGCAGAACCTCGTTGGGCTTCCTTGCGAGCACAGCGAGTTTTAGTGAATAATCAGTGTTCGGAATTTTTTTTCATTTATGTTTGATTGCATCAAATTTATTGTTTACATTCTGTATATTATAAAATAATGGAGCTATAATATAATATGGAATCTACTACGCTGTTATAATATATTTAATTAAATAATATAAAAAAAAAGTTTTGTGACACATGGGACTATAATGGTTAGTTGGTTTGTTGCTGGTTGTTGGTTACTTAAATTTATTTGTATTTTATTACTGAAATTCTATTTTATATATGGCAGTATCAAATGATGTCAAATCCGTTAATCCATATACTGTCTATTAAAACATCGCCTATTCAAGTGCCTAACACTTAAAAATACCACGAAGTTGTAGAGGGCGCATGTTATAGTAGGCGTAGAAATTGGATATTTCCCAAACCTCATGTAAAATCTGCAGGTGGATATTTGATAAGATTCATTTGGAGCAAAGACCTACGTAGTAAAAAAATGGGATAAATTAGAGTAACCGTAGTTGATTAAACTACGCTGTGGATATAAATACAATACCCACTTGCTTGAATAACAGTAAACTATGTTTAACGTAAAAAACACCTCTGTGTACAAATTGTTTTGACCACAACATATTTTATTGAAATTTCCCAGTATGACTGACTGGCGTCTGCACTTACATTGGTATTTATTCAACAAGTATTATAAAAAAACACTGATTATGATAGAAATAATAGAAATAAGTTCTTTATTCACAGCTGCGGGTCAAAGATTATTAAAGACCGTGAAACATGCATCAAAGTAGAATATGATATCTTAATTACAATTAGCTTATTCATAATAATGATGGCTACTTTGAAGTTGAAATACGTATTCACCGCATAAAAATAATTTACCTAGAACTTTAAGTCTAAAACTACTTAAATCGGTTCAAAACCCCACAGAATTAGATGCATACGAAAACATCTACATATACAAATTGAGAAAACAGATAATGAATTTAGACAATGGCCCAATTCCAAATTCTGATATAATAAAATTAAACCATTTTCAAAAATAAAAATCCAATACCTTAATGTCAAGGTTAACGTAGATACACTCACTTTAGTAACAAAACAAACGCCGCATACTCACCAAAGAATACCGGCAATAGATAGATGGGGCTTTCCACACACCTAATCCAGTAGTCAGGCAACTCAAAGTATCCTCAAGTCAGATTATATCCTCCGTTAAATCGTATAAAAGGACAGAACTTTTTTAATACCATTGTGACACAGGCACCAAATTAGCAACAAGCAACATATCTCTGAATCCATATCCCAGAGATAGTTACGATTAGCTAATTCATACTGATGATGACTACATTGTAGTCGAAATACGTATTTATAAAATACAAACAAATGTTCTAGGAACAGGGGCAAAAATTTGAAATATAATTTCAAAAAAACCTAGAGTTCTCTTTGATTATTTTAATAATCTTTATTAATTTACCTAGGATTTGCGCCCACTACGTTTCGATTAATGTCCATTTAAATACTCAACATATATTCATTGTCATGTGAGAAGGAAAAGCTAGACCTAGCCTACTTGTTTTTTCAAGGTACGCAAGGGCTCATTGAAAATTTTTATATTTAAAAAAATATGTAGCATACAATTAATTTTCTATAAAATTAAATGCTATGTGAAAATATTTATTTAATTAAAGAATTATACCCTTATTTAATACACAATGCTTCCTACGTCATGTCAACAAAATTTTGAAGCGCCTGTGAATGTTGAGTAATCCAAACAAGACGGACACATGCAATGCCGTGAATTAGTCATAACACATAAGTTGACGGATTTTTTAACTTATCAAGATAACCTACAATTATGTATACAGGTAACAAGCATTAATATAATTTTCATAAACAATATGTGTACGTATAATTGAATTACACATTAAACATTTTAAAACTTATATTGATAATTAAATAAAATATAAAAATATAACCTAAATTAAATCCATTTATATGTTCTTACCATTTACCTCAACTAAATTATGACATATATGTATAGTTAACTTTACGATTTAACCTTAATTATTTACATATCATTTAAAGTTTGTCTCAAATGTATTATGTTTGTAATTAAATGATAATAAATTAGTGAAGGAAATTTAAAAATTATTTATTGTGACGATAGAAAATCAATAAATTATTTATCCTAAACGAATAATATTGAATGTAAACATTTTTTAAAGATGCCGGAATAATTGTATTATACTTCATAGCACGCTTCATACATTTTGATACAAATTAAGGACGTTCAGACAAATTAAGGACGTACTACGCTAGAGTCAAATGAATTCTATCTTTAATAAAATCTATTTAGGATTTGAAAAAAATTGTAAAGTATGTCAATAATCTTATAACGATTTATAACCTTTTTTTTTATTTGTCCTAAACATTTTAAAAGTATTTATTGTAAAATATCAGTAAATGTAAATTAGAAATTAATTTGACTTTATTTGACAATAAACTATGTTTTATAATGACGTTTACAGTGTGTATATTTTTTTACTGTGTATATTTCAAAATATGGTGGCAAAAACAAACCTAACAAAACAGTTTTAATTTTATTAAATAATTAATTCAAACGTTCGTCAACACCTTTTTTTTAATGCAAATATATAAACTGTATATTTCAAAGAATATTTATAAACATTATATATTACGGTGGTTATTTTAATAATATAGTTATTATTATTTTAAGTACAAAACAATTCTGCTCTTCATAAGACGCTGTGTTAAAAGTTTGATTTTTACTCGATATTCTTTGAAATGATCGACGACAGGTTTTTAATTTTCGAGGGAGGATAACTACATAATTGAGCTATTCAATTCACTAAAAAAAATGTTATCTACTATCAACCCTAATGCACGAACTTCCTTAAGTCTTCGCCAGTTGAACTCTATTTCGTTTGAACTACAACATTAGGTTCAATTGTAGACTTTTGGATGTCAATACATTTTAAAATTTACAATTATACAAATGAATAGTACTTTTACTTCATAAAAAATAAACGTGGAATTTTTCCAATGGAATTATCTTCATCTTGGTACTGTAAAAAAATACAAGGTAAAAGGTCCGTAATAAAATCGCACGTGCAAAATACGTATTGAATCTCAAAGGTTGGTTGTATGTTAACAGAGATTATTATTAAATTTATTTCATAGCTAATTCTATACAAAAAAGAGCTTTTAAAAAATCCACGTCGGGCCAATATCTCTCGAGCTATACGGTTGAGAAACCGTAACGTTGGAATAAACTGAGTTTAAAAGGAACAAAAAGTGTCGTCCAATACGCTCTTGGTGGTTTATGGTGACCCGTAAAGTTGCAATTTATTGATAAGTTAGATTAAAAGTCGTGGAAATTAGTTTTTCTTCCTAGAAGTCACTTACGTTAACCGAAGTCTAAATATTACTTATCTTATCAGGGACACATTTGGACTTCTCACTACAGTTTATCCTACGTGAATTTTTTAAACGGAATTTGTGTGTAGAAGTAGCCAAGAAATAAATTTAATTATAACCTCTCTAAACGTAAAACCAATTGTTTACGAAATATTTGAGATAAACATATTTTTGGGACCTTTTAGATAAGTTATGAGCCTAAAAGGTCCCAAAAATCAGCTTTGAACTATTTGCCATGTTTTCATAATGTCTAAATGAAGATAATTCTAGTTGCAATCTCCACGTCTATTTTTTAGCGAATTTCCTCCAAAGGAAATGCAGCTATTGTTTTTTGCACCAATGTTGGAATTTCGTAAAAATTTCTTCAAATGTCCATCGATCCTACCTATTAGATGTTACAAATCACTATCGCTAAAATTTGTATATATATACATATATATATATATATATATATATATATATACATATATATACAACATATGTACTTTTTTTAAATGTCTATGGACTCTCTAGCGGTCACAATTTTATTCCCATTGTAATCAAATTTGGTATTTGAATAGCTTTTGGTATTCTAAAGGTCAAGTTCGTTAATTGGTAAAATCGGGCGATTGGAAAGGGGGTTTCGAGGGAAGGGAAAACACAAAATTTGACTATCTCCCTTAATATTTGAATAATCGAAAAATTTATCAGAAGTTAAGTTGCAGGTACTAAGTTTCACTGTTATTTTGTTTCTTATCATTTTTCTGTTACACTAATATTTACAGAAATATTTACAATTAAAGATTGAAAGTTAAAATTCTAAATATCTCTGTTTACATTAGAGTTTGAGAAAAATGAATTGTAGCAAACTTGATTTTCTACAACTTTACTCCTTATACATTTTTCGATTTTACTAATATTAAGAGAGATATTTAATATTTTGTGTTTGTTTGACACGAATATATAAAATATATTTTATTGTAAAAATTTTGATTGTCATTTCCATAGTAACTATAAAGTATTATCGTTATACATCGATTTATTTTGGCTATTAACAAATTTAATTTTTGCAAATACTAAAGTCATATCAGATATTATATTTCATTTTGATCACACTAAAATTATGACCGCTAGAGAGTGATTTATGTATTCTAAGGAAATTCGCTAAGTTGACGCAGCTCCTGCGTAACGAATTTTTTTATTAGTCATTTGTATTATGTAATATTTCACTGGGCTAAAATTGAAACTGATAAAATCAAAATAGTTTTGCCATTTCTCATTTAGCTCAAAATCGGTACTAAGAGATTGAAGAGGTAAAAGATTCGAAGTATATTAATATAAGAAATTCAATAAAACATTATTGGCTATGCTAAAAAATAAAAGTGGAGAATATTTATATATATTTTTTTAAATCTTTTATATTAAACAAATTTTAAAAAAGTATTCCTAGGCCAAAAAATTGGGATTCAATGCTTACTAAGGTAATTGTAATAAAATTATATCTAAAAGTAAAAGTTATATAGAGTTTAATGTGTTTTTATGTTCATCAAGGAAATTCATATTAAGAATTATATCGTCCAGTTAATTTTAAGCAATGCTGGATGTATTCAATTGTTCACTATAGATGTTACACGTATTATCCCAGAATTCTTTGCGGAACAATTAGATTGGCAGATAAATATACACATATGTAACTAGTTGTATTACATTGGAATTGAAAGATGGTATAATGTGTATTAAACAAATTTATTCTAATCAATATGGACATTTGTGTCCCAATTTTAGTAATTATGCTTACTATTATGCATAGATTAACTATATTGCATTTTCACGTGATTTAAAATTTGTGAAATTTTTTTTGTTCTATTAGAACTTGTCGAAATTTTGATTACAAGATTTGGCGTCAACTAAACATGCAAACATAAGTTATATAAATGTTAAATGATGACTGGAAATTTGGATGTTTCAGTCAAAAATGATCACAAAATTTACGTTTAGCAGATACTAAGTAGATATGATGCCCGTCCGTCTGCCCTCTGCCCGTGGACACGAGAAAACTATTAAAAAAAAAGATACCGAGCAGAAATTTTGTTTGTGTGTTCTAGAAGATAAAGTTCCCACCACTAGGGGGAACAAAAATCAAAAACAACAAAGTTACTTTTTTTTAAATAAACAACTTTTGTTTAAAAATTTTTCATAAACTGATTATATACCGGGAATTTAAACAATTATCTCCGTTAGTAGTTATTTTCAATTGTTTTATATTAAAAGCAGCAACATTTCATGGGTTTTTCAATGTCTTTAAAAGATCTTTGTATAGAATTTTAAAACACGACCAGTATCATAACTTGGGTATTTTAACGAGATCTCCTGTCTTGAAATGGATTGATGATTGATTTCAATTCCGTTACGTTTATTTAAAGGTTGGTATAACCGGGATAGTTTTCCGATAGTTTTCCGCTTATATGAAAATCTTTACAACCGTTTAAAGATCATCGGATTTTTAAGAAGTGGAAACGCTGGGTAAATTATATATTCCGTATAAAATTATACAATAAAAAATCTTCCCGGCGCTTCCATTCCTAAAAAGCCATTCACCAAGAAAGCCCAGGAGATTTCAACAGTTGAAGAGATTTTCATCAAATACATCTATGAAACATACCGAATAAAACAACCTTCAAATAAATAAACCGCATTGAAATCAGTAATTTTTAATGATAATCACTTCATTGCGTCGGATAATTTTTTAATTTGTAATAAAAATAAACTTTACTTGTTTTAAAAAAATCTCCCTATATTGGACCCTGCCTACAGTATAGATTTATGTAAGATAATTGCACTTACAGATTAAAATTTATTGAAACTATATTTCGAGTATGTTTGGAATAAAACACTTCTTATCCTACAACATAAGTATCAGTACGTTACATATATATTGTTGACAATTCCGACTTTAGCTGTATTCGAACTATTTACTCACATCGCGTTGTGAATTTTTAAGTTTTATACACAAAGTTTAAAAAAATTCGCTACACAGGAGCTGCTTCAACTTAGCGAATTTCCTTAGAATCACTCTCTAGTGGTCACAATTTAGTGTAATCAAAATGAACTGTCATATCTGATATGATTTTAGTATTTGCAAGGTTAATTTTATTACTAAACGATATACGTCGAGGGGAAAGGGGGGCTTAGAGAGAGAGAAGAAAACGCAAAATATAAAATATTTCTCTTAATATTAGAAAAGTGGAAAAATGTATAAGAAGTAAAGTTGTAGAAAATTATGTTTGCTACAATTCACTGTCAGATTATTTTTCTCAAACTCAAAATGTGATCAGAGATATTAAGAATTTTTACTTTCAATCTTAAATTGTAAATATTTCTGTAAATATTAGTGTAACAGAAAAAATGATAAGAAATAAGATTATAGTTAAACTAATTACCTACAACTTTACTTTTAATAAATTTTTCGATTTTTTAAATATTAAGGGAGATATGCCAAATTTTGTGTTTCAATAAAAACTTATGGAGATATTGAAACAAAAGATGTTGCAAAAATAATAATCAACAACTCTTTTACATTTTCTGTAAATTAACCTTCAAAAATAACATGGTTTGAAATCACTCAAAATTTGTATGTATTTTATGTATAACGTATTGTTGAAATTTATCCTGACTAAAGCAATCATCTTGGAATATGACGTCATGAGTAACATCGCCAATACTTTTTACATTTTGCTTTGGCTGTCTCAAGATAACATACTTTGATAATTTATATTGACCATCTACAGTAATCGACATTCAGTTGTATTCAAACGATATACAAACAAGAAAAGAATATTATATTATCGAATGATAATTAGTGAGAACTCTAGGTTTTTGAAATGAAATTTCAAATTCGCCCCCTTTACCTAGATCAGTTTTTTGTATTATAAATACGTATTTCGACTACAATGTAGTCATCATCAGTATAAATAAGCTAATCGTACTTTACTCTTTGACAATTAGAAATAGATATAAAGTCGAGATCAATAGACAAAAATAAATAGAAAATTAACTAAATTAAAATATACTGGATTTAAAATATAATAAATTTTAAATTATATTGAAATTACTCTTGTTTAAATTTTCTTCATTCACATTTATTCCTGTTAATTTTACTCTTATTAAAATTACTCTTACATTGTCGCAGGATATGTTACTTGTTACTAATTTGGTGATAATTTCACAGCTTCACTAATTTGGTGATCAGAAATGACAGTGAAAGATCTTATTCATAGCACTATCATAACGTCTAAGGTAGCTCAGTTGGTAGAGCATTTGTCTAGAATGCCAGAGGTCGTGGGTTTAATCCCCTTCCCTAGATGTATATGATTTTTCATATCAAGCATTTGATGTCAAAAAATGGAAAATACCTTCAATATATGCAGGCTTTATATATTATAAATTAGCAGGCTTTCTGCATATTAGCTCAACGCATGACCCTTACGTATTTATGTACAGCAAGATTTGGGTAAATATTTTGTAAAATAATCAAATTCGGTAATTACGAATAACATAAACACTGTGTAACATATTGTACATTGTTATATTATGCACATGTTGAAATACAAACATGATACTCTTAAAGTCTCATAAAGATGAGAGTGTGAGTTGTGCATAGGAACAGTGAACGCCATTTTTAATGTCTCTACTTTTTATACACGGTATATAGCTTTTCCTATAAGGAATCAATGTTAAATATTATTTACTATAATAACTATGCACAATGCTTAATAAATATATAAAAATAGTGGGGGTACTCTGTGGTGTATGGGATGTTTTGTGTACATAATGCTGGCTGCTGTATAAACTCGTCAGTACTACATAAACATCTAATTAGAGTGCGTTAAATATATTCATTATTGTCTTCTTAAGTTTAGCCATTACTTCTAACAATTGAAAATTGTTTTTGAATATCCCTTATTTTTTGTATGTGGAATGTTTGAAAATAAATGATAGAACAGTATAACATAAAACTACAATCCACTCAAATTAAAAGAGAAATTATACCCCAAAAAAAAAAAAATAATAATAAAAATAGAATTCTGACAAAAAAAAAGGTTAAATCAACGGTTCGAATATTCTTCCATTATTTGCTAAACAATATCCGAGTCGATTGTAGAAATCTAGCCGGGTATTTTCTAGCACTTGAGGAGAAATATTCGCACGAAAAACTGTCCAACACACACGGTATAATACATATATCAGAGTATATTAATAGTAGTAGGGGTGGAGAGGTCAAAGCTTGGTCTTATTTGGCCTTTTTTACCTACCCTTAAAGAACAAGGAATGTAGACTAAGCCGATATTCATGTGGAGCTTTTGAAAGGAAACTGCAGTAAACCATTCCATACATAGCCGGTAATTTTCGTTATTGTCCATACGCCGACAGTTTAGTCAATTAACCGCCCCATTAATTATTTTAAAAAATTTTTAACTAATTTAATTGAAAAACTGCCACCGTTGAGAATCGAACCAGCAAACTCCCAATTCCAAACAGCGCCTTTAACAGGTCGACCACTCGGGCTGGTTACACGCTGGTCTGTCTGAAAACACGATAACTTAGAAAAGAAAAGAAATAACGATCTGAAATTTTGTATGTATGTTCTAGTGCTAAAAAGTATATTTTAATTTTGTGCGGTAAACCTCCCTTACTGTTATTTATAAATTAATTTGTTTTTATGAGCTTATGTCAGAATACCAAATACATTTCGTATTTGAAATAACGAATTGTCTACTATTTTGATTAATCAATTTATGTTGTTAAAAAGAAAGAATACAAATTTCGATAAAAAAAGGAAGCTATTTTTTTAGGAAAGTAAATTTTCTAAGCTAAGGTAGGCCGCTATTGTTTTTGTACCGTTGTAAAAATTTCTTCAAATGTATCGTTACTACCTAATAGATTTAAACGATGATGACCCTTAAAACTTTTATATGTATATATATATATATGTATATATATATATATATATGTATATATATATATGTATATATATATATATATATATATATATATAGAGAGAGAGAGAGAGAGACACTGTTTAAAGATCGCAGTTTAAATTCGATTGTTCGAATATTCGTTAATGGGTAAACTCGGACAAGGAGAAAGGGGGTTAAGGGGGGCATAAAATTGGGCTCCCTTAATATTGGAAAAATCGAAAAATACATAAGAAGTAAGGTTGTAGAAAATAGTTCGGTAGTGTATTATAGCAAACATGATTTTCTACAACTTTACTCATTATAAATATTTCGATTGTTCTCACATTAAGAGAGATATTTTATATTTTGTGTTTTCTTCTTTCTCTATGCCCTCTTTTCTCCTTGACCTATGTCAAGGACCATGACCATTGACCATTTATTAATAAAACAGATCTAGCAAATACCAAAATCATATCAGATTTGAAATAACATTTTGATCAGACTAAAATTGTAACCGCTACAGAGTAATTTCTCTATTCTAACGAAATGTGCTTAGTTGACGTAGCTCCTGCGTAACGATTTTTTTTTCTTCAACTTTTAACGTTATTTATTCGATCTAATACAATATACAATAATAAATTAGTTTGTCTTTGTTCGTGGTATCACTAATATAAATTCGAGCAGAGGTGCAGTTTATCGTCAGATTAGAAATGGGTGAAACTAATAATTCTATACATATATCAAATTCAATATCGAATGATATAACATACATTATAGCTAACCTCAACAATGATTTGATGTGCATGTTCACATATGCTGGTTTCAAAAAGAAAATTTATATCCAACTTGTACTATATATATATAGTTAACGATAGCATAAAGACGATCTTTAGTTTAATCTAACTATCTATACTATGTACTTTCAGTAATACAGTTTGGATACAATTATGCCAAAAGTGTATATTGTTACTGAAAACTTATTGTTATTACATACAATATCATAGATTAATTACAGTGCGGTACACTTTTAGTGAACACGAAAATTTAAACAAAAACATAAATGGTATTTTAAAGGTTCCCCCCTAGAACTTTCCAGAATTGGTAGTGTGCGGAGTATATTAATTACAGTACTGACAGTGGTCAAAATTATTTATATACTTGTACAATAAGTTCCAATTGTCCCGTGAATAAAAAAATTCGTTACGTAGAAGCTGCGTCAACTTAGTGAATTTTCTTAGAATACATAAATCAATCTCTAGCGGTCTTAATTTTAGTCTGATCAAAATGAAATGTCGTATCTGATATGATTTTGGTATTTGCTCAGGTCAGATTTATTAATAAATGGCATAGGTCAAGGGGAAAGGGGGTATAGAGAGAGAAGAAAACACAAAATAAAATAAAAATCTCCTAATATTAGAACAATCGAAAAATTTAGGAGTAGTAAAGTTTTAGAACTAATGTGCACAGAGATATTTAGACTTTTAACTGTCAATCTTAAATTGTAAATATTTCTGTAAATATTAATGTAACAAAAAAAATGATAAGAAACAAAATTATACTAAAACTAATTTTCTACAACTTTATTTCTTATAAATTTTTAAGTAAGAAAATATGGTAATATGCAGGGTATTTCATGTTTTACTTGTAAAGTGGTCAGAGAACACATACAAAGAAATAAACTTCAAGTTAAGTTAAATATGAACTACCCTGCACCTGAGAAACCTGAGAAATAAGTTTCCAATAAATATATACCAATCACATTTCAAAATTTTGCCCCTATTCCTAGAACATTTGTTTGTATTTAATAAATACTAGATGATTACACTACAATGTAATCATCATTAGTATGAATTAGCTAATCGTAACTATCTTTGGGATATGGAGTCAGAGATATGTTGCTTGTTGCTACTTTGGTGCGTGTCTCACAATGGCATTAAAAAAGTTCTGTCCTTTTATACGATTTGACTGAGGGTATAATCTGACCTGACGATGATTTTAGTTGACTGACTAACGAAGCCCCACCTATTTATGCGGCGTTTGTTTTGTCACTAAAATGAGAGTATCGACGCTAACCATGACATTCAGGTATTATATTTTAATTTTGAAAATGGTTTAATTTTATTAAATCAGAATTTGGAATTGGGCCATTGTCTAAATTTATTATCTGTTTTCTCAATTTGTATATGTAGATGCTTTCGTATGTATCTAATTCTGTGGGGTTTTGTACCGATTTCAGTAGTTATAGACTCGATTTATCAATTTTGTGGTTGTTCTCAATAACGTGCGAAGCTATATACGATTTTTCAGTTCTTCCAAATTTCACATGAGTCAGATGTTCTTTGATTCAAATTCCGATTTGGCGACGTCTTTGACCAACATAAATTTTCGAACAGTTTTGACAACTGACTCCATGTATGCCCGATTGTTTTTCATTACTAATTTTATCCTTAGGGATGCCCAGTAACTGTTTGATTTTATTTTTAGTAACAAGCGCTGTTTTTAGGTTGTGGTCCCTTAATTCTCTAATTCCCTTAATTTTATTTTAATAATCCTTAATATACCAATTAGTTTATCACTTTAGTGAATAAACTAGCTTCTAACATAGATTTCACTACTATTTAAGACGATAATTTTTGTTTTTGAAGGGATATCAATACTTTTGATATGCAAAAACTTGGTCCCTCTCAAATTTTTTTTTTTTTTCGGATATATATTATTTTTCTATTTGAAAGATCCTAGCTGAATGCACTAACAAATCATTATTATATTCATTTTATAAATAAATAGTAAAGGAAAACTAATTTGTGAAACATATTGTGTGATGAAGGGTACTTAAATTCTATTGTAGAATGACTATTAAATTTATTACAATTGCAATAATATGCTCTGATAAATTTAAATGCAATTTAGGTTTCAATATGTGAGTAACAATCTATAGATTTCGATGTAGATTGGATTCGATACGTATAATTGAATTTATGTCTGCTGTTCGAGTAAGCAAATTTAGGCATACAAATATATGGCCAGAGATATATAATCTAGAAATTAACAAAATGCTTAAGGACGTTCCCAAAGAGCAGTCGTGTTGAACTTAAAAAAAATTCCATTATGTAAACTATAATAGATCAAATAAAATATATTTGAGATACACTGTTACTTTTTGCTGTAGTGTTATTATATTTTATTTGATCTATTGTAGTTTACATTATGGAATTTTTGTTTAAATTGAGGACAATATTTATAAGACAACTAACACCGACCGCTTTTCTTTGTTATTTTTGTAGAAAGATATTTGTTATATCTTCAATTACTTATCTCAGTTTTTTAAAAGAATCGTAAGAAAATTACTATTGATATTTAATAAAACGTGTGTGACAACATTAATCGGGCTAAGTTTTATATGATAAACATACAAATTTTAGCTGTCAATATTTACAAATTTAGTGCCGTAAGGATCATTACAAAAAAATTCTGCGAGTAGAAGATACTTTTAACTACATATATTCAAAATTACAGAATAATCGTAAGAAAACTGATTTTCTTGGGAACGTCCATATGGTATTTCCAAACTATTATTAGGATGTCAAGAACTTCATGAAATCACCATATTAGTAAAATGAATCCTCAGAAATCAGCTAAATTTTTCTGAGAAATTATCCCCATGGCGTTTTTGAGAAAACCGTTACGTAAGTTGGAAAAATTTAACATGCATCTTCATAAACATGGTGAAATAAAATGCACGATTCCGACTGTTTTTACTTCGAACTCTCTCAATATAGTCACGGATGTTCTGAAATTCGACACATATTTTCCTCAATTCCTTAGAAATATTTTTCTAAGGAATCTCTCATCTCCACTTCCCCTCAACCGACTCTATTCAGCAATGTACCTAGCCTTTCAAATACTACAGGCATATCAGTTACGAAATTTTGTTTTGATCGGACTAAAATTGTGACTACTAGAGAGTAACGAAAACATGGGTAATTTATTTATTTATATGTGTATCTGTTGCCATTCTTATTAAAAATAATCTAAGCGAAATTAAATTTATTCTTACTTGTGTATGTATTCGGATGAAATTCGCTAAGTTGACGCAGCTCTTGCGTAACCAATCCGATAACAGCCCTTTGTGTAACTGACTGGTTCGCTCACCCACGTGTACAAATTCTAACGCACTTCTAGATATGCTAGAAGGATGCGTTTCTTTTTTGCATTCGACACGGAATAAGTTCAAACCTATGGGAAAAGTGTTTCTCGAGGCACGAGGCGAGGCGAGGTTTTGGTATCACCTCGCCTCGCCTCTCTTTTTTTAATATCAACCTCGCCTCGCCTTGGCCTCGGCCGAGGTAGAATGTTGACCAGGCTCGCCTCGCCCGAGGTAAAATTTTTACTAAATTTGACTTATTTTGCTTGAATGTACATAATATGGTTAAAAAAACTTGTTCGAAAATAAATGTCTTTAAAACACGGAATATAAATTGTTTAGTCTCTAAATTTTTATTGATTTCTCGAATGAAAACAGTAAATTCAAAAAAATTTGGCCTAAAAAAATATTCTGAAAAAATGAAATCCCGGGATGTTTTAAGAACTATAAAAGAGGTTCTTCAAAATGCTTCCACGATTTCCAATGCGAAACCCATACAAGTTACTGTAAGTATAAAGGAAATTAAACTTTTTTCAATTCTTTCAAATTTATTCATTTAATTATATATTTATTCATTGAAATAACAATAATGAAAACATACGTTATATAGGTAATATAGTATTACAGTATTATACATAAAATGAACAGACCCTCAAAATTTTCATTATTCTTGTAGTAAATGTTTTTTATAGATACAACATTTTATTTTATTTTTATACGTAAGGGGAAGATATAACACTTAACATGTATTAACATTACATATATTTTTTAAATGCTTGTGCTATCACTGACACTGCATTTTTTTGTAAATTTGCCTCGGCCGAGGCGAGGTTTTTGTGATAATATACCTCGCCTCGCCTCGTTTAGTAACGAGGAATAAAATTTTGAACCTCGCCTCGCCTCGTCTCGTTCCTCGTAACCGAGGACCGAGGCGAGGCGAGGTTACCTCGTAGCCTCGGTGAAACCCTATATGGGAATAAACGGAAAACATTTAATTTTACCAACACTCCTCAAAAATACATTTTTTACTTCTATACATAGTATAAGGGAGTGGTTTTTTGTATTCGACGTGAAATACCATCATTATTTTTATATATGCTAGAAGTATTTGGTTTTTTGCTTTCGACGTGGAATACTTTGAAACATAAAGAAAATATTTTCTTGTTCCCCCTTGTGTTTTCTTTGGAGCCACACTTGCAACTCCTCTATCAACTCCCTTGATTGTTTTCTTGCGTTCTTTACTTTACCAAATTTACTTTACGTTCTAGAACGCGAAACCAAAACCGAAGGCCGCCTCCCGGAGTGGAGCACCCTTGCGAGCAGAGTGAGTTTTTATTTTAAATAAAACCACAAATTACAAAGATATCCATCTTTCATAATTGCCGGGGAAATAGAAAATAATACTTGAAACTAATCTGGTCAGATTCTAATGTGTCTAAATTTGTTAAGCCTACAACATATTTATTGTGAATCATTATTACATACAATATACATATTTTCAAGTTTTTACTAACGAACTATAAATACATGATCGATTTGACCCTTTTTTGTTATGAATATACGTATATCAGAAAATTTGTGATCCGTAGAAAATGTTTAATAGCGTTGTTACCAATACTCGTTTTATCCTGCAGGTACTTATACTAAAATATACTCAACGATACAGCTATTTACTTCGTTACTGTTTCAAAAGTAGTAAAAATTATATTAATGTTTATATTCTACATAATATTGTTTTTTTAATCATTTTATGTATGTACTATTAATAATATCGCGCAGTAAGAGTACGGTCACCTCAAGGGTAGTCAAGGATTGTCTGGAGGAACTGCTGGAGCTGTCAAAACGGAATAATGTTAAATTGATCTGGATGCCGGGTCACAAATGCGCCCATGGTTGTTGATAAACTAAATTAGTCGAGAAACCACCATGCAAAAATATATTTTCAAAAAAATATTTCTTCAAAACATCAACAATTGTGTTCTAGAAAGACCCATGGCAGGTATAAAAATGCGAGTCCAGTGCTGATCAAAATCAATATATAATTGACTGTTGTTTGATCAGTTCAAAGTATACAATTGACTGTTGTTTGATCAGTTCAGAGTATATAATTGACTGTTGTTTGATCAATTCAAAGTATATAATTGACTGTTGTTCGATTCAGATCAAGTTCAGATTAAGTTAAAGTTGGCATTTGTACGATTAGTTCAGAGTTTGACATCGTATTGTAAAATTAAAAAAAATAAATTAGATTTAAATTCTTTTAAAAAGCAAATAAAATCACGTTTTTGTTTCGTAAAAATTTTGTTTAATTTAATTTTATTTTCTTTAAAAAAAACGTGCGTGTCGTTCCAGTTGGAAAATATTTAGTAAAACTTTTTACTAATATATATATTTTTGTTTTGTCGTGTATCGGAATCTGTTGCAGGTTCGGGCAGCGCTCCTTTGAGAAATAAAGAGAGCCAAGATACCGCAACAATCTAAGAGTAGGAAAAAGTACGGAAGAAATTTTATTTTGTTTTGTGACATTGCATTTATACAGCCAGTCAACCCTTTAGAGTAATTTATATGAAGACAGTATAGTTGACTTTCAATTATAGCCTTATTTTATGTGTTAAACATTTGAATTAAAATAAAAATGAGTTAAAATAAACAGCGTATACAACAATACAAAAATAAAAAGTATATAACATATAACAGTAAAAAGTACAGACAGCGAGGGCTTGAAATTCGGGCAGAAAAAATGGGCACAACTAAGTGCAGTCTTTCGCTCATTTTTATCAAAATTTTTTTTTAATAATCTCGCACACAGGGACATCTTTTTTATCCGAATTAAGCATATCCAGTTCCGTCTCTAATCAGAGCTCATTTACTTTAAGCCTTTCCTCAAAGTTTGTACCTGGGTAATATCCAACACGATGTCCAATAGTCTCTATCCCATCACATAAAACACACATTCGTTCATCGTTTATTGTTTTGGTCTCCCATCCAAAGATGTAAATTCTAAACTTTTCCAATATTCATCCCTACAGGGGTGCAAGTATCTGGCTTCATTCTCATTATGATATAATCTTTGGAAGAAAGTTAAACAAGGCTTTTGCCCTATTCCAGTTAGAGCTTGTAAGAGGAAATGGTCCTGCAGGATGTTCTTAATAGCTGATAAGCTATTTGATAATTCGTTTTCGATTAATATATTTTCGATATCATATAGCTTTATAGTACATATTCATATAAGCTGATTGGCAAATCTATTTTTCATATATATGCTTTTTATAGATGTTTATCTGAAGTGGAATATATGCTATACAGTATTCAATTGTTTTATGTTTATGAAAAACTAACAAAATCTTAGTCTTCTGTCTAGATATATCCCAAAAACTATACCCAAAAACGACCCTGAAATTGTATATATGTGTGTGTGTTTTCTATAGTTAAAAAGTATCTTCAAGTTCATAAATGAGAAAAATCCGATCGTGCATCCACACGTCAAATGGAAATGTCCATCTTTGAAACTGTTAGAAATTTAAACGCCAAATAAATTCATTGTAGAGTCAAGTTTTAATTTATGGTATATTCCATATTATTATATGTTTTGTGAGTGAAAACTTTTGTTTGAAACTTTTTTCATTAACTGAATAGTTACGTCACACTTTCAGCTAAAACATTTGTAATTATCTTGATTACAAAATCGTATATGTATAACAGGCGTATCAGGTCAAATACCTAAGCCGTACAAAAACGCCCAATTGAAAAATTTTTGGCACAGGAATTTCGAGCTAATTTCGAACTTTCCAACACTAATTTCAAGTTTTCCCAAAACTTTTCCGTTGCCCGGAAACGACAAAAACATTTTGCACGGCTAGCGGAATTTTTCTGATTCCCAAAATCCTTATAGACGTTCCCTTGGAAATAATTTCTTCCGCAGAAATGTTGAGCTAATTTCCTGTGCAAGTTGATCCTGTGCAAGCAGAGCCACCGTTCGAGATCACGGAAGAGAATTTCCGAAAAATATCCTTCATAACGAGTTTTCCGTAAAACCGTTTTCACAAGAAGTTAGCTCGATATTAGATCAAAAGTCCTGTGCAAGAAAGTTTTCACGCAGGCGCGTCTTCAGGCTTCATTTGATATTACATAATTTTTGGTATCCCAATAAAAGCGTTTTTTGCTATAATCTCGGAAAATTTAGGTTTTTATGAACATCTGGAATGAACATCACAGGAAATTAGCTCGAAATTAGCTTGAAATTCCTGCGGAAGAAATTATTTCTCAGGGCACGTCCTTACGAACCCTTCGCGATCAGAAAAATTCCGCTAGCCGTGCAAAATGTTTTTCTCGTTTTTCCGGGGAACAGAAAAGTTTTGGGAAAGCTCAAAATTAGTGTTGGAAAACTCGAAATTAGCTCAAAATTCCTGTGCAAAAAATGTTTCGATTGGGCATTTTTGCACGGCTTAGGTATTTAACCTATCGTATTTGGCATATCGCACCTTGTATGTATATAATATTTTGTAAATTGTATTTTTATGTGTGTGTGTCTGTACTGAGTAAAATAAACAGTCCACTCTATGATAACGTCCACTCTATTATAGACTTTTTTGAAACAAATTAAGTAAACAAATTGGTAATATAAAAAGACAATTTAATGACAACTATCAATGTTGAATTAAAATATAAGTATCTCTATTTCTTATCTGATAAATGGGGATTATTTATTGTATATAGCTAAACCCTTAAGATTTTATGTATCCATGCTTCACAATAAAATGCCATTTGTGATACATACGATACCAGATTAAAATCGAATTGTATTAAACGATATCTTTTTTGTTCATTATGTTAATTTGTATGTTGTATTAGAGATTAGGTTGCCTATCTACAGTTTCACATCTAAATTAGCATTTAAGAGGAAATTGGAAAATGTATACATGAGAAAATATATATTATTACTCTTTGTTTATCGACCAAAATAAAGCAAAAGAATACAAATTGAATTGTAGCGTCGATAGTGTTTGTAAACTGTCCTAAATGCTTTATAAATTAAAAATGTGGAAACAATAATTTAAATGTTACTACTAAGAGTCGTATCATATTCAGATAGAGGCAGATCGTCTGATTTTCGATAAACATTCGAGAGACAGGCGATAGATAGTACAGTACACTCTTTCAATCTCTATAGATTTTTAATCTGAAAAAAATAATCTAATCTGCCAACTTAGCGAAATTCCTTAGAATACAAACATTACTTTTTAGAGGCCACAATTATAGTCTAATCAAAATAAAATGTCGTATCTGATATGATTTTGGCATTTGCAAGGTCATTTTTATTAATAAATGGCATAGACCAAGAGAAAAGTCGGGCATAGAGAAAGAAGAAAACACAAAATATAAAAACCTCTCTTAAAATTAGAAAAATCGTAAAATATATAAGAAGTAAAGTTGTAGAAAATTAGGTTTGCTTCAATTCACATTTCTCAAACTCGAATTTGAACAGAGATATTAACTGTCAATCTTAAATTGAAAATATATCTGTTAATATTAGTGTAACAGAAAAAATGATAAGAAATAAAATTAAAGTAAAACTAATTACCTACAACTTTACTGCCTATAAATTATTTGATTTTTCGAATATTGAAGGAGATATGCCAAATTTTGTGTTTCGTGTTTTTAAATAAAGTAGGCATTTACTCAAGCTCTATGTATTTTTTGTAAACTTATTGTAACATTATTGTATTTTTAACCCGACTTCAAAAAAGAGGAAGGTTCTCAATTCGTCTGTTTTTTTTTTATGTGTGTCACCTCAGAACTCCGTTATTTATGAACCGATTTAGAATTTTTTTTTTTAAATTATATTATATTTATTCTTTTAATTTAAACAAATTGCTTTTTTATAATATTAAATAATAGACTTTAATTAAGAATACTGGTTTTTAATGTAACATAAAACTCTTATTAACTAATATTAACAAATTATTGAACAATATTCAGAATAAATTATATTAAATATTATACAAAAATTTGTATGCATAAATTATTCAAAATATCTACCATTCTTTCCCAGGCAAACAGTAGCTGTTTTTGACAATTTATTCACAAGCTCTGGGTAACATGTTTGCATCTATATTTTGAAATGCTTGTCTTATTTTAATTAAAGATTCCTCACGATTAGATACACGTCCACTTCCATAAACTATATTTTTTATATACCCCCAAACAAAATAATATAGTACATTCTAAAAAAAGTATTCTAAATTAAAAATATATTATTCAATTATAAAAAAGCATATTTAAATTAAAAGAATAAATATAATATAATTGAAAAATACAATAATGTTACAATAAGTTTACCAAACTAATATAGAGCTTGAGTAAACGCCTACTTTAAATAAAAACACAGTTTTTCTGTTACACGGTGTATGAATATGTTGATTAGTTGATATATATATATATATATATATGAAAAATTTAACGATGGTCATTTCTACTCGGTAGGATCCATGGGCATTTTTAAGAAATTCTATCATCAGTGCAAAAACAATAGCTACATTTCCTTTGGAGGAATTTCGCTAAAAGGTACTAATCACCAAACAGCAAACCGTTTTGAATGATATTGATTTAATTTTTTCAATAAATGTCGAACAATTGTTAGTCCAAAGCTCATTACCGAAAATTGGGTGTAAACGACTCAGAAAACGGTTTTAGTTGTTAGATTAATAAATTTTATCATCGATTTAACATTTATTATACGTAAATACATAACATAACATATATACTACAACCTGATGGATATTATATACTTAGTTTATATACAAATGTATATAATCATAACTATTATAAGGGAAAAATGGGATTTTGTGTTACCATTTGGATTTTCCACATATTATTATATTAAAATATTATTTTTTAAAAATAAAAAATATTTGAAATTTTCGTAAAATCACTTTATTTTGACTAGTTACAGAACACAGTTCCTTCTTCAGAAATAAAAATGAAATGAACAATTTTAAGATTCTGTAGCAACAGATCAAACATTTTCGTGTACTTAACATAACATTTTGTGAATGAGATCTAATAATGGAAAAACCTAAAACTATAAAAATATTTTTGAATTGACAAATTATACAAATTTTTGAACATACAAGTATACATTTTTAGGTAATATATAAGATCGTCCAAATTAGACCCTAATAATATTGATGTAGGATAAATATATAGGATATAAATAAGGATATATAAATATAGGATATTTGTCACAACTTCGTTATAGTATATCTGTTTATAGACGTCCAGTCCCAGGCTATTCCAAAAAAAAATTTATATTAGTGCAATATTATTTGAATTATTTATATTTGTATTGAATGGGTCGTTACTTGACGAAAATCCATTATAATTATTAAATAAAACAAATATTTGTGATTTTTGTTCAATAATTTTATTTTGACTAGATAGATAAATCGTAGATGCTAGGCTGCCCTGGACGGGCTACACTTCGACCATAAGGTCCATTGTGATGCCTTAGGATGTGAGGATGTGAGTGGAGTTGGAGGAATTTTTGTGTATAGGCTAGGAATTGACAGAATGTGCGGCTGCAGCCGACTATGATGGGAACTATGCCGATATTCATCTGGAGTTCGTGAAGGAAACTGCAGAAAACCTTCTCAAGAACAGTCAGTTACTTCGTTCTTGTCCATACGCCGGCAGTTTAGTCAATTAACCGCCCCTTTATTATTTTCGTAATAATTTACAAACTGCCGATGTCGGGATTCGAACCCATAACCTCCCAGTTTCCAAGTTGGCATACTGCGCAGATTTAACGCTTTAGACCGCTCGGCCACTTGGACTGGTTTATTTTGACTATAGTTTCAGCAAATATATAATATGACGATCAAAAATGTTGGATTCACATAATCAGAAGCTGGCAATTATTGTGCTCAGAGAAATGCGTGAGGCATTGCAAGAGCAAAACATTGATGAACCTGATTCATTAGACCCAGTTAAATTAAGGGTTATAGGTTTAAAGGTTACAAATTTTGTAAAACTTACACTCCAACGAAAAGCATTTCTGTAACTAAATAGAAAATTAAAAATTATTAGCGTGCTATGAGAAAACTTTGCGTGAGAAGAAAACATCTTTGACCCGTCAGACTTTATGAGATTATGAAGCTTACGTCATAATTTGTTTTATTGTCTTAGATTTTAATATACATTTTTTTTCTAAATTATCATTTTCTCTAGTGTCTGGTCCTAATTACACATAATTTATATGAACAAAATTGTTCCCAGAATCACTTACGCGTAAATTCGAAATATTACTGTACATGAAATATATGGCTCATATAAACCACCGTTTCCTCTATACATAACATATAAATATATATAAACTGTATAAATTTTCCAATTTCCGTTTATCGGATATGTGTGGTGGATATTCAGGAATATCTCCTAATAAATCAAAAACTTCCTTTAATTATAAAAATACATTTTATGCATGTATTGTATTTGTAAACTTTTATATATATTTTAATATTTTTTTAAAAATATTCCGTAAACAAGAAACGTACACCACAACTATAGAGGAAAATCTACATCTTATTTGAATAGTCTATTTAATTTTTTTTTTAAATTCGTTTCGCAGGAGCTGCTTCAACTTAGCGAATTTCTTTAGAATACAAAAATCTCTAGCGGTCATAATTTTAGTGTGATAAAAATTAAATATCAAATCTGATATTATTTTAATATTTGCAAGGCCAATTTCATTACTAAATGGCATATCAATGGGAAAGGGGGCATAGAGAAAGATGAAAACACAAATATTTTTCTTAATATTAGAAAATATATAAGAAGTAAAGTTGTAGAAAATTATGTGTACTACAATTCACTTTCCGATCATTTTTCTCAAACTGTAATGTGAACAGAGATATTAAGAATTTTAACTTTCAACCTTAAATTGTGAATATTTCTGTAAATATTAATGTAACAGAAAGAATAATACGAAACAAAACTATAGTTAGACTAATTACCTACAACTTTACTTCTTATAAATTTTTCGATTTTTCGAATATTAAGGGAGATATGCCAAATTTTTTTTCCCCCTTTCTCTAAGCCCCCTTTTTTTCTCGTCCGATTATATATATATATATATATACATATATATATATATATATATATATATATGTATATATATATATATATATATATATATATATATGTATATATAAATATATAGTCAAAAGTTATGGAGTTTTTTGAATGGTCTTCTTGAAATTTTTTGGACATTTTTGCACCTGACCAATCGTTGATTAGACATTAATTAAATAAAGTAACAAACGCGTTAACCGAAAAAGAAATGGTGGGGAATTAACGCAGCGCCAGCAGAGATGCGTGAGGAAAGCGAGCTCCCTCCATCACTAACGTAGAGCGAGTCAACCTTATGCGTTTTAAATCCGGTACAGTTTTTATCGTAAATTTAAAAAAATTTTGGAAAATAAACCTCTTTTTTTCCCGAAAAATCTAATTAACTGAATTATTCAGTTTTTATAAGATTTCTTACGATGAAATTTTGGCATTTGTTGTTTTTTTTAAATTAAGAGCTGATTCGATTTTGGAATCGATCGGTACAGTTGTGTAAAAATTCTTAAAAAATATATATTTGGGATTATCATAAAGATAGTCAGGACAGTTTTTTAGTACCTCAAAAATTCGAGATCTTATAAAAACTCAGTTTTCGATAATCGGACTGAAAACAAAAACATCAAATTATTTGAAAACTTTCATTTTACTTAATGAAAAGTTGAAAATAAGTCTAAATTGCAATTGATTTAATCAGTGCAAAAAACATTAATAAATTCTTTATTTAATATTAATAAAGTACCTATAATTTTTAGCAAATTTCCTCCAAAGGAAATGTAGCTATTGTTTTTGCACCAATGTTTAAATTTCGTAAAAATTTCTTCAAATGTCCATCGATCGTACCTATTAGATGTTAAAAATCACTATCGCTAAAATTTGTATATATGTATATACATATTTATACATATATTATATACATATACATATGTACAACATATATACATGTGTATTTTTTTTAAATGCCTGTGGACTCTCTAGGGGTCAAAGTTTTATTCCGATTGGAATGAAATTAGGTATTTGAGTCGTTTTTGGTATTCTAAAAGTCAGTTCGGTAATGGGTAAAATCGGACGAGGAGAAAGGGCGGTTTAGAGGGAGGGGGAAACACAAAATTTGACTATATCCCTTAATATTTGAAAAATTGAAAAATTTATCAGGAGTTAAGTTGTACGGACTAAGTTTTACTGTAATTTTGTTTCTTATCATTTTTCTGTTACACTAATATTTACAGAAATATTTACAATTAAAGATTGAAAGTTAAAATTCTAAATATCTCTGTTCACATTCGAGTTTGAGAAAAATGATAAGGTAATGAATTGTAGCAAACTTGATTTTCTACAACTTTACTTCTTATACATTTATTCTAATATTAAGAGAGATATTAAATATTTTGTGTTTGTTTGACACGAATACAAAAAATATATTTTATTGTAAAAAATTTTGATTGTCGTTTCCATAGTAACTATAAACTATAATCGTTATACATCGTTCGATTTTGGCTACTAATAAATATAATTTTTGCAAATACTAAAGTCATATCAGATATTATATTTAATTTTGATCACACTGAAATTATGACCGCTAGAGAGTGATTTATGTATTCTAATGAAATTCGCTGTTGACGCAGCTCCTGCGTAACGAATTTTTTTCAATATTTTAGTTTGTTAAATTATTGGTGATCGTTGCTTGCGAAATTTTTTCGAAAAATGTATTTTTCAGGTATACTGAATCATTCAATTTTCATTGAATTGCCGCTGCGTTCATTCCTCACCATTTCTTTTTCCGTTAACGCGCTTCTCTAATTGGTTACTTTTTTTAACTAATATCTAATTAATGGTGAGCCGGGCACAAAAATATCAAAGGACTTGCATCTTAGAATTCCATCCCCTATCAATAAACTAATTTCAATAAACTCCATGACTTTTGACTCACCTGTATATAAATTCGCTAATAAGAACAATGTTCGGTCCGGCTAAAAAATCATACGAGTATTATTGCAGAAGTGTTATAACTATTCATGGTGGATTTTCCAGCACAATACCAAATTTTATTCTTATCAAACTCATAGACTAGGAGATGTTCAGAGGGCCAATAGCTCCACAGACATGTGTTGCTGGAAAATCGAGCATGAGTAGATTCTTAATATTTTCTGTTCTGTAACTAATGTTAACAGAAATATTAACATTCGAATACTTATAGAATTATTAATTAACATGGCTGATATCGATCGCTTGGTAACTTGATTTGATATTCAATATGACGCCGAGCTCTTCGAAAATTCGAATTTAGAAAACTAATTTGTTATTCTGTTTGCAACGAAATCATGTAATTAAAAACTACATACTGATACTTAATGATATCGGTGTATGAATAATTATTATTGATGTATAGTAGCAAATGTATCCAATTTTGTTGAGTATAAAATTAACTTACTCAATAAAACTAATTCGATTAATTTTCATATGGGTAAAATACGATTGGTTGAAAATATTTTTTAAACATAATTGCTATTTCATTTGCATATAGTATTAAGGTTGTTGGAACAGCACACAAGTAACTTCTCGGATCACGGTGATTTTTAACGAACTATATTACCAACTAAACCAGCCAAGTAGCCGCGCTTGTTAAGGCGTTGTTTCTACTTGGACTTGGGAGGTTATGGGTTCGAATCCCGACACCGGCAGTTTGTCAATTAAAAAGTAATGGGGCGGTTGATTAACTTGTAAAGTAGTTGCACGTCCCTGCTCGGGCGCCAATTTGTAAAGTAGATGATTGTTATAATAAATATATTTAAAAGATATAATTGATCTTTATTGATTTGATTTATGAAATGTTATTGTTTTAATATGTAAATTACCATGGTTGTTAACATTCAAAGCAACCGTGATAATAGAGGGAACTTATAGTTGTTATGCAACAGATAAAAATGATGAACAAAATTATAATGATAATTTAATGAAGAAGCGATACCGCTACAAACTAAACTGTCGGCGTATGGACAAGAACGAAGTAATCGGCTATGCTTGAGAAGGTTTTCTGCAATTTCCCTTCATGAAATCCAGATGAATATCGGCATAGTTCCTATCAAAGTCAGCTGCATGCGCACACCTACTAATTCCTTCTCTGCAATTCCTGATCCTCCACTCACATCATAAAAATGTAAAGTAAAAATTAATAAAGGTTGACAAATAATGATGTGGGTGGCCTCTGTTATAGACCGTCGTGTGTCAAAAACGGAGGTTAAACCCCATTATTACTATTATTATTATTATTATATTACAAACTAGCTGTTATCCGCCCGCTTCGTAAAGCATAACTTAGAACTTCTTGATTTAATAATAAATTGATTTTAATGATCAATCGCAGTTCATGGCTTCAATTTAAGTGAAAGTATCTGCACAATAAACAAATTGTCGTTTTTGTAGGAAATGCTCCGATTTTATAAATAAATTTTATATGTTATTTTTTCTTCTGCACCGCGCTTGTAATTATGCCAAATGTTTCAAAGTTTCAAATAAAAGTTGCTTTTTATCAGATATAAATCCTCTATATTTGAGGATATTCAATATCTCACTCTGTTTAAAAGATATGTTGTGGGCACAGCTACAATCTAGCGTGACAAGATGTACAATGATCGAAATTGTAAGCTATCAATTTATAAAGAAGGAACAGGTCTCCTCATATGGTAGGGGATAGGTAGAGTTGGATGGTAAATTACCCACATAACAAATTATTTATTTTTAAAGAAGGAACATTTTTGTTTGAAAGTTTCCCACCCCCCTTGAAGGGAACATTTCCCACACCCCTGGAAAGGTTTATTTATTACTTAGAAATATTTTTCTATCTCTTACGGTTCCAAAAAGAAATATTCATCCCCTCCCACCCATTTGCGGTGGTAACATGTACAAGGGACGACTTTGAAATCTATCGGAAAGTGATTTTACGCTGGGCCTTAACTACTTAATTTCAAGTAGTTTAATTTTTTTTAAATTTATTACTTATTTAATTAATTTAATTTATTTTTTAGGTATATAAATTTCAAAATTTAATCATTACTTTTCTCTAACCATCCCAGAACCTTAAGGTTGTTGTGAAACTGGTGAGGGAAAATAAGGGTGGTGAGTTTGTACTATATTAAATGCTTTGATATCTCATCCATTGCCAACTCTAAATAATAAAAAAAATTTGCAATTAAATCGTTTCAAATAATTTAATTTTTGTAAATAACATATGTATTTGTAAAAAAAAAAACCATACTGTTTAAAACGTAAATCCTAAATTTCATTTTTTCGAAGAGTTTTAATAATTGAAAAATAATTTATGTATTTCAAAAAAGTTGCATGGTGATAAAACTAGATAAAACTAAACAAAACAAGATAAAAATAAATATAACTAAAAATAAAACTAGATAAAAATAAATATACCTAAAAATGAAACTAGATTTAGAACATTTTTCGATCTACAAATTTAATTATCTCAGAAACAAAAAACAAGATTAATTTGAAACTTGGTCCAGGTATTTATAAGACTTTGATAAATATTATGACAGTTTTTTAAAACACTGGCATATCTGGTTGTCGAGATATAAATTTTTGTATTCATGTTTTTACCAACAAGTCGATTTAACCTATGTAAAATCTCTTAAAAATTGTAACTTTAACATTTTTTTACTCAAAAACTAAAAGCAGGATCAAATTTTGACAGGATATTCTTTATTACTGAAATAAGAAGCTGTAAAATTTTGAAGAACCTGTCATTAAATTGAATTTTTTCAGAATAACCATAAGCAATTTCTACCAGTATATCTGAGTTCTTGATCAATGAGTTTACAACAAAACTACACTAAGATAGATGTCCATAGATTGTATTAGTAGATTGAATTAGAAAAACCAAGAATATTGCAACTAACTCTGCCATATGCATGCATCATATGAAGATAAAAGATAAAATTGGTAAATGTGCGAGTCAAAAACTCTCGACCCTGTGACCTAAAACATCAATTTGTAATTCTGTTTCTTTATAATATCCCCAGATCTAGTCTAGAACTTGATGAAATCTAGGATTTTAACTGGGTTAAGTTTCCTCACTTCACTTGGCAAGAGAAAAGCTTCACCTAGGTAATTCAGCCATTTACGGGCGACAGCCACGCGGTTGCACAGTAAATGGCCGTAAATGTTTGCAAATTGACAGGATCATCGTAGACATATTTGACAAGTGGTCTTTGAAAACTTTAACCTGTTTTTGCCCGGGATTAATATTCTAGAGTTAGACCATGTTAGATAGATAGATATTTTGTAGAAGTTGCCCTGAACGGGGTACACTTCATAAGGTCTATTTGCATCTTTATAGTTTTTGAGACAGTTTCTACAGTACAAAATTTATTGCTGATGAAGTTCTAAAAAAAACACTCTTATATCGTTCAATTGCAGAGTAATTATTCGTTGGAAATAGTTGTATAACCGTATATATTCATTATTTTAAACATAATTATACTATGCTTTTATACCAATAAGGCACAATAATTGGAAATGCATATTCAAAATTTAATTACAGACCGCGTACCGTTATCAACAAAATAATTTAAAAATGGTTTTTGGTTTTGTAATTTAATCTATGAAACAAAATTAATTTATTGCTTATGAACTTAAAAAAATCACTCCTTATAACGTTCTATGTCAGAGTAATATAGAGATGGGCACAGACGGATCTCACGGCTCCGGAGGCGAACGGCTCTCCATAAGCTGTGTGAGAGTAAGTACAAAAGGTATGTTTTGTAGTAAGACGGAACGATGTTTCAATACAGGTTATCCCTACCGATTATTGCCCAATAATTTATTCAATCAATTTAGAAATAGTTTTATAAAATATTTATTGTTTAAGAAATATCTTTTACAATATGGAGAGATACACCAAAAAACATAATAATAATAATAACAATAATAATAATAATAATAACAATAATGATGATAGCAATAACAATAAATACAACAACAACAACAACTATATGTATTCCCACTTTATGTAAAATTTAACTATTTAGAAATTAGTAACAAATTACACCCCCCCCCCCGCCCAGCTTTATCATTGGCATCTTTATTGTATCCAGTGTCATCAAATTCCCATGACACTATACCCCTTACTAAGAAAAAATAATTCAATCAAGTAAATAATTGTTTGTTAGTTGTCCGAAATAAATAGTTTAGGTAAATTATTCGGAATTGCCAAAAATCTAATTCTAAAATCTAAAATAAAGCTAAATCATCAAAAAATTTACAACGGTTTACAATTGTCAAGCGGTAAATGTAAAAGATCAATAGATTTTAATTTTATAATTTATACAACATTTATATTTTATTCATACCCAAATATATTAAAAAGGTACATTTTATGCCCCAAAATACCAGCCCAAAATTCCAGAGTATGTATTCAATGTATTGTATACTTTGAATAATAAGTCACCATAAAAAAGAGTTAGTATTATTATATTTTTTTCAGAAAATGTTTTAATTATAAACAGAAAATAATAATACTTGGTAGGTAACCCTGTATTTACTCTATCTCTCTTCCTACCTCTCACTCTGAGCTAATTACAGTCAAAGTTTGTCCACCTACGGAGTAATTTATCGTTGGAACTTGTATAACCCTAGCCAACTATATCCATTATTTTATACATAATTATATTTCCATTTTATACCAAGAAGTCACTATAATTGGAAATGCATTTTCAAAATTTAATTACAAACCGCGTACCATTATCAACATACCATTATCAATCAACATAATAATATAGAAATGGTTTTGGGTTTTGGCTTTTAATTTTCAATAATAAATAACTCTTACGTTAAATTAAATCTGAACTATGATTTTGATAATTATTATTCTCAGAATAATAAAGATTGAAGTGTAATATTGGGTGTGTTGGGCCGAACTATAAGTTCTGAGTAAATTTAGTAAGTAATTCAGCATAAATAAAATTTAGTACTGAGCGTCTAAGCGCTGTTTATTCCGGCCCGGATACACTTACTACCTTATGTTAGTCGTATACCATAACCTTTTACTGTGTACAAAATTGTATGCAATTGAAGAAAATGAAATTATTCCATAAGAAATATATTTATTTATTTTCTTTAATGGAGGAAATTATTCTACAAACAGCAACAAAAATTTTAAAACTTGTATTAGGAACTCATAATCTGCTTGTACATACTTTAAAATGATGTTCTCCTGGTATTAACTCCACATAAAATTTAGAATTTTTAAATTTAATGTTTTATAACGCGGCAACTAATTGTTTTTCTTTTGATTCAACTATTTTAAGTTAAAACTTGCCGCGTTATAAAAGTTTAAAAACATACTAGAGAAAACTTACGAAATAAATTTAAACCAAATTTTTTCTTACTAAAACAATAGTTATTTAAACATAAGAAGAGGTCTAAAGACTAATTTAGTTTCTTTGTTATTTTACTTGCTGTGATATAAAAGGTATTTTAATAGTTAATTTATAATTAAAAATTCAGTATTTAGTGTTACATTTTTTAAATATTTATAATAATTAATGCTTATATAAGGTATTTCCAAACTATTATTAGGTTGTCAAGAACTTCACGAAATTCACAATATTAGTAAAATGAATCCTGAGAAATCAGCTGAATTTTTTTATAGAATTTATCTCCAAGGCGTTTTTGAGAAAATCGTTATGTAAGTTGGAGAAATTTAACATGCATCTACATAAACCTGTTGAAATAAAATGCACTATTCCGACTGTTTTTACTTCGAACTCTCTTAATATAGTCACGGTTGTTCTGAAATTCGACACATACTTTCCTCAATTCTCTAGAAATAATTTTCTTTAAAACTTGAAGGTTATTTTTTATGGTTCAGTTATCATCATGAGTACTGGTGTGCTGTTTGAAAGTCGTTTGAAATTAACGAATGGGAACACTGACGACAACGGACAGCTGCTTTCTACAATGGAGTACCAACATATTTTTTTTACACATATAATTTTTTATATAGTTCTTTTCGCGCGAGTACCCGATCAGGTGATATAGTCTGGAAATACTTTAATGCCAAAGTAAATACTTATTTTGACCACAGCGTGCGCTTCAATCGATTCAGTTATCTCGGTCACATACTCTACAGCCTGCCCAATGTATAACTCAAACTGATTAAAGCCACTTCTTAGAACATAGAAATGGTAAACCATTATTTTATTGACAGTTAATATAGTATATGAACATATCAAGTATTCAATTTTCAATCTATATGCAGAAGATGACATTTAACTCAGCAACAATGTAATATATGTACAATTAAACCTCTACAGGCGAGCTCTAATGAGTAGTACATTTCTGCATTTCAAAGGATGCAGAAATTATTACGATAACGGTATCTAATATAACCTAGTTACAGTAACATAATTATTAATTTCATCCATTCGCTTTTCGAAATAATGCTTCGAAGTATAAATGATTGTTCACTATATATAAACTGAAAACCTTTATTCGAACCATTTTCCCAAAAGTTGAATAAATCTGTTCTATTATAAAATTTTAAATGTCTGTTTATTTGTACCTTTGTTTGTTCATCACGCTAAAACTACTGTATGAAGCTCCTCCACATCTGTTCGAAATTGGCTGGACCAAAGATTTGCTGGGAAGTGGATTGGCAGGAGGGGTGCTAGGGAATGGCCTGCAAGATCTCCAGACTTAACACCTCTCGACTTTTTTCTCTGGGGTCACTTGAAGACTAAACTTTACAAAACTCCTCTCGCCAGAAAAACAGAATGTATTTTTGTCCAGCAAATAATGGTGGCCATTTCGAACATGTCATAAAATAATTTCTTATGACTGTAATTTAATCCAATAGTGAATCCAATCCGCAATGTTTTGCTAATAATAATTGATTTCATACCTTCCATCTTCTGTGTAGTCTATCTTAAGAACCAATCAATTGATTTCATTTTTTTAACAAGGTTGAATAGCGAATTTTATGCCCTTTCAAACGATTTATCACAAGTTAGGGGGTGCCATTTGAAATTTCAAAGTGAGGGTCGCTAGGAGCGAAGGTATGAAACCTAAAATTCTCTAGATACCACTTTTGAACTTCCCCCTCGATATCTAAATCGACGTGTTTTCACTTCAACAATAATCAGGTCAAGAGTTATTAAGGATGGATACTTTTGAAATGAACACACTGTATATATACATATATAAAAATTTTAATCATTTTTTACATCTAGTAGGTAGGATCGATGGACATTTTAAGAAATTTTTACAAAATTCCATCATCGGTACAAAAACAATAGCTGCATTTCCTTTGGAGGAAATTTGCTAAAAAGTGTATCGTTAAAAATTAATTAAGGGTAAAAAAAAATAATGTGGGTGGTCTGTATTATAGACCATGGAGTCTCAGAAATGGAGGTACAACCCCACTATTATTCTTTTTATTATTATGAGCTTCTATATACAATTCATTACAATGCTTTCCATTTGCATACCTGCATACACATACAATAAATAGTTATACACATATATAAGCATGATTTGGCCGCATTCAGTTAATTTGAGTTCTAAACTGATACACCTAGTTTTAAATAAAAGACTGTTAATTGTTTTTCCGATATATTAATAATTGCAACAAGATCAATTGAGGTTTTACTGCAATCTATGCTGAAATACACATATTCATCCGTAAGAGACACACATACATTTACGATACTATAGAATGTTATTAACAAAATAATAACTTCCCTGTTGGAATTTTAATTAATTATTGATTGTATTGTTCGATGATTATTAATATTGAATTGCTTATAACATAATATTAATGCAATGGTTATGTTTTGTTATAATACATATGGTCTAAGAGCTGGCTACATAAAAGTGAACTGATCGAACATAATCGTGAAGTTTCTCATGATATCGTCAAAGCAAGAGCCGCATTTTGCAGATGTCTCAGGTGAGGCGAAGAGTTTGGGTGGAGTGTAAACGTGTAGAGTTTTGACAAAAAAAAACCGATCGAACATAGTTCTGAAAATTGGTGTAGTATTACATTTTGAAAATAGAAATTGAAAAAAAATGTTCCCAGAAGTGTAGGTTGAGGCTCAACCGCTCCCAGAAGCGGTAAAGTAGTTAACTTTGAGATGAAACTGAACTCATAAAACATAGCTCTGCAAATTTCTTTACTGCAAGTTTACGAATTAGAATGTTCATAAATTTGCAGAAGTTAAAAGTGAGGCTAAATGACCAAAAAATTTAACTTTCGGAAAAAATGTATTTTGAAATGACAATTTTGATTGTCATTTCCATAGACACTATAAACTATATCGTTGTACTATTAAGAAGTTTCACTTCCATCACATGTACGGTGTTAATTACTATTTTAATACATTTAATACATACAAATTGTTTCCGAAAGTTAAATTTTTTTTTCGAATAGCCTCACTGTTAACTTCTACAATTTTATGAAAAGTCTAATTATATTGTAAACTTGCAGTAAACAAATTGGCAGGACTATGTTCGGTAAAGTTAACTACTTTACCGCTTCTGGGAGCGGTTGGGCCTCAACCTACACTTCTGGGAACATTTACTTTCAATTAGGAATATTCTATTTTCAAAATGTAATACTAAATCAATTTTCAGAACTATGTTCGATCGTTTTTTTTTGTTCAAAACTTTACACGTTTGACCCCCCATCCACACTCTCCGCCTCACCTGAGACTTCTGCAAAATGCGGTTCTTGCTTTCACGATATCATGGGAAACTAATGAGAAAATATCACGACAATGTTCGATCAGTTCACTTTTTAACCCGTCTTCAAAAAGGAGGATGGTTCTCAATTCGTCTGTATTTTTTTATTTTTTTATTTTTTTATTTACTTTTTTTTAATGTTTGTTACCTCAGAACTCCGTCATTTATGAACCGATTTTGAATTTTTTGTTTTTGTTTTAAAGGGTCACCAAATCGCATTCTGATGAAGGGATCCGCTGGAAATCGAGGAAAACCTTCATTTTATATGTGATAACCGATTTCTGCGAAATTTTTTTTTTTTTAAAGGATAAAGTCATTCATAATGGGAAAATAAGAAAAATTTTTTAATGACTGATTTCAAAAAAATTTTTTACAAAAAAAAAACGGATAAAAAAAATGTGTTATAAAAAAATGCACTAAAAATTTGTTGATCGTTTAGTAGGTCTACCCATATTTAGACAAATAAAATCAGTTATAGAACTTCAAAGTCACTAAAAAGCGAGAAATAAAATCTATTTTGACAAAATGGAAACCCGACTTCAAAAATCAAATATTCTAAACAAAAAATGCACTAAAAAGTAAAAAAATAATTGCATATTCTTGTGCCAATTTTAGTTCACCTAATAAAAAATTTTTAAATATGCATGTACAATTATTGTTATTATTGGAGGCGGTGTCCAAATTTTATGTGAATTTCTCTATGCTGACACCGACTCCAAAAATAACAATAATTGTACATATATATTTAAAAATTTTATTTAAAAATTTTTGCTTAGGTGAACTAAATTGGCACAAGAATATGCAAGTCGGGTTTCCATTTTGTCAAAATAGGTTTAATATGTAGTCAGCTCTTAGTCTAATAGTACTACTACCTACTACTGGTATATAGATTTGCATCTGCTTTACATAAACTATATATCTGCACACGATACAATGAGTAACTAACTAATGTACCTACATGGGATATTTTAATGTAGAGATTGTAATTACTTCTAAAATCGGTTGTAACATTATTATTTGAATGGAATCGAATATTATTTAAACGGGTTAGTCACAAACTGAAAAAAAATTCTAAGACTAATCGTAAAGTTATAATTGACTTTCTACAAGTTCACTCATTCCTTGCAGATATATGTGATTAGTTCATAGCTAAACAAATTTTATAAACTCTTTAACAAAAAATATTTCAAATACCGAAAAAAAATCCACACACGACATGGCGTCTATTGCATAGTTTATAAATTGCGTACATTGTAGATGTCAAAATTCATATTAAAAAAAAAGGAATTTATGGAGACGAAATGAAATATGTCAACCCCACGATGTAATAGCCAACAATCAAATTAAATGCATTACATACACATAAAAAGAATGGGGTCTCGAGATAAATATGAAAAAAACTGTATGTATGGGAGCCACGAAACAAAAATAATATTAAATTAAATTTAATGTTAGAGGATTTTCAACTATACAACATGTGAATAAATATAAATATATCGGGCAAATAATAACATGTGGCGGCAAAAGTGATGTTATGAAATAAAATAAAATTTAGAGTAGAAAAAAAAACTATAAAAACATGCTGTAAATTGGAATATGAACTAAAAGTTCAAAATAATTTAAAATAGAATAAAGATATTGTCAACAAGATTATCTTTGATGTAAACAAAAATATGGGGTGCTCTCTACTTACGTCTTCATAATAGCGATATTTTTGCAAGAGTATAGAAGATAGCACCCCATGCTTTTGTTTACATTTTTAAGGTTTATTTTTTGTTTTTTAGTCTTAAAACAAATTTATTTTTTGTGTTGTAGATTCTTCAATATAAAGGCCTAATTAAATAAAGGCCTAAATTTTGCAATTCAACAAAAACAATGTCCGTCCGAAAGTCTAGTAGTAGATATCGAAACAGGTATAAAATGGAAAGACGAAGCAACAAAAACCCAAATTAGAATTGCACAAAAATAATAAAATAAGAATGACAATAAGCACGACAATAACACAAAAACTGTCAAATCACTAAAACAAAGACAGGTACACTATCTAAAAGCGGACAAAGGCAACGCAATTGTAATAATGAGTAAACAAGATGACTCGGATAAAGTCAACAAAATGCTCGATGAAGGTTCATATCGAATCCAAAGAACTGATCCATCGTCTACATTTATAAATAACGTAAAAGATACCATCAACTCATACCCAAAGTTAATTTCAAAACAACTGAAATTTGAATTACAATGTTCAAATCCTACAATACCGCGACTATATTGCCTACCAAAAATTCACAAAAAAGATGGATCAATGCGACCAATAGTATCAGACATAAATTATCCAACCTACAAAATTTCAAAATGGCTAGTAACCCAATTTCAATCACTAAATCAATTCAATTCATTTTCAGTCTAGAATAGTATCGAATTAATCGAAAAATCAAAGATATTAATTTACAACCAGATTCAGTTTTAATGTCTTTCGATGTAAAAGCATTATATCCAAGCGTCCCAATACCAGACGCAATAAAAATACTAGAAAAATGGATAACAAATAAAGGCATACCCGCAGATGAAATAAATGAATATCTGAAACTAACACGGCTTTGCATGAGACAAAATGTGTTTACTTTCGAAGGTAAATACTACAAGCAAACATTTGGAATAAGTATGGGTAATCCATTGTCTCCGTTCCTAAGTAATATCTTCATGACAGATCTTGAAGAAAAAGCCAAAAAAGAGTTAAATCATTTTTCAACTGTATGGTACAGATACGTCGATGATATCTTTACTATTTTTGATACGAACAAAGAAAATCCCCAAACATTTTTAGAGAACTTAAATAAAATGTACCCATCGATAGAATTTACAACCGAAATAGAACAAGGAGACTCGATTTCGTTTTTAGATATAAAAATTATGAAAAATAACGACACTAATAAATTAGAATTCGATATCTACAGAAAACCTACACACAATGAACGATACATTACAGCCGATTCGAACAGCCCACCTCAACACAAAATGGCTGTTTTCAATTTAAACAGGCTACTGAAAGTCCCATTGTCCAAGAAAAATTACTTTCGAGAAATAAACCACATTAAACAAGTTGTAATCTTTAATGGCTTCGACTCTAACATAATAAATAATTTGGTCCGCAGAACTAAATTTAAAATTGCTCGAAACAATTCCACCGCACGAACACCAGAAATTGGCAACGTTGAACAAACTAAATGGTGCAAACTAACATACTTTTGCCCATGCACAAATAAAATCACTAGAGAATTACGGGACGACAACTTAAAAACAGCGCTTGTTAGTAAAAATAAAATCAAACAGTTACTGGGCAACTCTAAGGATAAAATTAGTAATACAATACAATCGAGCATATATGGAGTCAATTGTCAAAACTGTTTGAAAATTTATGTTGGTTCGTCGCCAAATCGGTATTCGAATCAAAGAACATCTGGCTCATGTGAAATTTGGGAGAACCGAAAAATCGTGTATAGCGGCGCAAGTTATTGAGAACAACCACAAAATTGATAAATCGAATCTAAAACTACTTAAATCGGTACAAAACCCCACAGAATTAGATACATACGAAAGCATCTACATATACAAATTGAGAAAACAGATAATGAATTTAGACAATGGCCCAATTCCAAATTATGATTTAATAAAATTAAACCAATTTCAAAAATAAAAATTAAAGTCCAATACCTGGATGTCAAGGTTAACGTAGATACACTCACTTTAGTGACAAAACAAACGCCGCATAGTCACCAAAGAATACCGCCAATAAATAAGTGGGGCTTTCCACACACCTAATCCAGTAGTCAGGCAACTTAAATAATCCTCAAGTCAGATTATACCCACAGTCAAATAGTATAAAAGGACAGAACTTTTTTAATATCGTTGTGAGGCACGCACCAAATCAGCATCAAGCAACATATCTCTGAATCCATATCCCAGAGATAGTTACGATTAGCTAATCCATACTGACGATGACTACATTGTAGTCGAAATACGTATTTATAAAATACAAACAAATGTTCTAGGAATAGGGGCAAAATTTGAAATATAATTGATAAAAACATGCTTTTATAATTGGAATATGAACTAAAAGTTCAAAATAATTTAAAATAGAAATAGAATAAAGATATTGGCAACAAGATTATCTTTGATGTCAACAAAAATATGCTACTTTCGTCTCCATAATAGCGATACTTTTGCAAGATTATAGAAGAGAGCACCCCATGCTTTTGTTTACATTTTTAAGTTTTATTATTTTTTTTATTTTTTTTATAATTAATTATAATTAATTTTTATAATTAATATAATTTTTTTTATAACAAATTTATTTTTTGTGTTGTAGGTTCTTCAATATTATTCCCATGAGTAATGGAACGAATCAAATTCGTCACAAAAAAGTATATATCGAATAGAGCATAGGAAATTTATGCCAATTAATTATTTTTACTAAATTTGGACAGTTGAAAATGTTATTTTTTTATTACAATTTTTTTGATGACATTTCTATGGAAACTGTAAACTATACTAACATACTATAAATCATTATATATAAGTTAGAGATATGCAAATTTGTATTTTGGCTATTAATAAATTTAAATTTTTATTTTTTATTTTGTCTTTTTTTTAATTTTATTATACTATTGTATTGTCCCCGGTTCTAAATACGTCTACAAAATTTCACATGCTTCAGACGTCCGGAAGTGTGTGAAAACTCACTTCGAAAATTCCATTACATTCATACATAGATACATACAGGTCAAGTTAATAAATTCATGTTAAAATAGAATTCAATTAGCCAAATAAAGTTTCATCAAACTCAAAAGTATGTTTCAGAACAAAAACATAAGAAACAAACACATGGTTTATAAAATGCTATATTTGGCCGGTATTGCTTTATGGTAGTAGAGCATGGACCATTTCAAATAGAATGAAATCATCTGTACACTGTTAAGGATGTACCAGCATACCACCACTTTTCGACAGATTTTGCTCTTTTTTATCACAGACAAAATAATGTTTTCTAATAAATCCCGAAGTTTCAGAATTTTTGACCGTTTAGAACGCGAGATAATTAATATCAAAGTTATCATTCTCTCTCACTCTCTCTCATTAAAAGCATGTAAAACTACATGCCCGTCCAACTATTATATGTTGTATTATAAAAAATAATCGACAGAATTAAAAAAAAAAACTAGGAGACTAAAGCTAGATATTTATTATATAAATTTAAAAAAAAAATTTGTGTTACCGTTTTGTTTTCGAAATATAAAAGTTTAAATTTATTTATTTTCTTAAAATCAACATTATTTTGTATATGTGATCAGTGTTTGTGTCTATGTGTTGTGTACGTGTGTTTATGTATTTGTGCTTTTAATAAAATCAAACCGGTTATTTATCCTGATTATATAACACAGTGCTGGTACATCCTTAAGAGAGATCTTATGAAAACACTAAAAACAAGATAGCTGCATGCAGTTCGTTGGCCATATGATAAATCAGTTGTCATAAGAACATCTTGTTTTAAGTGGTAAAATTTTTTGTTGAAAATCACAAGGTAGTACGGTGCTTAACTTTCTAACATCGTTATCCTCTCAAAAAAATGATGATCTTTTACACATGGCCTACGATCGTCAGCGATGGAATGAATTCCATGATCATCAACGTCTGTTTACCAGACATGGCACAATGATGACGATGACGTTGGTGTGAAAATTTCTCACATAAATTATGTGAAAACATTATTGTTAAAACTTGCATTCGAAAAAGTCGAAACCTGAAGTTTTCTTTCTATTCCGTCAAAAAGGGAAATTTATTTGTATTAACAACATAAAAAACTCTCGGCACATCATTTTTTATCAACTTTATTGTTTATCATCAAACATAGTTTACCTTCGAGTGGCCGGATGGGGTACTTGTTGAGCCCCATGTTTACATTTGTTGGTTAGTTTAATTGAAACCTAAACTTTTAAAATTGGATGATGTTTTGCAAAAAGCGTTCAACCCACAAAACATGCAAACTAGTTTTATCCCACCCAAGTGGGAGAAAACGCTGTTCCCTACAATGTGCAAAAATGATTTAAACCCAATCAGTATTACATTTATCAGCTATCATATTACTGAAAACCAGCCACCTGCGGGTTAACTGTTTTTGCATAACACCATTAAATTGTCCTTTTAGGTATGCGTTCTTGATGGGCCTAATTATGATTTGGTTAATTATTTTCTTTTATTTTCGACGAATTTATTTGGATGAAGAAGGTCTTAAATTAAGAGAGGAAACTAAAATATACGCTGGTATAAAAGTGGGGTATTTATAGTATCCCATTTGGCCATCAGTGGAAAATTCTGAACCTGGCTACTAGAAGGTTAAGAATTGAAATCGATTCAATACGTGCCTGTGACCTGTAGCTAAGAGACAAACACAAAGATACCAAACTCATAAAATTCCTCTTTTTGTATTACGGCTTAAACGCTGTAAATTCCAATAAAATTAGTGAAGATACAACAGAAAGTTTCTTGAAAAGAATATCTTCCTTCTCAACCATCAATAATATTAAGTATGAGACTTAACTATTTCACAGCGCTTCCACTTTTTTAATCTGGCTATTTTATGGGGTATTCAGAAATATAAATCAATATACTGGCCAGTGCTAACGTCAAGGAATCGACGCCATATTATATTGGTGAGAAAACTGTGATTATTTTGCCGGGTGTGTGCATCATACTGTTTAGAACTTCTTTTTATAAAATATAATTCATTATTATTATAAATAATGGCATCTGAAGAAAGTAAAGTTTTACTTTTAAAACTAACGCACTGGCCATCGTATTTTTGAAAGATTCAGCAGTATGGCGTTGATTCGAGACGTCATTAGCACTGACCAGTTTACAGATTTATATTTCTACACCCTATACCTAATGCTGTTCCAATCAGTTTTCGACCAAATTTATCATGTAGGAGCTATCGTAGGAGCTTCTGTTCTTCGGCTACTCGGAGAACAGAAGCAGATAGATATATCAATCAAACGGACAACTACAAGGTGAACCTCATCGAACTATTAAAAAGTCTCTTCCATTCCAAAACTTCATGGTCGATGAGGATCACTTCACAGTTGCTCGATTGAGCTAAAATTTTTCACACATGTTTTTTTTGTTGATTGAAAAAAAATAAGAAGGTGGGATTAGCAAAATTTTAATTTCTATTTTTCTTGGCGAAACTTTCAAAACTTCATGGCTGATGAGGGTTACCTCGCAGTTCCACTCTTGAGCTAAAATTTTGTACATATCGTAAGAGCAGCAAAATTTTTACTTTAGGAAATTACCCTACAGCTAAGGGCTATCATAATATTGTTTTTAGTGCAAAGTGATTTTTATAGTTATATAATAAAACAACATAATGGTAATACGGGTACCCAAGAAAAGGTTTGCCTATTTTAATATAAATATTTTTATCTCTATTTTTTCCACGGAACACCGATTCTGCAATAATAGCTTTCACATGACCGATTATGTATTAAACAATTACAAATCCAAACCAATCTTTAATTTATCAAAACTGTTTTAATAATATTGTGAGACACACACCAAATTAGCAACGGCCAACATATCGCAGACTCCATATCCCAGAGACAGTTACCATTAGCTAATTCATACTGATGATGACTATCTTGTAGTCAAAATACGTATTTATAAAATACAAATAATTGTTTCATCACACCACAACCACCTTAATAAATACTGAACGTTTATATGCAATGGTTTTTTTTCTGAAAAGTGTCACTCAAGTGACAAACATTTAGAAAACTTTTATTTATTTTTATTTCAAATTAAAATAGAAACATAAAATATTAATATTCATTGATTGAGTCAGTCCTCTTTTATGTTTGTGAGAGAAAATTTCTGTATAATTTTTAATTTATTTTCAAAAACTAATTGAATATGAAAAAATATATTAAAAATTATGTAAAAATTTTCAATTAATTTTTTTTTTTAATATAATTATTATAAGGATATGTTAAAAGCCTCCTTTTTATTTCTTTGAAAAAAGAATGATTATTAACATTTTTAAAAGAATACATTATTTATATTCAAATAGAATTAATTTCATCACATTTATAAAGACGACTTTTGACTTGAAAAATATTCCTTTCTGTGAAAGCCGTAGAGAGTTTAGGAAAACTCATAAGTGATTCATAAAATAAAAAGAAATACAAATTGGTTTTAAGTTTCTTAAGGTCGTGTGGACACGAAGCGACTGTTTAGGATAAAGGTTGCAAGCCAGTTTCACTCTTCGAGCAGATTACTTCTGCTCAAACACAGACTCAGACAAACATGATTGTGGAACACTGTGTGGTATCCATTCGAACAGTGAAGTTGATTTGTGGTTATGTTGAAGTCAGCTTCCGATGAAAAAGACATCATTGAAACTGATGAATACCAGCTTCGTCTGTTTGTCTGTACGCGATAAACTCACAAATTACTGTATGGATTTTCATACGGTTTTCACCAATGGACGGAGTGATTCATGAGGAAGATTAAGGTGTATAATTCATTGAGGTTTTGTGTAAATTGGCTGGAAATGACGAAGAAGAAGCACAAAGAATTTAAAAAAATATTTACAACTTAAAATTATTGTTTTGCATTAATGTCATTGAAACCGTTCTATAAAATTATAATAAAAGTAAATTTTTAATTCCGAGGAAGATTTTTGTGAAGACCTATAATTTGATGCCCAAAGTGTATACTGAATCCTTATCATTACATATTATAATATAGTCCCCCAGACGCGTTTGTCTGTTGGTAAACTCGGTTTAGTCATTGAGGTTTATAATCATTGAGGTTTTGTGTAAATTGACTGAAATATGGCCATGATAGATGAAGAAGTCGGAAAAAATCATGCCGACTGGGAGATTACTGGCCTGCGCCAGGGTACGCCAGTGTATCTAAGCAGTGTCTCTACGCATTGTATCTAAGTACTGTACGCGGTGCATCTTCTAAGTCGGGGCGAAGCCGGGTTGCTAGTATTTTATAAAAAAAAATTGAAATTTATTACTTAAAATTACATATTTAAACTGAAAAAAATCTGTTTTTAGTTTATATCATATTCGAAACTGATTGCATATTAATCTCATTTCGATCGGCTTGTGGGCGGAATGCCAACACTATACGGTCATAGCGACACTAAAAAGTTCAACTGGTTTGCAAACTTTGTCCCAAAATAATAGTGATTCTCGACCTAAGAGTTAGCCATAACTAGTTATAAAAAGAAATATAAGTCGTACTTGTATCTCGAGACCAAGCTTTTACAAGTCAATACAATATAAGCGACCAGTCTCGTTGTCTCACTAATTTTCTAACCTTATGTACACTCCTGTTCAATAAAATTGACCAGATCTAAACCGAATTAGTCTCTCGCAATTTTGATTATTCTTGTAGTAAATGTTTTTTACTATACTTCCATTTATTTTTTCACACTTAAAATATATACTACTTATCTTTGTTTATAAATATATCACTATACAGAGAGTTACAAAAGTGAGGAGTTTTATGAAATGTAAGAAAATTATCATTTCAGGTATGTTCAATTTTATTAAACGGGAGTGTACATCATCAATTGTACACATGGACATAAATGTATCACTGATTTTTGAAAATTTAATCATTGATTTGTACCCTATTTATTCGATTTTCATGAGGCTTCGGGTAAAAGTTGTTTATTTTAAACATAATTTCAACATTTACCCACCGAAATATAATTAATCAACTAAAAAATTTGAACAAAGACCTCTACTTTTGTGGTCCATCGTACTATAAAACCGTTTAACTTAAAAAGTACTTAAACTTAATTTTTTTTTATTTTTTGTTAGACTTAAATTTATAGTTTTTTTTCACGGCGAGATATTTATCTACCGTATTAAATGTTCCAAAATAGATTATGGGTTTACGAATACTTGAATAAAACGGTGCCAAATTAACAAAACGATATAACTTTGAGGATACACTATTTTTTAATGTAACTGTTCCGACTCAACGTTCTTCTACGGAAAATATAGCATTAATAATATTTTTACAAAAAAAAATCATAATCAAAAGGAAAACTGATTACGCTCTTTTTTATAAAATAAATTTATGTATTTATATAAAAGTAAGGTACCAAAGCTCCATGTTCATATTATAGTCTTTTAAAGAATGTTGTTATCATTATTAATAGCTCTTGCCAACAGCACATTTTTTACATTTAAAACAGAAAAAAATAGATTCATTGCAAAAAAGCTAAAACTTTCCACATAGTGTGAGAGAAAATTTTATATCACCTTTACGTTGAGTTGAGTTGGTTATTTGATGTTTTTTTTTTTTTTTTAAATAAAGTTTAAATTAAATTAGCAGTTAAGTTATGAATACTTTTAAGAGAGGAATTTTTAATTTAGTTCTTGCATAAAAAACGTATTTAAATTTTTAAGTTATTTTATTTTCAAATAAAAGCCTGCGGTTTTAAAAGGCACAGTATATTTTTAGTATATTCGTGTTTGAACATATCGAATATACTAAATTTTTTATAATGGATTTTCAAAAAAGAAAGTATTTTGATAACCATTTTTGTAATAAATATGGTTATAATATTTACATTTATCGGATATATATATATATATATATATATATACATATATATATATATATATATATATATATATAGATATATATATATATATATATATATATATATAGATATATATATATATATATATATATATATATATATATATATATATAAACATATGTTACGGTAAAAGTAGATATTGCGGCAAATGTACACATTTTCCGGTAAATGTGCACATTTGCCTCCTCGTTTGGGTAATGTGCATTCAACTAACATTTACAATTTCAAAGAAGGGAAATGTACATTGAATTCACAATGACCATGTCGTTTTGGTAAATGTGAGCATACAAAATACGAAATCGCAAAATACGAAATCGGGTCAAGTTGGGTTTGGTCGAGTTGGGTTGGGTTGGGTCGAGTTGGGTTATTCCTGGTTGGGTTGGGTCTGGTTGGGTTGGATATATATTTTATCATCTAATTTCATCATGTTTTAGCTCTCTCTGTTGGAATTTTGCATATTTTTATCGTAATCGTGCCACAATTTTCCAACTTTTCTTAAAACATGAAGGTAAGAGTATACATTTACCAAAACGTGAAGGCAAGAGTACACATTTGCCGGGAAATGTACATATACATTATATTCAGTTCACATATACCTAACTTTTTGGGAAATGTACACATTTTACGGTAAAAGTGTACATTTCCCAAGAGTGTACATTTACCGTAACATATATATATATATATATATATATATATATATAGGGTTCTTCTGAGGATGACCACATTTCAAAAAAAGTTATTTGACATTGGGTCATCCTGATCGGTTCCATCTGAGAAAAAACTTTGAAATTTATTAATTAAAATTACAAATTTAAACTGAAAATAATATTTTTTTTACGCTGCAACTTGAAATTGAAACGAAACTGTTTATGAAAAATAGTATCTTAAAAGAAAAGTTACTTATACTTACTCATGAAGGTAAACGTTTACCTTTAGTAGACTTAATAAACTCTGCTGATCTATTTGGTAGTTAAATGAGCGAGCCGTGACAAAATTTCCGACGAAAAAATATCCGCGACAAAATAATCAAACCATAACCGTAACATAAAATAACAGAACTTCATCCTGATCGGTTCCATCTGAGAAAAAACTTTGAAATTTATTAATTAAAATTACAAATTTAAACTGAAAATAATCTTTTTTTTACGCTGCAACTTGAAATTGAAACGAAACTGTTTATGAAAAATAGTATCTTAAAAGAAAAGTTACTTATACTTACTCATGAAGGTAAACGTTTACCTTTAGTAGACTTAATAAACTCTGCTGATCTATTTGGTAGTTAAATGAGCGAGCCGTGACAAAATTTCCGACGAAAAAATATCCGCGACAAAATAATCAAACCATAACCGTAACATAAAATAACAGAACTTTAATATTCGAACGCGAAATAATGGAGGAAAAAATATACGTGATAATTTATCCAAGACGAGTTCTAGATGCTAAGTTAGTTTGAGGGTGGACATGGCATGCCTTGTGGAGGTTTTGATGTTTTTGTTAGTTGGTTGCAATAAATTATCCATAGTTCTATGGATTATTATAAATATATACACATTTTTGTTATTATTCTTTTAGATTGTTTGCCTGCTATGTTTTCGCTACGTTATTTTATCAGTCGGTTATTTTGTCGTGGATATTTTCACGAAACTAAAAAAATATTTAATGTTCCTTCACAGTATTGTGCAGTATCCTTGAAATTATCAAATGAATTATTATTATGTATGAAACATAAAAAAAATTTTTCCACTCAACAATAAATATTATCAATTAAAATGGAAATTAAAAGCTAATTAAAATGGAATTTTGAAAAACAATGTAATAAAAATGACAAACATATTTTAAAAGTGGTGTCATTGTGTCAGCGTTGAGTACAATCATACGCTCCGATGTGAATACAATTTTTTGTTAACAATTATATATTAATTTTTAATTAATTCGACAATATATGAAAAAAACCGGTCTACACTTACTTGCATATTGTATGATCCGTGAAAAAGAAAGATAATAAAAAAAAAAATTTAATATTGACATATGCAAACCGCATTGCATTAATGTTGTTTTGTATTAAAATTGTTAAAACTAGTATAACTGTACTAAAAAACAGTTAAATTGTTTAATATAATTTATTTCGCTAGAATTTGTCTATTCTGATAATTTTGGCTCAATCTACATTTATCTCACAATGTTCACGATTTTTCTAAACGATTTTCTTGATAATAAGGGTAAAAGACAGCAATTTTTTACCGTTTTTTCACAACAAAAGGTTAAAAATACAGAAATAAAATGCATCATATTTATTGCTGATTTAGCGCGTCAATAAGCAAAATTTATTTGACACTCTACATGATATGATGCCCTTCCTGATGTTTTAGTCAGTATTTGGGTAGTTGCATCTCTTTGAAAAGTTACCACATATTAAAAATCAACCAGCCAAGTAGCCGAGCGGTCTAAGGCGTTATACTTGGGGATTGGGAGGTTCTGTCAATTATTAAAGAATAAAAAATAATAAAGGGCCGGTTAATTGACTAAACTGTCGGCGTATGGACAACAACGAAGTAACCGGCTACGCTTGTGAAGATTTTCTGCAGTTCCCTAAACGAACTCCAGATGAATATCGGCATAATCCCTATCAGAGTCAGCTGCAGCCGCATATCCTTCCAATTCCTAGTCTACACACAAAAATTCTTTCCACTCCACTCACCTCCTCACATCCTTGGGAATCGCAATGGGCCTTATGGTTGAAGTATACCCCGTCCAGGGCAGCCTCTACAATCTATCTATCTATGTATTAAAAATCAAATTTTTAACATAGGGAAAATGGGAAAATATATTATTTAATTTCAAACTTATAGCAACTAGTTTATGAACAACAGTGTCTAATTTATGAACAACAATGTCATAAACTAGACACTGATAAATATTTCGAAACAATATTTATTTGAATTAAATTGAATTTAAAAAAACAAGTGTTATTGAACATTAGAATTAAATATTAACTAATTCAATCGGCTGTATTTGAATAACATTTTAAAAATAACAGCAACTAAATATACAAATATACTGAAATATAATTATAATAACTCACGCAGCTCGTCCCCATAACCCCTGGGACAGTTTTTTGCCTAGGCTCCGCGTCCTTGACGTAATACAAAAAAACCGCACCTTTCTATCTTGACTTGAAGTAAAAAAGGTAATTTTCAAAGTTTCTTTCCATTTTCGGGAGGGGGGGTTTAGGAGTTGGTTGCGTTAATATTTGTTCGTTAACATTTGAAATTAAAGTTTTCCCGTAAGTTTGAATATGCAAATATGTATTCAGCATCGTTTGAATATGTGTTCAGCGTCGAATGCAAAAACCGCATCCTTGTAGCATGTCTAGAAGTGGATTCTAATTTGTAAACGTAAATTTTGTAGAATTTTATAGATGTACTATATCAAGCACATGAACATTTTTACAACAATGTAGGAAAGAAACTTGTCATCAAAATAAAGTAGCGAAAATCAGCTTGTTATCAAAGAACGTAGACGAATGAATATGATTCGGTGAATATAATCCACATTTATTAGTTTTTTAGTCACCATACCATATTTAATTTGAAATATTATCACCCAATATAATTTTGACAAATATAAAAACATGACAAATAAAAAACGTATAAAATTAAGTAGCCCAAAAGAAAACCATAAGAATAAAAATCTTTTTTTTTTATATCCACATTGAAACGTGCATTAAACATCCTCACAACATTTATAGTTAAATTAAAATGAGTCCCAAACTCATATGAATATGTCGCAGATGGATCGTCGAATCCGCTGCTTTACAAAACCGTTAGTATCTTTACATAAAAACTCCGTTATGTAAAACAACTGAACGACGTTTAGCTGGATTGTCATTGCGATACGTTTTACAAAACTTCTACTCACGTTTAGACGTAATGCAGAATTGCATATCAGTAGTCTTGATATAGGGAAGAGCTTGATATAGGGAAATATATAGGACGCCTTTTAGTGTTGAGTCCAGAAACACACAAAGCCCGACCAACTCGGGGTATGACCGATGAAGTGAAAGATTATAGTACTCGGTTGTAATAGTTACCTGATTTAATTTCAATAATATTTGACACTACATCTAAAATATATAGAATTTGTTAGGATAAAGGACATTTAGAACAAAAGGACATTTTAAACAATATAGACTGCTAGGTAATATAAATACTAGTATTAGTAATAATAATAATAATGATATAAGCTAAAATCTACAATCTGACGTTTCATTTCACGCTGTTTTACATAACGTCTAATCGTTGACCCGCTGCATTGATAAACGCAAGACGTTTAAGCAATATTACGTGTTAAAGTTCAGTAATTATGTAAAACAGCTAAACGTCGTTCAGTTGTTTTACATAGCTGAGTTGTTATGTAAAACAACTAGCGGTTTTGTAAAATAGCAGATTCGACAATCCATCTGCGACATATATAGATTATATATATATATATATATATATATATATATATATATATATATATATATATATATATATATATATATGAATACGTATAGTTTTTGTATCTAGAGGTATTTCCACGTTCATCATAATATATACTACACAACTATGTTTCTTAAATATGTGAGGCAAATCGGTACAAAAGGAAAACCTCTCATGAGATTTCAATCGTTTCAATCTAAAAATACATTCCAAAATTATATCTATCTGGTTATGTATTTAATTATACCGGTTGTTTGATAAATATTTGTTAAATTTATATATGATTGAATTTCGACTAAATTTAGCATAACATATATAACAAGCTTTGGATACGTTTAGTCATTCTACTCTGCTCCCAGCACACATGGTCAAAGTTTTATAATTGATTTGTGTTTTATTCATTCGGTTTTCGAAAAAATTATTCGGCTAAAAGTTTTTCTCAATACATATATATATATATATATATATATATACAACATATACAACATATACAAGTACATAAGTTTTATTCGAAACCTTTTCCTAAAAACCGCATGAATAAGATACAAATCAACTAGTGCAAAAACAACATTTAAAAAAAGCGCTTTTTTGTGACCCATGGTACAGTAATTTGGTACCATCTAGATAAATTTATCATGAAAATCAATCAAGAATATGCCAAGGAATTAGAATCTTGGTGAAAGCGGTGGTGAATAAGAAACTCAAAGAATATTTTTAATGTCAAAATAAGATATAAACATTTTTTATTTTTAAAACCTTTATACTAAAAAAAATTGAGCCGTCGCGTGAAGTATGACAGATGAGAGACATCGAAACTATTTTGTATAGAAAATATGCATTGACATCGATAAATGAGTGTTTGAACCTGTATATGTACTGCCATCTATGCGCAACTTTTTAAAACTAATTTGTTATATGCAATGCCGTCCTATGAACAACTTGTTGAACTAGCGCATGGAGAGCGTCGCCAGGCCAACAGATGATCAAACCCGCCGCATTAGACGTTTCACATAAAAAGTAGAAAATAAAATTACATAAAGATTTATTTTAAGATAGAAATAATATTTTGGGGCGCTCAGGTTTTAAATATTTATGAAATTTTATTTATTGTCTTATATTAATTGTTATAGTCACATAACAGTCATATATTATAAAAAATTTATTACATTTTTATTTGTTTGACTAAAAACTCAATTTAAATTTTCTAACGTCTCTACCACGACTTTCTAATATTTGTCTAACAGTTTCCACTAAATTTCCATTTCAAAGAATATTTTCGATTTCCATCGTCAGTTTATCTCGATGTTATCAGTTTATCACATTATTGTATTGTCATCAAAACCAAAGCTGTGTGCGAAATTTTGAAGCTTTAGCGTAATTAGAACAATATCAAATTTTCGATTGAAAGAATTTTCCCTCACAGCCAGGCAAACAGAAAGGGAAGTTAAATAAAATCCTCTAAAAAAAATAAATATAAAAAAAAACAAAAATACACACTTTTATTTGTTGCTAACGTACTGAACAACATAAAGTTGTAAAAGTATGGGACCCTTTGTGTCGAAATTAAACCATCATACTCTCTAAGTTTGTAATACAAAGCGCATAATACTCTGATAGCATACTCTAATTTCATCCTTTTTGTCTGATCCGCACTAATTATAGCATTTATTGTAGCTTTTCTGGAAAACGTAATTTTTTTAACACTAGAAAATTAATATAATTTCCCATATTACAGCAACTTACCACGCTTCGCTCCAGAATAGTATCCAAAATTTACATATCCGTAACCTATGTTGGCATGTATCCATGGTGTGAATACTCCTTGTTTCCGATTTGTCGGTTTGTTTTCGACTTATCGCTGAATAATATTGGTATACGGCGAAAAAAAATCAATAATCGCGTTAAACTACATTTAAGTTAATTCACTCGTACATTGAATTTTCATAAGCACTTGATTTGACGTTAAAGGTCGCGCATACCCTATTTTTTATTTGAAACATTTATTGCAGCAGGTTAGACCGTTTGTTACCGGGCAACGGCCTGGCGATATTTTTTCGCCACGCGATCAACAAGTTGTTCAAAGGTGATATTACATAAAACAAAGATTCTCATAAATGGCCGTACATATACAGGTTCATAAACTCATCCATAGGTGGCAATACGTACAACAAATCAGATTTAAAAATACATCGAATGTCAACAACGAATTGAATGTCTGAATGAAATTTATTGGTTAAAGACAATGTTTTTAATGAGTTAGGGATTTATTATAACAAAAAGATATATGACGTTTTAACGTGGATTTGCAAAAATAAATGTTGTAAAAGTAATTAATTTTACCCTCAACAAAAACCGATCATTATGGACTTCCACAAATTAAAGCTCTCAACAATCAATCAAAAAGATATATGTTTCCAGTACATAAAATACTCTCTTCGTGTATGTACACATAGAAAAACAGAAACATAATATTTGGGACTTGGAACACACTGATAGAAGAAAACAGGCTAATTAAAGTTAACTTTGAGAAGTTCATATACACCTACTCATATATATACCATGGTACTTATATACAAGTAGATACTCACATATATATCAAGGTATATTAAGTTCGACTTTGTAACGGTTGTCTGACTGTCAACACGACAAATCAAAAACGAAAAACAATAATTGATTATGCCATATTTATTTCTTTGAATAAACCATCCTTTCATGCATATTTTCTATACAAAATTGTTTCGGTGTGTCACATACGCTAGGCGTCACCGTCTAGACCGTTTAATTTTTTATTTTTATAAAACGGGAAAACTTTCCTATACATTTTTTAGACAAATATTTAATAAAAATTATTGATAAATACAAATGACAATGTAATTCGATACCAAAAGTAATGAATATAATGTTAATAGTACATATTATAAATGTTAAAACACTACATATACTATACTTAATAGGTTCAATTAGTATGCCTGTGATATGTTTACTATACTGTATTTTATGCTTTTACTTTGACTGTGACGAATAAACTTCCTTAAGCATTTAAAAAAAATATTGTGTTTCCAGTTAATTCGAGTAAACATTTTTTTTATAAATTAAAACATTGACGTTTTTTACCTGATGCAAATATTATTCTCCTGTGCAGATATACGTATGACTATATCCCGTGCGGCTATATGTCCATATAGCCGTAATACATATTATTACATATAAATAATAAGGTCATGGTCATATTATGAATATGTACTAAATGCCTGATGGTCATGTTATCAACAGAAAAACACTTTATAAATCAGTTGAGAATTTTATACATATACAAATATTTAACTTCTATTTAATACAAAGTACCAAAGAATAAACCAAACTAACATCTAAATCACTTCAAAAATTTGTCGTGTAAGGCTAAGCAAATTTTTTCATAGTAATGAAACATAATGAATCAAGTTACCATGGTGACAGTTAAATATTAAGTAGTAATAAAGGACCCGCACTTGGTCTCCTGATTAAATGTATCTGTGGTCACAAAGCTCTAAACGCTTTATTTCAAGAGCTGCGTCTGTTTAAATGTCATTAACATACAGAGCGCGGTATCTTGGCTCTATTTAGCCTTCAAAAGGAGCGCTGTAGAACCTACAACATATTCTGATACTCGACACACACAAAAAAACATAAATATTAGTAAAAGTATACTAAATCTATGTCAATTAGATAACACGCACTTTTGGAAAAAAAACAGAAATAAAACAAAAACTTTATAAAATTCTAACCTGATGTTTGATTTGAAAAAAATAATAATTTGATTATAATTTTTTGTCCACAATTAATTAAAGCCTCTTTCTCTTTCTAATACAACAATGTACAACTGATTTTACTTGAACAATAATAAGTTTAAACTGATTTTAACCAAACAATGTCAATTTTAATCTCTTAATCAAACATATGTCAAATTTAATTCAACTTAGCGAATTTCCTTAGAATACATAAATCACTGTCTAGCGGAAAATTTTAGTGCGATCAAAATTAAATATCGTATCTGATATGATTTTAGTATTTTAAAGGCCAATTTTATTAATATATGGCCATAGGTCAAGAGGAACAGGGGGTATAGAGAAAAAAAGAAAGAAAAGAAAATATAAAATATCTCTCTTCATATTAAAATGATCGAAAAATGTATACGGAGTAAACTTGTAGAAAATCATGTTTCCTACAGTTAATTATCTGAATATTCTTCGACTTGATTTCAATGTTTACAGAGGTATTTCGAATTGTAACTTACAATCTTTAATTATAAATATTTCTGTAAATATTAGTGTAACAGAAAAATGATTAGACACTAAATTATAGTAAAACTAATTTTCGACAACTTAACTTCTTGTATTTTTCGATTTCTCCAATATTAAAGGAGGGTTTTCTCTTCACTTTAGAGTGAAGGGGAAACACTAAATTTGGTATATCTCCACTTTTCCTTGGTCCAATTTTGCCCATTCACGAATTTGGCCTTTCAAATATCAAAAGCACCTTACATACTAAATTTTATTTCAACCAGATTAAAACTGTGACCAATAAAGTGGCTTCAGACACGGTTTCGGAGGGAAAAAAGCCACTCTTTCACCCCCCCCCCCTCCTTCTATCTCGAAAATGGCCGCTCTGCCATATATAAATGGCATGAGAGAAAATGCTCCCCATCGACTCAGGAGCTTATTTACCAAACGGTAGAAAGTTAGGGTTCATGGATTTTTTGACACGCCATATCCTAGACGATAATTGTATCACAATATAACCGTAAGTACGTATTAAAGTAGAGGTCGTCGGTTTGATTTTCATCCAAGATGTCTGTTTTATATCTCTTATTTAGCATTTGCTGTGAAAGAATGTTACTGTCAACATGTTTATTAATTGGTTTCATATTGATTGTTATATATTGTAATCATTTTAGTAAATATTACTAAACAAAATCACCATAAAGTAGTAGCCGAAAGCGTATTGTATATTAGATCATGTGGATAATTAATATTCAAATATATTCTCACTCATTGTGTTTACTTAACAATAAAACGATAAATCGTTTTTAAGAGCTATAAATTACATTCTGAAACAATTTTATGTCAACAATAAAAAAATAAATCTGTCCAAATTTGAATTAATCACACTATATATTTTATATGACAGACAAAAAAGGAAGAATATTATATATATATATATGTATATATATATAAACATGAATCTTGATGCTCAAGTTAAAGTCTAGCTATCTAGAAAATTCTACCTAGATTATAGGATACAAAAAAAGCTCACTGACTTTATATACCTATGTATACGTAAATGCATTGTGTATATTATGTATTGTTAGAAAATAAAAAGCAGCATAAACACTTTTGTGGCAACAACTGAACGAAGAGGATATTATATAATCAAATGAAATTTATCTCTTTTCGTGAAATGTTTATTTTTATTGTGAGAACCATAAGCTGCCTGACGAGAAAATAAAAGTATAATCATCGTGAAATTTAATGTACTATATACAATCAGCACTCGAAATTTAGTAATTAAATTGTAAGATTCCTTCCTTCAATGTGTTGTGTTGAAAATTCTTAAGAATACATTTTTTGGACCTCAACACAATTTTAAGAGCAAATTCAAAATCAGCAGTTCAAAATCAGTTTAAAATAAACATTCGTTCAAGTAACATCAGTTTAAAATTACCACTTCTGTTCGAGTTATCATAAATAAGAGAATTCGTTTTAAAAATTCTTTGAGTCATTTAAAAATTGTTTTTTCCGAAACGAAACGTTAATACACCCTATGATATTCCGGCAAATTGGAGCATGGGATAATTAAGCATTCCCTATTTTTGAAGAATTTGAATATTTAAGTTGAATAATTTTTTTTAAAAGTGAAATTAACAACTAACTGAGTTAATTGTTTAAATACCCGTTAAGGGTAATTACCGATATTTGAACTGAAATTGTAGCGGAACTAATCATTTTATGCTATAATTCTCGCTAGATGCGATTATTCTCTCAAAGAAATTCAATTTTAAACAAGATTAGGAATTTAATTTATTTTAGTCTATTTGTAAATTATATAATTGATTTGTGCTTTATTAACTCGGATTTCACAAAAATGCTTCGGATAAAAGTTGTTTATTTTAAATACAGGTACTGACATTTTTTCTAAAAATTACATTATTTTAGAAAATAAACAAAAAACAGTTTTCAAACAAATAGTATGTAACTAAATTGAGAGCTTCACATAAAAGCAGTAGCCTATCACGTTTGTGAAGCCACAAGACGAGACGAGAGAAGCATGCCTCTTGCTTTGACCTGTAAAAGTTTTCAATCGTCTCGCCTCGTTTTTACAGTTAAAGATTTTCGTAATAAAATACAATTTAAAAAGTTTATTTTTTGTACTTTTTAAAAATAATTATAATTACTGATCGGTTGATATTTTTAAATAGAATTCGAAACAATAATGACTACAGAAAAAATTAAATCATGACCACCCAATTGCTGTTGAGATTAGTACATTTTTACAAATTAAATATCTATAGAAATTGAAAGAGAGCATTATCTGTCTCTCGAATATTTATTGAAAATCAGGATTCAAATTTTCGTCTGTCTCTCGCTGACTTATTCTCGCTGACTTATTCTTGGGTAATCGTGTTCACAGACGGACAGAAAGACAGACGAACAAGCGGAAATGTACTAATTAGGTCATTTTATGAATACCTATAACAAAATTTTTTTTCTGTGATAAATATATTCAAGCGTTACAAAGTCTGAACTAAACTTAATATACCGTGTATATAACATAATACTGGTTTTAATAAATAAATAGTCCAATTAATTCGAAAAGGAGTTAATTACCCAATTTTCCACTAAATATACTATTTTTCTAATTAAAGTGATAGAAATATCTATTTTCTTATCTTATTTAATTCTATTTGACTATCGATTTAATAAAATGACGATACAACCCAAAAATATAATCCCATAATTGGACAGCAAAAATATAAAAAGGATGATAGGCGGAAAAAAGATTTTACGTGAAAAAAATAAAATAGACCTTTTTCACAACAATAATATACAAAATATTTCCTATATATACAATACTCGAACATATGATGATATAGATTCCAGTAAATCTTTCTATATAAAACGGGTGTTAAAAAAATAGATATACTTTATGGTAAAAGAAATTCGTTTGCATCAACACAAATTCAAAAGAGTGCATTTTACTCCAAACATCTCTTAGAATCACATCCAAATGTATTGAAACTTATATGCGCGAAGGGGAAAATATTTCAATATAGAAGGGCAAACTTGTTTTAATCATATTTAAAACATCAAATCATATTTAAATGTCCCTTACTTGCGGAAGAAATTGTATAGAGATTTCATCTCAGAATCTTATAATCTCACAATTTTGTAAAATATTTCTCTAAAGAACTAAAAAAATATAATAATATAAACAAATATCAGATAATAATAGCAATAATATCATGGTCAATCAATAATAAAAGACAAAATATTTATGATTAAAAATAATTTTTTTTCGGCATTTTTCTCTGTATTAAAAGGACAAATAGTTTTTTTATCATCTAATTACAATGTCCTTTCTTATTTTTCATTTGAAATTTGTATAATATTGCTACGCCTACAATAATAAAAATAATTAACGAAGACAAACACTTATATTTTAAGATCAATAGAAACAGAAAGATAAATAACAATATAAAACTTCTAACGAAAATATTTTCTTGACAAAATAAAATTTAGGTATAGAGTAATATCATTAATTCATTTTTATTTATTAATATTAAGTAATTCATAATACATAAACCAAACTACACAATATATTAACAAGATTAATTGAGATCAGTGGTATTAAACAACTATTTGCTAATTCTAGTTGTCGTACTGTATATAACAGCACGATACACTTGTTGATTATCACTGATCATATTTCACACCTCTAACTAAAATGATAAATTGACTTAGAGTGGTGGAATATTCATATGTTTCATTCCCTTGATTTTGAAAATAGACTGATCCACTCAAACTGTGACAATATACGAGGGTTCAATACAAATGAACATAGTTCTACACTTCGACCTGAATAATTTTTGGGTATTCTAGATCTCTAAAAAGTAAAACATGTATATTATATAAAGATGCTCGTTAATGTCTTCAGGCTTTATAGCTCAGATTAAGTAGTATTATCTTCTGTGAGCGACGCTAGTATTAATTTCAGATTCACAGAAATGTAAGAATATTTGTAAATCAACCGACTCGTGAGCCACTGGTTATAAACTTTCGCGGTGATTATCATTTGAGCTTTTTGTAACGACACCCCCGCCCCCATTACATTACAATTGGCTTTTCCTGTCTGAATCATTTTGATGTATTTATCACCCACCTCGAGTAAAGGAATTCATTATATATTTTCGAGTGCTTGAGACTGCCGAAGATAGTGCAATCATGACGTCGTCTTTTTAAATTTAACCCAGTATGAAATTTTAACTTTGGGAATTTTTTAATGTGAAACATTTATTGCGGCGTGTTTGACCGACTGTTGGCCCGGCAATGTTTACACGCCACGCGATCAACAAGTTGCTCATAGTTGATATTGCATATAACAAAGCAGTTTTAAAAAAGGTGCCCATAGATGGCGGTACATATACAGGTTCAAAAACTCATTCATAGGTGACAATGCATATTTTCCATACAAAATAGTTAATAATAATAAGAATAGTTTTAGTAATTAATTGAAAGAATTCAGTCGTCTCAATTTTTAAGAAATTTTTAATTTTTGGTAACTATTATTGTTTTTATTGATACTGAAACTTACAATATGGAACTGCTTGGATTACTCATTCGAATTTAAAGATACAAGTGATCACTTACATGAAACGAAATTAAACTTCAATACTTCGTAAAAATTCGTAAAAATTCGTAATTTAGGAGCTACGTAGACTAAGCGTATAATATTAACTTAACTGTCTTTTCCACAAATTTCCGTTTTACTCATTTTAGAGGAGCTACGTTTTCCCCAACCTCTAAACTACCCTTTCCCCCAAACCGATATTGGTCATGAACGAATTTAGCCTTTCAAATGCAGAAAGCATGTTACATACCGAATTTCGATCGGATCAGACTAAAACTGGTCACCAGAGCGGCTGAGTGCCTACAGACACATCTCCTAAAGATCGTGTACAGATACATATATATATATATATATATATATATATATATATATATATATATATATATATATATATACATATATATATATATATGTATATATATTTATATATTTATGTATATATATGTATATGTATATATATATATATATATATATATATATATATATATATATATATATATATGTATATATATATATATATTACTCTTTTATGGCATACTATATATTCAAATGAATAGCTTTTAGGGTTTTTATAAATGATTTTCCATATATGCAGCTTTAAAAGAGATTAAACCAATTTTAGTTGGTAAAGTAGTGAAAAATATATGTCAAAATGTAAATCTGATATACAGGAGTTTTTCCCGTACTCTTCCATACATTTATTATAAAAACACACAATAGAATAATACATTTATATATATTTTAGAATGTACCCAATATTTAAAAAATTATTAATTTTCATTTGTAGTTTTCACTAATTTATAACATTTCTTAAGGTATTACATGCCAAAAAATTGAACTTTATAACAAATAGAATTTTTTCCTTCACGTATTTTACAAGACGCTCTTTTCTGCAGTGGCAATATTATCACAGATACACATTATGTGATTGGCTAGCAGTAGCCATTTCTTCATAAAGTAACGGAAAAATTAAAAAAATATACATTTTTTTCATCTTTTTTCATATTTTAGGACATTATACATCAATTTAAAATATGCATACGCTTCACATTACATGAACAAAACGTTTGTAATACAAAGTTTCAAAGTATGCGCATTGGTATCACTAGAATAATCACTAACAAATCGTAAATACATTCCCTTTTAAACAAATATATGACGTCTATTCATCATAACCACGATTAAATTTGAAGTTAGTTTTAATGACTTTGTATGCTATCAGATCCATAATTCAAAGTTACCGCCTGGAGACACATGTCCGCCTGTCTGCCCGTAGACACGATAACTCAGAAACAAAACGAGATAATGAGCTGAAATTATGTGTGTGTTTTCTAGACCTAGAAAGTAAATATAAAGATTATTAAGATAATCAAAGAGAACTCTAGGTTTTTTGAAAATAAATTTCCAAATTTTTGCCCCAATTCCTAGAACAATTATTTGTATTTTATAAATACGTATTTCGACTACAACGTAGTCATAATCAATATGAATTAGCTAATCGTAACTATCTCTAGGAAATGGTGTCAGAGATATGTTGCTCGTTGCTAATTTGGTGCGTGTCTCACAATAAAAAAAAGTTTTGTCTTTTTTATGATCTGACTAAGGTAGTACCTGAAGGATTATTTTAGTCGACTGACCAATTAAGGGATTAAGTGTGTGATGAACCCAACCCATTTATTGATGGTATCCTTTTCTGACCAAGCAGTGTTGTTCGAAGCTAACCTTGATATTCAGGTATTAAATTTGGTAGTCGAAATACGTATTTATAAAATACAAATAATTGTTCTAGAAATTGGGGCCAAAAAAAAATTTTAAATTGAACTTAAAAGTAAAGTCAAGTTCGTGGATGAGCAAAATCGAACCATTCACTCTCCCGCCATGGAAAAAATATCCATCTTTGAAACCGTAAGAGATCGTTTTGACCAATTTCAGTTCAAACATCTGTAACTAATCTTATCGGGTTTTTAAGCATTTAACTCAGTTAGTTGTAAATTTCTCTTGTTTAGTTTCCATATTTTCTTCTTGGAATCTTTCTTGGAACCTTCACTCGATTTTATAGGCATTTCATTTTCATGGTATAGGAAAATAGATTTTTCTTCACAACGAACGGATTTAATGTGAATATCAACAATTGATTTGAGAGAATTTGTATAATTTTTGAGAAAGTCACTCATTAATGTCCATAAATTCAACCTTTGAAAAATAAACTTTATATTACAAAAAAATAAATATGGTTTTAAACTTTTTAAACGCTCGGTATTATATCGCTCTTATATTAATATTATATATAATATCTATTGGGATTTATTTGTTAGGTATAAATATAAATCACAAGTGGATTTTAATTTTACAAATTCATCATTTAAAATATAATTTTTTTTATGTACCCAAACCATAATATAAAACTGAGTATTCCGTATAATAAGTTTCTAAATTTATTATCAATTACCTAAAAATATTATTAACATAAAATCCTTTTGCATGTGATATTTTTAGGGATAAAACGTTCTGATTTATTAACATTACATTTTCAATTAAATTTCTGTTGTTCTGATGATATATTGAAACATTTTTAAAACCCTATTAACCTATTTAACTTTATTATCTCAGGTTTTATGGAATCATTTAGTTTTAGACTTATAAAAATAATTTTCTTAAATATGAAATTTCTTAAATATTGGGTTTTTGATAGAATAGAAAACTTGACTATGACTTGTTTTGGCCAATTTTCAAATTGCTAATGTAGCAACAAGGTGATTTTTTTGTTCATTTTAAATTTACTTTCTAGACAAATCAGTATGATAACCGAAAAATACAGCTTTATATCGACATGAAAGTAGAAAAACTAGAGAAAAAATTGTGTGTGTCAGCTCCGACGCGTCTGGAGTTTCACTTATAAGTTATTGACAATACAACGAATATATATTACTATGTTACGAAAAGTTATTTAATTTTGAAATATTGTGCTTAGAAGGCGCTGAACATTAATTCATTTCTAAAAAATTTAAATTTAATTTTTATTTCTAAAAATTTTTATTTCTAACTTATATATAACGATTTATAGTGTTCTAGTATAGTTTGTAGTTTCTGTGGAAATGACAATCAACAAAATTTTAAAATAATTATATATATATATATATATATATTTTAGAAGCTTACATTAAATATATAATTCAAAATATTATATTAATTTTTATAAAAAATTTATTTTATTATTATTTTTCTTAAAATAAACTAATGACTTACGAAAAAGGAAAATTTATAATCTAAAATCAATCTGAAAAGATATGTAAAACATCATAAATTCAAATTGAATATCATAGCGTAGAAAGTGTTAGCTTGTAAAAAAAACATAACGCTTTTTTTAACACTTTATTTATTTCACTACCCATCAAATTTTCGTACCGGGGCTTTAAATTGAAATCGATTCTTAAGGAGTGAACTCCAAAAAAATGCAAGCATTTATTGGTGTTGGACTAAATAAAAAACTTTGCACAAATTCTTTCAAATGTTCAGAATTTAGCAAAAAAAAATTTAAAGTAATACATATAAATAAAGTGTTTTTTATGTAATACTTGATTTGTTTTACTTAAGTACTGTCTCTCGGTATTTTTTCAAGGCATGTATATGGACGTATATAAGGGGAGGACTTTGGCGGTTCCCTTCCTTATAATCGCCGAATACCTTTTGCATCCATGCCACAAAATTCACCGTGAAAAATTTTCAGTACAAATTACTATAGGCATGTATAACCGGTGAGCCATAATTACATTATGCAATAATTTACTACGAATAATGAACTAAACTCAAGTATTTTACTCGTAATTACTAACAATGGTACTCGTGATTCAATTCAGAAACTCTACAATTTAATAAATAATGAAGAAAATTTACGCTAAAGAATTTTAATGTTTACAATGAGTATCATATTTATACTGGGTATAAATAGTATCTTAAAACATGTGAAATTGCTTAACTGAGTAAATTGCTTAAGTACCCGGTATATCCTGAATTTATGTAAAAAAGTTTATAACAAAAGTTGTTCATGTTTGAAATAGAAACATTTTTTGTCTTTACATTTTTTTTCTATCTTTTATGGTTTCAAAGATGGGCAGTTTTGGCGATTTTACCGAAAGATGGTGCGATTTTGCCCACTCACGGACTTGACCTTACTTTTTTACTCTAGAACACACATACAAAATTTCAGCGTGTTATCTCTTTTTGTGTTTGCGTATTCATGTACACGGACGGAGAGGCGGGCATGCGGAAATGGCAGAACTAGACCATTTTATGAACCCCTATGCGAAGCATTTATGTCTGCGATCAATATTTTAAAGTGTCACAAAATCGAGACTAAACTTAATATATCCTGGTATATTTGCATATATCGGGTAAAAACGTATTTTTTACCGCATTTTGGATATTCTGGGCGTACAAAACGGACATACATAGAAACCGTTCAAACGTTTAAATGTTAAACGTACAAACGTTAGCCGGACGTATTAATGTATATAAACAGCTTCACGTAAACTTTAATTTTTTTGGAGAGGTTGTCTGAAATTCTTACAAATGAGTTAACAAGCACGTAAGCTAGTCAATAAGTTATCCCAACGATTTGGAAGAGACATTAGTTAATGAATGTATTCACTTACATTATCAACTCAAAGATTTATCAGAGCATAATGAAAATATGCACTCTGCACAAAAATTATGCAATATTTTACATTCACGTAATCTTTGCGACGTTTACCCTAATATAGATATTGCTTTACGTTGGATGGCCTTTCGCTGGTTACTGGAATATCTATTTAAATATTCCATCAATAAATTATTCTGATCTGTCTGCAGCCTTACAAGAATGAAAAGCTATTTGCGAGCATGCACGGATCATGACAGACTTAATGCACTTGCATTGCTGTCTATTGAAGCAAAATTAGTGCAGGAAATTGATTATAAGGATACAATCGATGTTTTCGCGGGATCTAAATCAAGAAAAAAGAAGTTAATGTGATATGTGATAGATAAGTCATAAAAAATATATTAATTGTTTAATCTTAAGAAATTTATTATTACGTTTAAATAAAGAAACCATAAAATATAACATTTACGCGAGAGTGGTACAAAACGATCCCCCTGGGTAAAACGATCACCTCGTGTTTTACGGACTTTATCAGCGCTATCTAGTAGTTTGAATGTAAATCGTCTTCGCCACCACTTGTTTAGCATTCTGTCAAACTGTCATGGCTTTGTGAGTGCCGCGAAATTTATTATTGAAATAAAATTAAAATATTCTTGTTTGATGTAAGGTAAGCAATAATTCAATATTGTGTTGTTTTAGTGTATATTTAATGCAATAGGAGCGCTTGTGTTAGTTTCCAATATAATTCAACAATATAATCGGCAATATTTTCATCGTTGTAACTGATAGGTACTATGTCCTTGTGATCTAATGTTTTTTATTTTTATTTATTTGGGTTAAAACGATCCTCTCGGAGGAGGGAAAAATGATCCATTAGGGATCATTTTACCCACACTGTTATGTTTAATTTTTGTGGTTTCATATGCATTATTTTATTATTAATGTTTATTTGCAAAGGTCAGTTTTTCAAATCCGTAAAATCTTTGCAGAAGCATATATGAAAGCCACTGTACCTTTAAATACTATTAAAGGATTTGAAAAAGGGGAATAGTACCATTTAATCTTGGTGTTTTTTTCGATGTAGATGATCTTGTAATTTATTTTGATTCTCTTATAATTATAAGGCTCTAACTGTGATTTTAAATTCTTGAAAAGCCATATCTAAGTTAAAAAATAAAATTTGATTTTGACTTTAGAATGTACATTTCCACTAGTCGTTTCTGTTATTAAAAAAGATTTAATTTTTAGAATTACAATTTTATTCATTCAACAAAGTACCTTTGTATTTGTTAGAATTTCTAAGACAATTTTTGCTAAAATTAAAATAAACTACATTTACTTATAATTTCATTTTGTAATTTTACCTTACTTTAACAGCGGGCTTATATGATCCCAGGGATCATATTACCCCCATCCCGGGGATCATTTTAGACACCCGGGTGTATAAAGTGATCATTTACCATACCTTGACAAAATGTATACATGAAAATATCTAATTAATATAATTATATATACTACGCTTACTAAATTATTGACCGACAGACTAGACTACCAGAAAAATGATCAATCGCACAAAATTCGTTGTCTGGGTACTTTTTATATCTGTTGTTCCCTTAGGGGATCATTTTGTACCACTCTACCCTATAATATTTATAAATTAAATGTTTTATTATAATAATGACTACCAGAGAGCAAAAAGGGCGCCATATCGGCCGCGGCCTTAGGCGGCAGGAACCTAAATAGTATCGTTGGTTATAATATTATTATAAATAATTTTATTTATAATTCAGCGTTCAATATTATACAAACCATGTGTAAATTGTGTTTAAACAAGAGAACAATTTACATAATTTTCGTGGTGGGGTTTATATTTATTGGGATGGCACGGTTCAAACTTATAGAAAAAAATATTTATTCAACATTTAAACTCTCATAAACTTTTTGGTCCCACAAGAGTACCCTGTAGTATATGAAATGTTTAAAAATTTATTTTATTTATGCCGTCGTAGATTAGAGAGGTTGTTGAAAGTGTTTGGGTTTAATGGAAAACTATTTTCCAAACAAAAAAATTCATTTACATACAACAAATAATTTATATGATGAACTCTTAGATTAAATGATTTTATTCAAGAGTACGGTTTTGTACGAGATTTTCCCACATGAAAAAATCATCCTATATTTTCCGGTTTCCCATATGCAATTTTTCACACAAACTACAGACTGCTGAGAAACTGGGAGATTGAAATTGAAAGGAACATCAGTGTGTTTGTATATTTTTGTAGTAGTCTCAATGATACTTAATCATGTATATATATATTTTTACATTTTAGTGGAAACTCGTTAAAGAAACCAGCAGAAATTTCACAAAATGTTTTTTCGACCGCTTCTAATGCAAAACGTGCATTTCCCTTATACAGTAAAAAAAAGCGGTGTGGCTGTGTTGTAGACATGGCCGTGAGTTTTACGTTAAGAAGCCCTTTTGAGAAGCCCTATCCAACCGTATACGATCTCTATATTTTGATTTCGCTTTTCGACGAGTATAGGCAGACATTGCATTCTTTAGTTTAATTGTTTACTTTAACACCATATATATTCACTATAACTATTTCACACTAATGTTTTATATACGCAATCGATAGATCTTGAAGATTGAAACTAGCGAAACAAACTATCGTCCTAGATTCTCCGAGTCAAAAGTAAAACTAAATGGAAATTATGTGACGCAACAAAACACCCTCAAAATGGCGGCGCAACCCCTCCACCGCACGCGATACCTCACAATCCTCACTCAACGTAACAAATTCTTTGATCCGTTAGCTATCGAGTGGTGTAATTAAATTTTGGATGTAGATAAGAGATATGTAGCTGCAACACCAAACTCTATCCCCCGATTTGGTTATCATCAGTTTTCTGAATTGCCTCCAACTGTGGAAGCAAATTTAAAAACGTATTCAAGTCAAAAATTGGGTAAACTGATAGTGCAACGTAGTTGATTTAATTCATGTTGATTGATTTTTCTTGGGGTCTGAAAAGTATTGCACTTCGACCCTATGGTCCATAGTGCTTTCCCTTCTACTTCAGTCCGATGAGACTCGCTCCTCCCATATGTTGGCAATAGCCAGGAGCTTACTTATCAGGTCTTCCTGAAGGTTCATATGTTCGGGGTGAGATGCACCGAATATCCTGTATCTGTTGTAACCTAGAGGTTCACAGTCAAAGATAATGTTGCTTGATGTGTCTTCCTCCTCGTCACACAATCTGCACACAATAAACCCGTTATGGAGTCCCATTGTGTGCAGATGCTTCCGCAGTGGATAATGCCTGGTAATAAATCCGGTAACCCGGTAGCACTCTGAAGCAGTACCTTCCCAAGCTCTTGTCGCTGTACTTTTTCCCAGTGATCACGGTGTTTAGCATTAGTTCATTAACTTACGAGGCAGGTATATATACGGCGAACAAAATGCAATCAATTTCCAAATATTATGGATGTAGTCGAAATTATTAGTTATCATTATAAAGTTTGCCTTTTCTAAATTTTCAAAAGTTTTGCCTTTTCTTTAATTTCTTATATAATTTTTTATTTAACTATACGAAATAAATTTAAACAGAATAAAAAATGATTTATTTATATTTCAAATTTTGCCCCTATTCCTAGAACATTTGTTTGTATTTTATAAATACGTATTTCGACTACAATGTAGTCATCATCAGTATGAATTAGCTAATCGTAACTATCTCTGGGATATGGATTCAGAGATATGTTGCTTGTTGCTAATTTGGTGCCTGTGTCACAATAATATTAAAAAATTCTGTCCTTTTATACGATTTGGCTGAGGGTATAATCTGACTTGAGGATTATTTAAGTTGCCTGACTGCTGGATTAGGTATGTGGAAAGCCCCACATGTTTATTGGCGGTATTCTTTGGTGACTATGCGGCGTTTGCTTTGTCACTAAAGCATTTTGTGTACCTACGTTAACTTTGACATTCAGGTATTGGATTTTTATTTTTGAAAATGGTTTAATTTTATTAAATCAGAATTTGGAATTGGACCATTGTCTAAATTCATTATCTGTTTTCTCAATTTGTATATGTAGATGCTTTCGTATGCATATAATTCTGTGGGGTTTTGTACCGATTTCCGAATCCATATCCCAGAGATAGTTACGATTAGCTAATTCATACTGATGATGATTACATTGTAGTCGAAATACGAATTTATAAAATACAAACAAATGTTCTAGGAATAGGGGCAAAATTTGAAATATAATTTCAAAAAAACCTAGAGTTCTCTTTGATTATTTTAATAATCTTTATATGATTGTATTGTTTTCGATAGTTTTATTGTAAACTTTTATAGAAGCGCCAAAATTAAGAAAGTTGCTCATAAAATATTCTTTATATTTTACACAATATTCTCAAAAAAATTTATTTGTAGTAGAATTTATTTTAGCGTTGAAATACACGAATGAATACTCGATTTTGCACATGGAACTACATTTTTTGATATCACGCCTGTATACACGTGTTATAAATTAATACAAAGCATACCACGCGATAATAGGGAGGAACGGCAGCAATCACTGTTTAAAATTAAATTGAAAAAGTTTTTATTAGACAGCATATATACTTATATTGATGTTTTGTACCTACTCGTATATCATTTGTGTATGGTCTATATCAAATAAATTGTTATTCTGATTATGATTATTATTATGTTGTCTTACAATTATGCGTCCCTCAATTCCCACGGGATGGTAATAAAATCAAACTAAACAGTTAAGATTTTATTGTTATATAAGCTAATTTTCTTGTGAAATAGAACTATCCTATTATAAATTTCGACGAATGACCATCGTTGCTTAAATATATCTATATATATATATATATATATATATATATATATATATATATTTATATATATATATATGTAGGGTGAGTCGAACCAGGTGGTTAATAGCACACATCTCCACTTCCTTCCACGATTGTCCCATTTTTGAACAATAGCCAATAGAAATCGAAATACTGAAACAAAATGAAAACCACTGGTGGTTGATGCACAGATATGCAAAACATCAAAGCAGTCAAAACAATGTGCGCATAAATAATCAAATCCGGGAACCAGGATACCGATGGACAACAAATATACGGTGTGGAGTACTAGGCAAACATGCATTAAGCAACAAAAATTCATTATGATTCTTGCGTTATGATATTTATTTATGCATATCTACAATTGTCTTCAATTTTACTTATAATTTTAATATTTATTTTTATCTTATAGTCCAGTCATTATATACATTTGGAAATGCAAGTGAACCGAGAAAGCTGATTATTTGATATTGTGTTGGGGGGGGGGGGTAGGCTTAGAAAAGCCTAACTTCAAATTGTCGACCAAGATTTCCTATGTGCATTCCCCACCATCTTGTAAATAGGGTAAAATTTTGTTTTTTTGCAATAACTCAGTTCTCCGTACGAGAACCGAGATACGAAAATTGCAATAGTATACTTATTTATTACTATTTTAACGCTCTACAATTTAGGTCATATATATATATATATATATATATATATATATATATATATATATATATATATACTTTGTTCAAGAAGTCTGGTCAAAAAAAAAATCAGTTTATGAATTAGTTATAGCCGGCTCATATCTCTGCATTAACAAAATTTTAAAATTTTGGAAATAAATTATCTGTCAACAAATTTTAAATTAAAAATAAATTTACATTTTAAACTGTCAAAATTTAAATAATTATTTTACACTAAAAAATAGATTAGTCTACCGTTGCACACAAAAGTCAGACATATATTTTAAGCACCGCGCTCAAGTCAGTTCTCAATACCTGATAAAATAATACTAATATTATAACTGTTACTAAGGTAACTGATTTGATATTTATTATAATTCGTTTCTCTAAGAAAACTGGCTTTTAGATTTGCGAGAGATTTTTTTAAGTATATTTGACTACATGTTAGAAATATAGTTCTTAGATATAGATATAGATAACAGAGGACAAATACATCTGCAACGTCATCAAAGCCGAAAACAATTCTAATGTCTCGACCCATGATATGATATGCATACAAAGTATTAAGCTTCACAACGCAGTAGCTCAACTCCTACGAGTTCCATGTAAAATCAACCAGCAAGCTAAATGTTTTAAATAGAGGACATAGGATACACACGCTACCTACCCGTGTGTAAATATTTTAATAACCTCATCAAAGGAGACAAAATGCCGTGCATACAAAAAAGATAAGATATGCACAAAAGTATTCACTCTCTCTCTGATGAAACGTAATGTCATAGCTATTCACACTTAACAGACATACACATAATAGTCGCAGGGTGTAGGTGAAAAAGCATGCTTTCAAAATCATATTTATGATTCTTGTATATAAATAATATATACACGGTTTTTATAATTTTAACCGCAAGATTGTTACGGTTAACCAGACATATTAATCAGAGATAATAAATTTTATGGTTTAGGCGAAAACAAATAAAATGTGTAACTTTTTTAAACACGTTCTAGATCCAAAAGTCACTTTCATGGATTTGCAAAATTTCTCCATCTTGTGGGTAAAAGAACAATTTTAAACTCTGAAGGCATAAAAGAAAACAAAAATACATAAAATGTATCTTCTGGTGCAAAAAAATTACTTTTTTGTTTGAAACTTTTTTTCATATCTAATCTAATATAATCTATAATATTAATATAAAGAGGAAAGATTTAATTTTTTATATGTTTGTTTGTAATGTATAAACTCAAAAAATACCATTATCAGCTAGTGACATGGGCTGTATTTTATTTATTTTTTAATTGGAGATCCCTACGAAATGTAACCCAAGGTATCATAATCTTTATAAATAAAAATTAAATGCTGTTCGTTGGTAACTGCATCTCTTGAGAACCGCTGGACCAACTTGGGTTTTTTTTTAAATGTTCGTTATACTCCGAAAATGGTTTTAGCTGTAAGAAAAATTGGAAAAGTTTCCCGAAAAATTCGAAAATTTAAAAAAACTGAAAGTACATATTTTTATGGGACTTTTGTATGATTTTTATGTTTACTTCTTTAAAATAAACAACTTGCAAAATCGATCATTGTCCCATATACATCCAAATGTCCCCTACACATTTCACACCAGAGGGTGTGAAAATAGAAAACTATAAAACCCTTAAGAGATTTAAAAAAATTCAAAGACAAAAAATGTTCCTTTTTGAAAAATAAACAAGCCCAAATTTTTAAAATAATTTGCTTTTGCAAATAATTTGCAAAATAATTTGCCGCTTTTACGCGAGTGAAGCCACACACAGCTTGTATCTTTATATTTTTGTCATGATTTCAGCCAAAATATCTGTAATTATGAGTATACTATTATGAGTGAGGCAAAAATAATTGGTAATTATATAAACATAATTTCAAATATCTAACTCCATATAATTATTTAGTTTTTAATTAATCAATACAATATATTTTTTGCTAACGAGTTTCGTTTTATATTGTACTTAGAAATTTGTTTAAGTTTTATTTTACGGCGTACTAGATAACTCACCACTCCCAGTTTAAGATTTTTGGGCTGTCTACAAAAAGTCTATTCTAAATGATGGAAATCAAATGTTGAATACGTTTGGAAAATTTCTGTATCTCTACCAACATCTTTCCTTCTTCCAGCATTTCGGTCATGGTTCCATAAGTGAGATATGGGCAGAAAAAATATTGCTACGGTAAACCACTTCAGACCGTGACACAACTGTTTACGCGCACATCTACATCGAATAGGTGTTGTTCCTGACACCAGAAATATATATGGGCATTTGATTTCTCCAATTTGCACCTTCCTTTATAAATTTATAAGTCCTTATAAATTTTCTTTTTTCCCTATTCTTTTATTTTATTATATTTTCTAAAGGGAGCACTACTGTCAACCCTTGGATGACCTCCAACTTGTGTATTCATTGTTATATCTTCGCTGTGAAATGTCACGTCGGGTCCCGACGACGAACTTACTATCAAAATTATTTTGTGTGAGTATATACATAATTTTAAAAATAATTTAAAATTATTATTTATGTTTTTTTTTTAAATCTTATATAAAGTCTTATTAAAGTCTTATTTATTATAATAATAAATAATAATTTCTAATTTTCTTTTTTAGGACAGAATATATTTAACCTCAAATTTTTCATATATTTATTGTAATATAATTGTAGTTTTCTTTTGTTAATGGCTGTATTATTTAGCAATGTTTGTTAAAGACAATTTTATGTATAAAAAAAAATTTAGTATTCTAAATACTAGTTTATACAATTCCCCCCTAGTATACACACTTTTGCCCATGGTAATTTATAGCTCACATTGTTTTGTTAGTATTGGCATATGCATTCAAATTTTGGTTGGTTTGTTTGGAAAATTCAAGAGTTTCGGAGAAAGAAGACTTGTTTTGAATTCATTCTCATTTAATTAAAATTTTGCTGTTCATATTGCTTCCAGGTTGTAGGTTTTAGTTATCACCTTTTCAATTACAGGATATCTCGGAAAACCCCAGAGAAGAATTTCCCAGATATTGCCACGGATAACTAAAGAAACGTTGGGAAAGAAATTCAACATAAGCATTGGTTATAAATATTTCTTCATTAACTTCAAATTTAACTGAAATGAAATGGGAATGACTTTCAACAAAAGTTTTTGCGGGACATGCTGTAGTTAACAAGGAGTAAATAGCTTAAACCTTAACAAAGATGGTAATACCAACAATCAAAATTTTTATGAAATGAGAATAAATTCAAAAATCTCCTTGGGTGTTCGGGGATATGCTGTAATTGAAAAGTGGCAAGCAACCAAAATATGAAGCAACATGACAATTCTAACAAATAAGATGTGTAATATATATCCGATCAAAAACATAAATATAAAAAAGGGCCGAGTTTTCAGGAAGATACTTCATATAATAGTTGCTCCTTAAAAAGTGATGATATCCCAATTATAGAGCCGAGCTATTAATAAAGTAAATAGTTAAAACTAAAATGTAAGAATATAAGTACAAAGTAAAATGAAAAAAAAAATTTGGTTGAAATTTAATTGTAAAAAAATTCTAAAAAAAATTTAATTTTAAATTTAAAGTTTTCTTTTGTATGTTTTGAAAATTTTATAATTTAAAATTTTATAACGCGGCAAGTTTTAAAATATTTGAAATCAACAGAAAAAATAACTTGCCGCGTTATAAAACGCGGAATTTTTGATACTTTAAGAAGAATCTTTGGGAAAATTTAATTTTCAATCTTAAACACATAAAATTAATTTATGATTTTCCATGTGTTCCGTTGAGAAAATTGAATTTTCCCAAAGATTTTTATTTATTTGTATCAAAAATTCCGCGTCGAATGCAAAAAACCACACCTTTCTAGCATTTCTGGAAGTGGAGCAACAAAGTTTTAAAAAATCGCACACACCTCTCACTAGTGGTATGTACTAACATTTTACTATAAATATAGAAATATGGACCAATCATAGAGCAGCAATATTTCCTATGTTAATTTTATCAAAACAAAAATGCGAAAGTTTTCCCATTTCCCGATATAAATTTCGTGATTTCATAATTTTCCTTGTGCCTTGGGTACTAGACCTAACTATATGCCAAATATCATTTTTAAAGGATATCCAGTGTAGGCCCTACGTTTTTATCCTATCTAATGAAAATTGTGGGCGTACCCGCTATTTTACGGTTTTTGAACCGAAATAACTGTTTAACCGTTTATTTCTTAACGCAAAGCAAACACTTGTTCTCTTATAATTCCCTAAATAGCTTATATTCGAAAAACCAGCACTGTAGTTCTTTTCGTTCAGAAGATATTTCGGGGTCAAATCTGCTCTGATATTTCCTGTAGTAATAGTACTGAAAGTGCGAAGGCAAAAAACGCCTTAAACTCGGCCTGTCGCACTACCGTGCTTTAGATACCAGTTTTTACGTTTATTTAAAAAATTGGCTCTGTAGTTTTTGCGTGATGCTCGAGCAAACAAACAATTAAACAGACATTTACAATTTTATAATAGTAGAGATCAACAGAGACAATGACTATAAGGATAATATTCCAGGATAGATGATCCGTAAAATAAAAAAGTTACCCAAATAGACAAGGAGTTTTCAAACTAAGGGCGTAAGATACAATTAATTAACCATAATCAAATTCAATGTGCATAAATTGGCCAATTAAAAAAAAATTGATATCGAAAAACATGCGATATGAAGGTAGCAGTGAAGGTTGCATCATTTTTATAAGACTAAATTGATTAAAATCGAGATTTCAATAAGAGATCACTCTTATCTTCAATGTGCTTTTCAAAGAAAAACACCCAAACTTTAAGGTATCCATTCAAAAACTACAGGAAATGATAGTCAGCCAGCACAATCATCCCATAGAATTCAACAAAAACAAAGAAAGACGACAAAAGAAAAGAACGCAAGTCTAAACTTTGTAAAGAACACTCGATCATCGTAGATTTACCAAATAATTGTACACTTTCCAATTTTTCTAGACATTGCCATTTCACTCATATTTGATGAAAGTTGTTGATTGATTTTCTAGTATAGGGCAATTCAAATTGAGCTGTGTTTTTTTAATTCTTGGATAATTCTTGGCGGTGCCCAAAAGCTTGGTTCATGTGACTTTTGAGAAATATTTTGTATGATCTTTATAGAAATGGAGTCATGTAATATACACAACGGGTTTAAATTGTTAAATTATTTGAACAATGAAAATTGTTTTGGAAAATCACGTTATATTTACGGATTGCATAATCCTCCATCAGAAAACATTACCAATAAAATATCAAATATATCAATTGTTCAAAAATTTCATGACACTGGCTCAGTGGAAAATAAAAATTGATAAATATATAGCAACTTTTTTTCGCAAAGAAGAAGTTGAAGATCCAAAAATATCAACGTTCATAACAAGTTGAACCCAAGGAGTCTACAACACGGCTTATTTTACGAAACGATTTTGCTTTAATGACATATAAAGTTTAAATAACATAGGAACTAAAGCCATTGGATCCTTCACAACGTCGTACGTTCGTAAATTGGATTAAAGAACAATCAGTTGGTTTTTTCAAGTTATTATCACTAAGCATGTAATCTCACACCGTTGAACTATTTTTTTTTTTGGGTTACATGAAAAGATTCATGTCCACAACATTAACGGAGTCCTGATAGTCGAGTCCTGAGCTGAAAGACGAAAATATTCGCGTTATTAGTGAATTAGACCACAATTACGACAAAATATCATTGAAAATTTACCCATCAATTAAACAAACTTTCCAGACCTGATTAAAATCTTCTACAGAAATAAAAATGAAAAATTTCTTTTTCTTTTAATTTTTTATTTAGAACTGTGTTCCGAAACTGGTCAAATAAATTGATTCTATGAAAATTTCAAATATTTGTTTTATTTAATAATTATAATGGATTTTCGTCAAGTAACAACCCATTCAATACAAAATCTATTATTTTAAAGCTGTAAATCTTAAAAACTAGTGAACAAACATAAATAATGCTTTATAAAGAAAGCCTTCTTCAGACATAAAAAATGAAAAGAAAAACAAAATTTTCATCATTTCAAATATTTGTTGTCTTTAATAATTTAAAATAAGACATTAAAGTTTTTTCGAAACAAGCTTCTATTAAATTGAACTAAAAAGTAAAAATTTAAATTTTTCCAAGTCACTAATATGTGAGAATAATAAAGCCGTGTGGCACTCAAGTTTTAAATGTTTGCTTGTGTCTTTTATGAGCACCCCATACTTTGATTTATAGGCACATATTGGTGACTTGATGAAAAAAATGTATTTCCTACATTTTAATTAGTGATTAGACGAGACGAGCAAAGTCAGTGAGAGACTATAGGCGAAAATTAGAATCCTGATTTTCGATGAAGATTCGGGAAACCCTATAGTATGCTTTTTCAATCTCTATAGATTTGTAATCTAAAAAAATGTACTAATCACAAAACTGCATATCATTTAGGGTGTAAAGTATATGTGTGATATTAAATAATTATTATTTAAATAAATAGTAAATATATCTAAAAGATATAATTGATCTTTATTGATTTGATTTATGAAATGTTATTATTTTAATATGTAAATTACCATGGTTGTTAACATTCAAAGCAACCGTGATAATAGAGGGAAGTTATAGTTGTTATGCAACAGATAAAAATGATGAACAAAATTATAATAATAATTTAATGAAGAAGTGATACCGCTACATACTTCCCCCCATCAACTAATAAAGAAAAACGACTAGAAAAAGGTTGTATCATAAAACAACCTTGTCTTATATTTTAAGCTATACCGCTACAAGGGCATTAACTTTTTCTGTAGTCATTATTGTTTCAATTAAAATATAAAAAATAAATAAATTCGAAAAATATGTACTTTAAATGAATTTTTTTTTAAATTTTAAACTTATATTTACTAATTTTTTTTTCAAGAAAACCTTCGACTGTAAAGACCAGATGAGGCGAGACGATAAAAAACTTTTACAAGTCATATAATACAAGAGACATGATTCCCTCATCTCGTCTCGTCTCGCGACATCACTAATTTTAATCAATTTACAAATAAACGCTTGTTTAGAAAAAAAAATTGTAAACCTACTATTTTCTACTTTTTGTTTAAGATTAATTTTAATAATAAAAAATTTAATACCGCCCGTTTTCATTACTTCCTAATATTTATCAACACTTCCTCCAAATTTCGATTAGAGGAAATATTTTCGAATTTCATCTATATAGAACAATATTTGATTAATAATAGGATTTACATAAGTGAGTAAGCCTAACTTTATGACATTTGGCCTCAACTAAACATACATACATGTGTAGTTAAATAAGTACTTGTAAAAAGTGTAAACTTTAGATATAAAAGTTATAGACATTGATCCATTTTCAAATAGAATTCATTGCGTCTTCTACAATCATTGTTCTTCTCCTGTACCCTTCATTTGCAGTCGTAGTTTTGAGTCATATTTTATTATAGTGCAACTATACACATACTCTTTCATATACAAACACATCGAATACATAGATATATAGTTTAATGACCCCTTTTCACCACGACAACACTACTGGCAATAGTAGTTATTATCATTCCAACAGAAAACTCCAGCCAGAATCAATATATGTTCAATTTTACTCTTTTTGCAATATTTGCATAATACTTTATACAAAAAAATCAAATCAAATAAAAATTCTAAAACAAAACAAAATTCTTCAATCAAATCATTACGAAACGTTATAAAATATGCAGATAAATGGAAAAAATGTTTTAAAATAATGTGGAAGCGTTGGTAAGTACACGAAAATATTTTATATAAATGTGGAAGTGCCGGGAATTTTAAAGGGTCACAAAACAAGGACCGTTTTTTTCGAAATAATCCTTAATTTGACAAATTTATTGGTAATAAATATCGCTCAAAATTTCCGTACAATGTAAATAAATTTAGTAAAAACTATTTAAAAAAATCTTCACCCCCAAAAAGACAAACAAATTTTCTTTAAAGCAGTTTTCCCTTCATCCAATAGTTTTGTCTGAAATACGAACATGAAACCCAACTAGTCCATGAAAATATTATAAACAATAGTATCTCAGTGAACTTTATTAAAAAAAATTCTCCACAACTAAAAAAAAAATCGTTGTTTATTTTCTATTGGTCGGATTCAACCACAAATAGAGGGGTGATCTCTCTTTGCATATTTACACAAATGCAAAATATAAAATAATATTTGACCCATTAAAGATATGAAAATGAGTGACCTCAGTCAATATTTCCCGTGAGTTCGTGTTGACGAAAAAATTATAATTAACACTAATTAAAAAAATAAAAAAACATTTAACCTTTATTTGTGCCGTTCACGTTGAGCTTGTTGTAGCGGCTTCTCCATTCAAAAACAAAGATACTTTTTCATTTTACACGCACTTCAAAACATACCGAAAATGACTTTCGGAAAATATCACACAAAAAAATATTAATTTTATGGTTTTTATCAAAATTTTGGTTTGTCTCTGGTTATAATTATTTTCGATTAAAATTTAAACAACAAAATAACACGATTCTTTTTTTTTTTTTAATGTTATTGTATAATGTTTCTTGTATTTACTACTACGTCGAATGTTGAAAGAGCACTGCGTTATGATGATTCGTTTCAAACCAACTGATATTCGTTTATAAAAGCTACAACAAATATATAAAGCACAACATTGTATTACTCATACACTCGTATAAGCACATATAATACACGAATGGATGTATGGATATCCACTATATAAACGAATGAGCACACATACACACACACACGAAACAACAACACACACACTCAAATATACATTCTGTAGACTGTGTAGTAAAATATGGTGGTGGAGCTGTGTACACTTCAGACGGCGCACATGGTAAACAATATAGTATATTTAATATAATTTGATTGATACGTTCTTGCTATTTTAACTCAACGTCAAAGACTGCAACATGGTTGCGATATATTTTTTAGTGAATTTCCTCCAAAGGAAATGCAGCTATTGGTTTTGTACCAATGTTGGAATTTGGTAAAAATTTCTTCAAATGTCCATCGATTCTACCTAATTGATGTTAAAAATTACTATCGCTAAAATTTATATATATATATATATATATATATTTATTTATATATAAACATAAGTACATATATATATATATATATATATATATATATATATATATATATACATAAATATATATATATATATATATACATATATATATATATATATATATATATATATACGTATCAACATATTATGGGTCTGTGGACTCTCTAGCAGTCACAGTTTTATTCTGATGGAATAAAATTTGGTATCTGGGGCGCTTTTGGTATTCAAAACGTCAAGTTTCATAATGGGTAAAATCGGACAAGGGGAAAGGGGGGTTTAGAGCAAGGGGGAAACACAAAATATGCCATATCTCCCTTAATATTTGAAAAATCAACAAATTTATTAGGATTAAAGTTGTAGGTATTTAGTTTTACTATAATTTTGTTTCTTATCATTTTTTCTGTTACACTAATATTTACAGAAATATTTACAATTAAAAATTGAAAGTTAAAATTCGAAATATCTCTGTACACATTAGAGTTTGGAAAAAATGATTTCCTACAACTTTACTTATATATTTTTCAAATATTCTAATATTAAGAGAAATATTTTATATTTTGTGTGTTTTTCTTCCTTTATATCACCCTTTCCCCTTGACCTGTGCGATTTTATTAATACAAGTGGGCTTGCAAATACGAAAATCATATTACATACGATATTTTAGCTAGAGAGTAATTTATTTATTCTAAAGAAATTCGCTAAGTTGACGCTGTTCCTACGTAACGAATTTTTTTTATTTTTTTATTATTTATCAAATATCGTGTATTGGCTCCAATCAGAAATACTAAATAATATACAATTTCTTAAGCCGGTTGTCTCGCAATGGTGCTAAACAGTTTCAGCTCAGAACACAGATCCATTACATGAATAGACTGAGATTGTATATTTTTTTTTACTTGAATGTACCACGTATACTTATTCGCTTGTTTTATATAAAAATGACAATATTTTCCTGAATCTATTACAATAATTAAATGGTTAACAAATTTTTTCTTCAAAATATAATTATAACATCATTGTCTTAGTTTTTTAGTCAAATCACATGACGCGGTTTTTTTTTTTTTTAAATTAAAAGTGTGGTTAAAATTCTACCTTTGTATATACATGTAATGTTAATCGTACAATTTTTGTGAGCGATTTTTATTAAAACTAAACGGTAAATAATTTTAAAATTTTAAAAGAAGTTAGATATTTATATTTTGAATAATTTATCAAATATTCAGCTAATTCGTTGACAACGCATTTCACACTACCTTTAAACTAGAAATGTAATTTTTCAAAACCATTTTCAAAAAAATTCAAGACGTGAATATCAAGGTTAGCTTCGATCAATGACAATGACAACACTGCATGGTTAGAAAAGGATACCGCCAATAAATGGGTTGGGTTCATCACACACATCATCCCTTTATTGGTCTGTCAACTCAAATAATCCTTCAGGTATTACTTCAGTCAGATCATACAAAAGACAAAACTTTTTTAATATTATTGTGAGACACGCACCAAATTAGCTACGAGCAACATATCTCTGACTCCATATCCCAGAGAAAGTTAGCTAATTCATACTGATAATGACTACTTTGTAGTCTAAATACGTATTTATAAAATAAAAATAATTGTTCTAGGAATTGGGAGCAAAATATGAAATTTAATTTGATATAATGGTGATTTTTTTGTCTTACATAGTATATTCTGCGCTGCCACCATTACAAAAAAAAAACCTATGACGTAAAATGTAAAACAAAGAAAATTATGTAGAAAAGTTTAGTGTAGTGGAAACGTTAAGTATGGAGTATTGTATATACTATACCCAATAGTATACACGATCTTCAGGAGACATTAACCATAGTTTGTGTGAAAACGTTATACAATATACATACAATACTAATAAGAGAAAGTGAGATAAACAATGCTGAAAATCTAGAATACAACTATCTTTATCAAGTAGAAAGAATACACACTACATAGTATATACATTCACAACTAAATATGTATGTGTGTGTATGTGTGCAGTGAGTGTATTATACAAAATAACAGAGAGCCACCAGCCATAATATCAGACGGAGTTGAATATAGTATTTTCAAAATAAAATGTATGATTATTCAATCAATGAAAGCTTTGCTAATAACGAAAACAAGTGTAGAAATGTATTTTTTGTACTTTCTAGACTAAAATGACAACTTTACTCCCTCCAAATAGGTACTAAAGAAGTACTTATTCCCATGGGAGAAAAGTAAAAAATTTGTTAAATCGAAATGTCATTTGGATTTTGTTGCTAGGATACGTATATTAAATTTATTTTTTCTCCCATGGGAGATAAAGTACTACTTTGGTACCTATTTGGTGGGAGTAAAGTTGTCATTAACCCGACTTCAAAAAAGGAGGATGGTTCTCAATTCGTCTGTATTTTTTTTTTTTTTTTTTAGTCCCGAAAGTGAAAAAATATAATATTTACCATGAGACTAAAGTGTCCCTTGAGAGGCTGTTAACTCCCCTCGCGGGATTAAAAGAATCGCTTTAAGCCCATGATTAATAATACTGTTTAAACATAAAACATTTTTATAAATAGATAACAAGCGCACTAAAAAGATAAAAAAATTGTCAAGTCAGTTTTATTTTGATTGAATTCACTTTGAGTATTCATTTTATCTTAATAAAAACTGAATTTAATTCATCTAACAACTTAGCAAAACATTTATTGATTCTGAGGTGGTACGAAGTTTGCTGGGTCAGTTTGTTTATAATACAACTCTTCTTGAATCGCCAATCATGAATCACCTGAATTTTCCATAGATACATTTTAAATGACAAACAAATTAGAGATATTTTTAACAATTATAGCATATAATCAATTTCAATAACTGTTGAAAATACTCTCTTTGAAAATTTTTAATAGCAAATTTCTGCATGATAAACAAAATCCATTACATACCCAATTATAACACCAATTAAAAACCAAAACCATTTGAAAATTTATAATTTTTAACAATTATTTTTACATTTTGTATGAAAAGTGATTAAAAATAGAGAAATATTACTTCTCAATTATTAACCTGTTTTTTAACTTTCATTACTCGCATAGGGTTTTTCTGATATCGAATTCGTACAAAAGTATAGTGAAATTAATTGTTGAGCTTACTTGCCTGCCTGTTTCAGCAGCTCTAGTGTATTAGTGCACTTGCGTTGCATGTGCTGATACATTACTATTAGTGTAAATAAACTTCAACGTCGAAATAATTTATTTAAAAAAAAATTATTTCTAATTGTTAAAATTTATTTAATAATTAAGTTAACTATTTAGGTAAGTAAATTATTTGTTTCAATAATCAAAAGAAATATAGGAGTTTTACATGTGTATCAAACGGGGACCAGATATACTCTATGAAAAATTGTGTTATTCAAATTTCACATCCGTACATTTATTTATACGGAATAAAAATAAATATTCTGGAAAGAAAATTATTAGTAGACAGTTTTATTATAAACATTTGTATTAAAAAAGTATTATTTAGAAAAGACAAACTGAATGAAATAGTATTTATGAATCAAGTAATTTTAAGCGCTGATATAAAGTCCATTTATAAAATTCTTCAAAATCTTATATAGTACATCATAAAAACCCGCAATAATCTTCATTATTTTTTGTGGTTACTTAAAATTAAAATTTAATTTAGGCCCGTTATACTGGGCCTAACAAAAAAGATTTCGGGTAATTAAGCTACGATTTTACATAACTTCTTGTCAAGTGTCAATCGAAACCTTAATATACTATGCACTACATCTTGGACTTCAATATCTAGTTACTTTGGTGAAATACATGCATCAACTTACTTAGTGTTTTAGTGGAGCTTGATTTAATATTTATAAATAATATCTTTATATTTAATATCTTATATTATAATAGGTTTTGAATTTAATATACAAGTCCAACATTTTTGATAGCAGAACGAACACGATCCAAAAGGATGGTTATACCCACCAGTATTAAGTGTGCTTTTTGTTTAACGTAGTTTGATTTTGTTATGTTGACAGGTACTTGGCAAAGAGAAACCACTAACATTGATTTTAAACATAAACAATTTTTAATAAAATAAGATAAACAATTTAATTAAAGTTTTTTTTCTTGTCAAGTTACACATATATATATATATATATATATATATATATATATATATATATATATATATATATATATATATATATATATATATATAATATATATGTATTTAAATATATAAATAAATAAATATATATATATATATATACATATTTGTTGTCGCGATATCTTGGCTCTCTTTAGCCTTCAAAAGGACAACAGGTTCCGATACTTAACACAAGAAGAATCATAGTAAAAGTTTCCTAAATCTATATCAATTGGACAACACGCACTTTAGAAAAAAAAATGAAATAAAACAAAATCCTTATGATATCCAAACCTTAATTGATTTGATTTAAAAAAAAAAAGAATTTAAATTTAAATGAGTCTCTATCTCTGTTTAATACAACAATGTGCAAACTGATTTTACTTGAACAAATTTTACTTTTAAACGGACTGTTAATCCGTCTTTGATACTCGAACAATAGTAATTTTGAACTGATAAAAAGCAAGCAATGCCAATTTTAAACTGATCATTAATCGAACAATGCCAAAATTAAACTAATTCATAACTAGCGCTTATAGACGAGATAAAAATTTTATCACCATTCACCATATTGGATTAGAAAATGTGAAAAATATAGAAACCGAAATATACTTATATGTTTTAATATTCTATATAATTATGAAATTCTAAGATGAAAAGTCCTTGGACATTTTTGCACCTGACGATCAATTAGATATTAATTTAATAAAGTAACCAATTAGAGAAATGGAAAAAGAAATGGTGGGGAATTTACGAAGCGGCAGTAGAGATACGTGAGAAGAGCGAGCTCTTCCCATCACTGACGTTGAGTGAGTCAACTTTATCCGTTTCAAATCCGGTACAGTTTTTATAGTAGAATTTTAAAAATTTTGGAAAAAAAATTTACTTCTTTTTTTCCGAAAAATCAAATTAATTTAAAATCTAATTTAATTTTTAAAGTTAAAAGCTGATTAGATTTTGGAAACGATCGGTACAGCAGTGTAAAAATTCTGTATTATGGATTAATAAAGATTATCCTAAAGATAGTCAAGATAGTTTTTTAGGACCTCAAAAATTCAAGATCTGATAAAAACTCTTAGTATAATAGTATAATATATTAAAAAATTCTTAGTATAATTTTTTTCAATATTTTAGTGAGCTAAATTATGGGTGATTCATCGCTTAAATATTTTAACGAAAAATATAGTTTTCAGGTATAATGAATCATTCAATTTTCATTGAATTGAGAGCTCTGCGTTCATCCCCCATTTCTTATTCCGTTAACGCGCTTCTCTAATTGGTTACTTTATTTAATTAATTACTAATTAACGGTGGGTCAGGTGCAAAAATTACCAAGAACTTTTCATCTTAGAATTTCATCCCCTATCCACCGTTTCAAAAAATTCCATGACTTTCTCTGTATTAATATATACATATATATATATATACTAGCAGTCCCGACAGACTTTGTCCTGTACACACGTCTTAAATTTAAAAATTTTTTTGAAAATTAAAAAATTTTTACTGAATTGTGAATCTAAACTATTCTCGAAACCACACAAAAATTTCAATAAAATCGGTCCAGCCGCTTAGGAGGAGTTCAGTCACATACACACGGGCAAAAGAATTATATATATATATAAATATGTATATATATATATATATATATATATACATATATATATATATATATATATATATATACAATTATGTTATACTTATACAAGCCATTCACAAACTTGAAGTCACTTTTTATACCCGGTGTATAATGGTGTATAATATATATATATATATATATATATATATATATATATATATATATATATATATATATAAATATATTGTTTTAACATTTATAATATCTATTCTTAATATTTTTCAGTTTTTGTTATACACCATTATACACCGGGTATAAAAAGTGACTTCAAGTTTGTGAATGGCTTGTATAAGTATAGCATAATTGTATATACACTAGAAGTCATGTTTTTAAACATCTAGGTATGTGTTTAAGTATAATAAAAATCTGACGAAGGGTTTTTATGTAATTAATCATTAAACATTGGAATTGTAACTTGTTGTGAATACCAAATGTTGAATGAACGCATACATTTTCGATAATGTTGTTCCACCTTCTATAGATTAAAAAGTAAAAAACTTCTACTTTCTATAAATTAAATCTCATACATTACGTTATAATAAAAATAAAAAGTCTGCCGAAGAGTTTTGTAAATATTTTAATTATAAAGATAAAAAATTCACAAAAATTTTCGTCCGCCATACTTGAATAGAGTATGTAATAAATAATTCTGAAAACGATTTACACAAGAATGATCCACAAACTTTTATACGTAGAATCAATCGTTCAAAGATGTAGACTGATTTATTAACAAGCCATTGCGCACACTAGTACAATATTATCCATAACTTGTAAATATAATACAGAACTATTTTATAAGTTTATTGTTGAAAATCGATTGATAAATAAACTATTCTCTTGAAAAGGCAACCAGATTATAATAAGCGAATACAATAATTCAATCTACGAACCAGCCCAAGTAGCCGAGTGGTCTTACGCGCTGTGCCTACTTGGAAATGGAAGGTTATGGGTTCGAAGACCAACATCGGCAGTTTGTCAATTAAAAAATTAATGGGGTGGTTAACTGACTAAACTATCAGCGTATGGACAAGAATGGAGTAACCGGCTATGTTTGTGAAGATTTTCTGCAGCTTCCTTTCACGAACTCCACAAAAGAATCAGTGTCACAAAAGAATCTAGAAATAGCATCTTTGCCTCAATCCCCCTTCGAAAATCCCCCTTCGTCGAAATTTGAACGAATAACTAATTTTCCAACATTTCTTTAACGCGATAAACACACATGATCTCAATACAAAAGAAGCATAAGTCGGTGTGTGTACTGAAGTATGCGTGGTAGAAGTTATACTTCTTTGGCGTGAGAAAAAAGTGTATGTAAGGCGTAGAAATATTTGTATATCATTATCAAATTTTAATATTAATGATAATTTTAAACAGAAATTTATTTGTATTTATAAGTACTTACATTTATAAACAACAAATACATAAATGTAAATGCTGTCTGCATATATAATTTAAATAATGTGCTTAATCACGAGCAAAATAGTCTCTGTATGACAAAGAATGCAATACAAGTTTGGTAGCAGATTATTTTATTATATATTAAATGCTTTAAATAAATATATATAAAATGTCTTTCTGTCGATATTTTAAAATTAAACTCTTATATATTTTTCCTTATTGCGCCTTAAGAAGTATAACTTCAAAAACAGTGCGAGTTGGAGTATGAACTCTCTCATGATCGAAATAGTGCATTCCTACAAAGGAGATGTGTACGAAATATATGACGAAGATTTTTTACAGTGTATAGTTCTACGTGGGCAAAGCCGTGGGGTGAATACTAGTAAATTAATATACCTGTAAAATGTTAGATTGTTCGCTCACAAAAATTACAAAAGTAAATGTGTGTTTGTTTGCACATCACAGTGTCACATCTAGACTCTTAACTACTGAACCGATTTTGATGAAATTTTTACAACTTCAAAGGATATCAACTTAAATTAAACGATAGTATACATTTTACATTAAATAATTTTATTTAGGTGCTTACTTACCAGCCAAGTAGCCGAGCGGTCTAAGGCGTGATGTCTGCGCAGTATGCAGCACATGGAAACTGGGAGGTTATGGGGTCGAATCCCGACATCGGCAGTTATGCCAATTATAAAAATAAAAAAAGGGGGCGGTTAATTGACTAAACTGTCGGCGTATGGACAAGAACGAAGTAATCGGCTATGCTTGAGAAGGTTTTCTGCAGTTTCCTTCACGAACTTCAGATGAATATCGGCATAGTTCCTATCATAGTCAGCTGCAGCCGCATATCCTACCAATTCCTGGTCTACTCACAAATTCCTTCCACTCCACTCACATTCTCACATCCTAAGGCATCACAATGGACCTTATAGTCGAAGTGTAGCCCGTCCAGGGCAGCCTTTAAATCTACCTCTACCTCTAGGTGCTTACATAAATTACAAACTCAAGCTTACGTTTTTTTTCGCTAAAACATTGATAATTTCATCGATACCCAGGTTCACATTCTTGTGTATATTTGGGAGAGCTAGCCCGGATAATCTTTCCTGTGCCATTGTATATGTACATATAACACACGCTTACTTTTAAATTAGCAGATGACTATACACACCCAGCGAATAGTCATCTCTTTTTTTCAACACAAGTATTCATGTGCCAAAAAGAAAAAGATAATACGTTGTCAAAAATGTGACATAACGTGTCAGAATATCTATATGATGACTAAGGACTTCGCTGCGTTCCGAATCACGCACGATTCAATGTTTTTTTTTAAATTTTATTAAGGCATTGGATATAATATCATCAGCCTATCGTCCTTAATAGACCGTGTGACATAACAAGTCTATTAGAGCTGTGGGCATGTTCATCGTGCGGTGGATCCGCGTTTGCTGCAACGTCGAGTTGAACAGACAGTAATTATTTTTGTATGGTACACGAATTGTAAGTAAGTCGTACAAAAACATTTTTTTTCTTTTTCCAAAAAAAGAAAAATAAACTTTCTTCTATAAAAGTTATTTATTTAAGACTTCACAATAAACAAGCTTGAAACAATTTTCAAATGGTAAACACACGTACATAGTACATGTACACATTTACTACTTTTAGTAGTATAGAACAAACAATCAATTGTAAACAGTTTGATATATATATATATATATATATATATATATATATATATATATATATATATATATATATATATATATATATGTTTATATATACATAACATAAAAAAGAGACATAAAATATAATGTTGATGCCACTGTGATTAGTGACCTTATTTTCTCTAATATTATAGGTTCAAAGATACATGTAGTACTGTTAGTATAGTATCTATATAGCACATCGTATTCAGAATGAAATTAAAGTCATCTATAAACAAATTTTAACGACGATCGGACCTTGTGGGATTGTAAGAAGGGTTAACTCACAAGTGCCGCGAAAACCACTTTGGAACAATCAACCGCTGCCGCATTTATTTACAGAGGTTTATATTTTTGTTTCCTTGATATTTCCCTAACCGTTTAGTTTATCGAAAAAGTTATTGAGAGCAATTTTGTCAGTAATACCTCACATTTGTTGTTAATATTTCAGGCAGAAATAGCGAAAATAGAATGGGGTCGGGCATCTATAAATGATCTCAATTTATGATGCCCCATTCAATTTCTCCCTAAACTATTGCGCTATACCTGCATAGTTTAAGTATTATTATATTATATTTCTTGATTTGACATAAACCAATAGTAACAAAACACAAAATATTGTACATTAATATTAAATAAAAACAAAATAAAACTTTTTAATAAAAAGCAAAAAATAATGATATTGTAACAAAAAATTAAACCTTCGAAAACAGAAAGAAAAAAATAAAAAGTAACTTTTTAGTCTAAGTCCTACACTAATGTAGATACCTAAATAATTTTGAGTCGGCGCCAAAAAATCTCCATCGAAATGGGCGAAGGGTGCATCTGATTTTCGGTTAAAAGTAAATATTACAAAATATTACATTTTATTTGTTTGGCGCCGGCTCAAAATTATTTAGGTATTTACATTAATGTAGGACTTAGTTAGATTTTTTTTTAAATTACTTTGTTATTTTTTCCTTTCTTTTTTCGAAGGTTTAATTTTTTGTTACAAAATTATTATTTTTTGCTTTTCAGTGATTTTTTTCTTTCATCGGTTCTATTTTTTGTTAAAAAGTTTTATTTTTTATTTTTTTGTGGCTTATAGCGTCATTACAACTACATATTTGTGTCAAAATTCAACAGAATCGGCTATTTAACTAATCGGTTCACAGATGAAAATTCAGTAGTGAACAATCAACCATTTTCTATTTTTCAACCCTTAGGGGCGAAATTTTCAAATTTAAATGGTACCAATTTCGTATACCCTATACAATAAAAAAAATGAATTCTCGAAATCGGACTACTCTGTAATAAGTTATGCGTGGTCATATATTAAAAAATATATAGGGTTTGACTTCGTCGGTTAAAAAAACATTCAAACTGCGAAAAGATATTGAGTGCATTCAAATAGTGTTTACACACAGAACGTATATTATGATGTTTATGATATTTTTCTTTAGTGGAAGCACTGAGAAGTCTTATTTTTTTGTGGCTAAAATTTGAAATTTCTTTCAAATGTACATGGGACCAACTTTGAACAATACCCTATCCAACAAAAAAAGAATTACCAAAATCGGACTACTCTGTAAAAAATTATGCGTGATCATACATTTAAAAAAAAATATACAGGTTGATTTGAGACCTCCTTTCATCGGTATAAATGTAGATTACATAGAAAATAAAATAAACCAACTATTCCAATTAGTAAGATAATGGAAACATAAACGACTTCGTCGAATATATAATTCTCTTCTATTAAGTATGCAACGACGTATATTAAGTAAATATCGAAGATATGCAAAGACTGGTTTTATATTTTGGGGCTCGGACAAGTTAAGGATGTCTAACGCCGTATATAGTTGGAGCTTATAAAGCTCTTGTTTTTCAACCCCTGAGACCCATGGGAAGTCTTAAATCAGATGCCTCACACTTTCCAGTGCATCACACATAACACACACCCTCACACCATCTACTTTCTTACTATTCCACCTGAAACCATACATTCGAAAACTTGCAATCACATATCTCTCACTCCTCTCACTTATACTTAAATACCTGGCGCGTAATGATCTAGGGTTGAGAAGATCCATAAGCTCTTTTTCATTCTAATGTCTTTCAGATTCTCAGCTATAGCAAGCTCCCAGATCACTCGTTTGGTAGATACTTTATAACAAAGTTTATACGGATCATTCAGCCCTCTTTCAATCGACATTTCTTTCAGCATACTCATTGACTCCGCATAGTTTAAGTAGAAACATTGACGCTATGAAAAAATTGTTCAAACAAAAAATGAGAGGATTTTTATTTCCTACAAAAGTGCTTTGTACAACTTTTTCAATAAACTGGACGGTTGGAGAGACATCAAGAAATCAAAAATATTTACCCCTGTAAAAAAATTTCGGCAGGGGACGCTTACCCCAAAGTGGTTTTTGTAGTTACGTGTTAATACGTCGTTTAATCCAACAAGGTCCTATCCGCGTTAAAATTATTTTAAAGCAAAACAATAATTACTCTACACTAAATTGCAACTAAAATAACGAGTGATTTTTAATAACGGATGCTGGAATAACATGATACAAAAAGTATTTGATTAGGTGCTACGTATTTTAAACTACATTTCTCAAAGTTAATCTAACTGTTAATATTAATTATCAAAAGTAGTAGAACATTAAAATTTCAAATATTCCTAGAAATATAACAGTAACCGAAAATGTGGTGAAATGATAAAAGCAGTAAAAGTAGTAGGTTATTTATTTATTATATTATCAAATGATAATTAATGAGAACTCTAGGTTTTTGAAATAAAATTTCAAATTCGCCCCTTTACCTAGATCAGTTTTTTGTATTATAAATACGTATTTCGACTACAAAGTAGTCATCATCAGTATAAATTAGCTAGTCGTAATTTACTCTTTGACAATTAGAAATAGATAGAATGTCGAGATCAATAGACAAAAATAAAAATAAATAGAAAATTAACTAAAATAAATTTAAATTTAAATATAATAAATTTTTAATTTTAAAATATAATAAATTATTAATTTTTTTGAATTACTCTTGTTAAAATTTCTTTCATTCACATTTATTCCTGTTTGCCTTACTCTTATTAAAATTACTCTTATATTGTCTCAGGATATGTTACTCGTTGCTAACTTGAAACCGTGAAACTGTCATCAATATAACGACTTTCTATCTATTTCTAATTGTCAAAGAGTAAATTACGACAAGCTAATTTATACTGATGATCTATTTATACTGATGATGACTACTTTGTAGTCGAAATACGTATTCATAATACAAAAACTGGTCTAGGTAAAGGGGCGCATTTGAAATTTTAGTAGGTTATTGTTTACAACTAACCAGAAGTTATTGTTTACAACTTAACTGATGATGAACAAAGTAAAAAATTTAAAATTTTTTGACGAAGCAACTGGATGAAAATGCTTTTGCTATGAAGTTTATTTATATAATAACATTTTTTTCCATCCGAAACATGTTTTAGCGCTCACGAATTTGAGGCAACCGCTCCAAAATTGGTGAGATTCTTTATTGGTACCCCTCTATGTTGTTCAAAAAATGCCATTCGATCCTAATGGGCAGTTTCTGAGAAACAACTCATCAAAATCGCCAAAAACCCCTTTTTTCGATTTTTTTAAACAAGAATCGAAAAAAAATAGTAAAAATTGTTTAAATCGGATGGCATTCGAAATTTAATCTCTTGATAATTCGTTTTGATAATTCGTTTTGATAATTCCGAGTTTAATGGTTTTTTTTGCCTGTGTATAGATACTACGCTAAAACTTTTCATTTCTAATGTCTCTATACTACTAAAAATATTTTATTACAATCAAATAAAATAGGGCGGGTGATATAAGATTGTTTGTGATAAGACAATTCAACAATCTTATCAACCACGCCACCACCCTTTTAACTCCTCACCCAAGAACCTAAATTTTCGTATAATGTTATATAGGTAGCAGGAAAATTTATTAGTTATGTCAAGTAATAAATATTATTTCATTATTCAATTCAATGAGTTTATATTATTATGGGTTAGATATATATATATATATATATATATATATATATATATATATATATATATATATATATATATATATATATATATATATATATATGTTATATATATATGCATATATATATATATATATATTATATATATATATATATATATATATATATATATATATATATATATATATGCATATATATATATATATATATATATATAGATATATATACGTTTTTGAGATTATGCTCATATTGAAATTTTGGTTGGATAGATTATTTAAGAACTAATTCCAAAGAATAATATATTATTATTTTGCCTTCGTTTGCGTGAGTATATAGTGCAGGACATTATGGCGTTAACATTTTTTTCTACTTATTCAAATTGGCTGAAATGTGCTTAGCTTGTGATGAAGTATGTTACTTTGTACGATTTTTCGAAAAAAAGAGATGTGAGCTAGAACGTTTTAGGTTTATTTTTTAAATGGACCGTTAAGAAAACTCGGAGCAGTAATTTCTGATTTAGAACTTCAATAACCCTCAAAATGTTTTGTGTAAGACGATTATAAATAGTTACCTACAAAAAAGGTTAAAAAGGTATAAATAAAATAATAAACATCCTTCAATGATTTGATCGATTTGGATCCAGACAATAAAAATAGTAAACTAGAATATTGCTCTTATTTCTAATAATATTTAGTTTGATTTCATTTATTTTTTAATTGTTTTTTGTAAACTACAGTTATATTAAACCAACGGAAGCGACTATCGTTTATTTTATTTGACATTTAAGTAATATGTCTGAACATTAATACCATTTTTTGGCATCAAATGCATGATATGACATATTACTTAAATGTCAAATCTCATCTTGGCTCTTATTGGCCTTGAAAGGAGCCCTGTCAAACATACAACAGATTCCGATACTCGACATAAAAAAAAATATTAGTAAAAGTTTTACTGAATATCTGTCAATTGGATAACACGCACTTTGCAAAGAAAAAATTAAATAAAACAAAAAAAACTTTATGAAAATCAAACTTGACTTTATTTGATTTAAAAACAGAAAAGAATTTGAATTTAAGTTTTTTTCAACAATTTTTAATTCATAACTTTGATTAATTATTTCAATCCAACAATGATAATTTTAAACTGAACAACGTCAAATTTAAACTGATGATTATACTCGAACAAATATCAATGACTTGATCTTAATTGATACAATGTCAATTTTAAACTGATTTGAAATCCGTAAATCTCTTCGTTTTTATATAGTCCTGGACTATTCTAGACCAGTGCTTGTTTGCACCAAATAGAAAACATTTTGTTTTTTTAAAACATATTTTTGTTCTTTATAGATGTTTCTAGAATACTCAGTTACGTTTAAGCCATGGTCGTCTTCAATGGGGTCAGCAATGGATAAAATTTATTAAAAGTGATTGACCCGGGTTCGAACCAATACAATACAATACTCCGCTTGTCAGCGAGTTAAGTCGTAACTCACTGACCCACTGGCTGTGTGTCATAAACATTGCATAGTAATTATTTACCACTTTGAATTGTTTACTATAAAAATTATTTTGAACAAAAATAAACATGTATTTAATAATACTTCTTTTCGTAAATAAATTATAGCTAGTTTTGTATTTTTTTCAATTTTTGATTTTTTTTGAAAAACTCCTTTCTTTCCTGGGGAGAAAATATTCTCATCTTGAACATTTTACTTTTGTAACATTTTTTTTTTTTGACATCAAATGCTTGATATGAAAAATCATACACATCTAGGGATGGGGATCGAACCCACGACCTCTGGCATTCTAGACCAATGCTCTACCAACTGAGCTACCTTAGATGTTATGGTAGTCCTATGCATATGATCTTTCACTATCATTTTTGATGCCATTGTATTATTAATTTTGTTTATTTACTATTAATATATTTTTCAAATTGTTTTTTGTAAACTAGCGTCTATTTATTTCCATTGTTAGTATGGTTGCCTTTCGGTTATGTTATACCAACGGAAGCGACTAGCGTTTACTTACTTTGAAATTTAAGTGATATGTCTGATAACATTTGATAACATTTTGATGTCAAAAAAAAAATGTTATCAATGTTCAGAGGTATTACTTAAATGTCAAAGTAAGTAAACGCTAGTCGCTTCCGTTGATATAACATTACCGAAAGGCAACCATACTTACAATGGAAATAAATAGACGCTAGTTTACAAAAAACAATTTGAAAAATATTTTACTTTTGTTATCCTTTTATATTTAGAACTTTAAATTTTGTTAGGCCCAATAATTTTTAACACAACAAATTTGTTAGTATACTTATAATGAACAACTTTTATCCGATGAATCATTTTTTCGAAAACCGAATGAATAAGGCACAAATCAATTGTAAATTTTGAAAAATGAGCGCTTTTATGGCGTACATTGATTAGGTATAAGATCTAGATATTCAAATTTTCTTACGATTAGTAAATGATTTAAGTAATCTCTTAATTACTTCTGAATAGACCAATAACAAATTTTGATTATTTAAACTCTAACCTTATCCAATTTGATTCAATGGTTTCGGGGAATTCCGATACGTAATCATAATTAAGAATTAAAATAATCTTTAGCTATTGTTTTAATCTGTGTGTATTGTTTTAAGTAGGTGGCAAATTTGAAGCTCCTCTTAGAAGTTTTAGATCGAATTAGCAAGAAGTTTTTGCCAACTGCATGCTGTCAATCTTCAACCAATTTGATGAAAAAGCAATTTTGTAAAAAGAATAATTTTTAAGAATACACAAAATGCACAAAATGATATGATAATTGAAATGCACAAAATGATATGATTATTGGGTACTTTTGGGGCGTATATAATAATAAATCAAATTCGTTACGCAGGAGCTCCGTGACTTAGCGAATTTCCTTAGAATACATAAATCACTCACTAGCGGTCACAATTTTAGTCTGATGAAATGTCTGATGAAGTTTGTTAAGACGTGGCATTGGTCAAGGAGAAAGAGGGACGTAGAGAAAGATGAAAACACATATTATTAAATATCTGTCTTAATTAATATTAAACAAATTGAAAAATATATAAGACTTAAAGTGGCAAAAATCTCTAATGTGTACAGAAATATTTAGGATATTCACTTTTAATTTTAATTCGTAAATATCCCTGTCAATATTAGGGTAATAGAAAAAATGTTAAGAAACAAAATTATAGTAAAATTAAATATCTATAACTTTACTCCTGAGATATTTGTCGATTTTTCCAATATTAAGACAGATATACCAAATTTTGTGTTTCCCCCTCCCTTTCAACCCCACTTTCCCCTCGTCCGGTTTTGCCCATAGCTCTATTTCCTTTCAGGAAATTCGCTAAGACCAAAAATAAAGTTACTAGTGTTACGATTACTTTCTGTTATGTTAATTAATAATTGCATTTGGGGTTACAAACCAACAAATAATTAAACACGTGTTCGGTTGTTCAAAAATAATTCTGAAGGTAGATTTATTTCCTTCGTACAATTAAAAAAAAACAAGGTGTTATATCTGAAATTAATATACAGTTGTTATTGTACCAGATTTTCCGATTTACAGAGTTTTCTTGCTTATAATGGTGTTAAATGTGGAAAGCTGTATTCGAAAACTCTGTTGAATTCAATCGGTTTGTATAATTAAGTTTTGGGCCCATTAATTTGTGAAATGTATGTACTCGTAACACGTGGCCTAAGTTGAAATCTTCACCAGATGATATTTAGCAGAGTGCAAAACCTCGTAATCACAATTTAAATGCAGAACATAATTATATATCCCATATATCAGAGATAATGAGCTGTGAACGAATCCCCGTAATGTTGGGGTTGGAATCTCAAAAGGTAAGAATCGGATTTAATATATATGAAAACACCAAATGAATAAAAATGATCTGAATCCTGTTGTCCACAGATAAAAAAAATATTTCAACAAAAGATACTCACCCGCTGAAGTCACCTTTAATAACGTGGTGATTTAAATCGCCTGTTTGGGCTTCTCGTCGTTATTATTTAATCCACGAATCCTATTCGAGCTAATCAGAGCTCAATTATCAATATTCTCTGATGCCCAGGATATGGAAAACAACGCCGAATTTCAGAAATTGGTCGAGTAAAAGCTCCGGAAAGTAGAATCCGTTTACTTTTATCAAAATTGTTGGTATAATTTCTTATACCCATTCAATCCTCGGATGTGGGTTTTTATTTTAGGTAAAACTTGTTTAGTTGGTGATATATCAAGAAGATCGAACAAAGATGTATCAGCGAAATAAAACACAGTATCAATTGTTTAAAAGGATAAAAAATATATTAAGTATAAATACAACTATATTCTATGAAATTTCATATCGAAGTGAGTATTTTTTTCCATGGATATTTGTATGGCGCCAAGTATTGTTTTTTTTCCATACAATCAGTTTATGCAGGTTTTTTTGTATAATTTTTAATAATACGTTACGTATATTTTTGAAAAATATGTTTTGAAGTTGTTTCAAATTTGCCGCGAATATTTATTTTAAGTTGTTTACTTTTAGTTGTCAAACTAATTATTATTTAAATATTTTTAAATTATTTTATAGATATTGTCTGGCGGGCTATTTGAAACAACTTCACAACATATAATCCCCTCTTTTTGTTTAGGATGTGAATTACCAAAGGTCAGGTGCGTAACGCATGGTGTTAAGTGTGGACTTGACCCGGTGTTCTTCAAGTCAGGGTCCCTCCAGTTGAAAAGCAACAGTCACTCATCTGTGATGCTGGTGTTTTTAGCATATTTGTATTTTTATACAGGTGTTGTATATTTTCATGACTCGATGTTATGTCTCAGGTGGTGTCATTCTCTGGAAAAATAAGAATGTAAGAAAAAAATTTGGAGCAGAATAAATATATTTTCCGTGAAACATAAATGATATTTTTTTGATGATTTTTTTTTTTTGTTATCTACGTTTATGATATCTTTTTATATATTGTGCATGACATTTCAGTAATTTTCCGTTATTTGGGTTTCTTAAAACAATTGTGTTAATTGTTTTAAAATTAATAATTTTATATGGTCCCAGATATTTAACGGAAAATTTCTTACTTGAAACGCCATGCACAGATACAAATTTCTTCCGTAGCATAACCATATCGTTTACTTTGAATCCGTGAGATTTTCTACGCCTATTAAAAAACTCCTTTCTTTTCCGCAACGACCTCTTCAGGAATTGCTCCACCATGTCTCTAGAGGGTCGGGACGAAGGTGTTATTACTTTTCGTATGTCCCATAAGTTTTCCAAAGGCATGGCAAGACTCCTTCCGAAGAAAATCGACGCAGGGGTGGTGTTTGATGTTGCGGAAAAGGAGTTATTATACGCGAACGTAGCGAATCCCACGAATTCGTCCCAAGATTTGTGTTTGGCCGCTGAAGATTGAATTAATGTACTTATATTAGATATGAGCACTTTATTCATTGCTTCTGATTTGTTTGGACCCGGATTGTATGGGGATAAAAATCTAGGTTTAATGCCCCAAATATAACAAAAATTAAGATAAAACCTAGATTTAAAGTAAGAAGCGTTGTCAGAAACAATGAAGCTGGGCGCACTAAAAATTAAAAATGATTCCTCCAACTTAGTACAAATAGTACTGGATGTACAGGATGGAAGGGGGAACGTTTGTACATATCGGCTATATGAATCCACAACGACCAACAAAAATCTTGCCCTTGTTTTATTTCCCAGGGGTAACGGTCCGAGTATGTCGATATGGAGTGTTTGATACACATATTTCGCTTCAAACGGTTCAATGACTGGTTTATGTTTCACGGTCGATATCTTTATGCGTTGACACGTGTCACACGATTTAACGTAATTTACTACATCTTTATAAACATTTTCCCAGTAAAATCGTTTTGTTATGTTAGAATAACATTTCGTTACACCTAAATGTGCAGATAACATCGAGTCATGGAAAAAATGTAGAATTGCCGGACGTAATTGTTCAGGAGCATAAATCCTTCGTTTTTTTGTTTTCCCCACCCTTTTGCACAATAACCCTCGATGAAGTACAAAACCGTTTACATCATCTTCCCCGTGTTTTAAACGAAGTGTGATGCCTTTACACTTTTCGTCGATTGCCTGTGCTTGGCGGATATCTGGGAATACTGACGGATATTGATTTAGAAGAAGTAGTTTGTCTCCCGGAACTACGTCGTCGTGATTAATATTTTTATGTGGATTCGAATTGGGGTCCAATACATCACCCTCATAGTACAGTCTCGTTAGCGCGTCGGCGATATTATTTACACATCCACCAATGTGTTGAACTTCGAATTTGTAGTTACATAGTGTTAATTGCCAGCGAGCCAACTTCCCTGTATTTTTACCATTTTTGAATAGCCATGTTAATGCAGAATTGTCGGTTTGGACTATGAATTCCGCGTGTTGTAAATATTCTTGGAATTTATTCACCGAGTGTATTAACGCTAGGGCCTCTTTTTCGTAAATAGGTCCTTTTGCTTCAGTTGTTGTTAACTTCCTGGAGGTGTATGCGATTGGGTGTAAAACACCGTCGTGTTCTTGAAGAACAACACCCCCAATGGCTGCTTCCGAAGCGTCTGTCCGGACTACAAATTTTTTTGTAAAATCTGGAAATCGAAGTATCGGACAGGTGATTAGTTTTTGTTTCAAATTTTGGAACGCCTGATGATGTCGATCTTCAAATATAAATTTTGCCTGCTTCTGTCTCAGTTGATTGAGTGGGTCACATATTTTGGCGTAATTTTCAATGAACTTTTGATAGTATCCAGTCATTCCAAGAAAACTACGAAGTTGTTTGATATTTCTTGGTGGAGGGAGATCGTTGATTGCTTGAACTTTTGATTGATCAGCTGCCAAGCCCTCCTCGGTTAAAATATAACCAAGATACCTAAGTTTAGTCATGAACAAACGGCTTTTGTCTGGATTTGCAGTGAGTCCATGACTTCGTAATCTTCCCAAAATTTCCTGGAGATGTTCAAAATGTTCCTTTATTGACGTGGAGTATATTAACAAGTCATCCATGTAAGGTATGCAGAATTTGTATTTGAGGTCGCCGAAGATGTTCATGATAATACGGTTTAAACTTTGTGCAGATGTGCTTAAACCTTGGGGCGATCTCAAATAGCGAAATTGCCCAATCGGAGTTACAAAACTTGTGATGTTTTTGGACTTAGGATCCAAGGGTACCTGGTGGAAGGCGGAAGTTAAATCAATCGTTGAAAATATCTTTGAACCACTCAAACAATTGAAGCATTCTTCCATTCTGGGTGGAGGAAACGGATCGAAAAGTATTTTTTTGTTTACTTCTCTATAGTCGTGAACGATCCTGTAACTTCCATCTGATTTTCCTACTAGGAAGGTAGGACTTCCCCATGAACTGGTACATCGCTCAATCACGTTTTGCTTCAGAAGATCTTCTAAAATTGATTGAAGGATGGCAGCTTTAGGTGGAGACAATTTGTATGGCATTTTATATATAGGTGTTCGATCTTTTAATAAAATTTTCATCGTATGGTTGGTGGCAATTCCAATTCTGTGTGTTAATACATCGCTGAATGATTGTTTTAATGCCATTAAGTGGCTTTCATCCTCGGGTCGTAAATTAGCTGCATTCTCCAAGAGTAGATTCAGTTGTTGATTTTCGCACTGGAACACAATCGGAATGTTGATATTGCGTTTTTGTATATGGAAACTGCATGATTGATAGTTTAGATTTGCCTGTACTTGATGTAAAAATTCATTACCCAAGATGATTTGACATGGTAACGTTTTAATGACGAGGAAGTTAAGTTTCCATGTGTAGTTTTGAATTTTTATAATCATGGTGACAGACTTATCAATGACGATGTTTGTATTGTTTGCAATCGTGATCCGTTTGAAAATTTTTTTGATAACTATTTTATTTTTTTCATTTTTCAGATCTCTAACTAAATCTGCTCGGAGGATGTTGTAATTGGATCCAGTATCTAGCATGGCGGTCATATCCCGATTCATTATTTTGATGTTGATGAATGGTATATGGGTGATATATTTGTATTCGTATTTATTTGACAACGAAGCAAATACTTTTCGCCCTGGTGGTGACGATAAACATTTGGTCGCTGTCGAATTTAGTTTTTTGGATTCGAATCCTTAATGTGTTTGGTGTTGTCTTCTCTGTTTACAGCATTCTCTAACCTTGTCGCCGCTTCGTCTACTCTTTTCGCCACCTGATGGAGCTCTTGGAAGGTTTTGGGTAGAGGCCATAAGCTCGATAGGTATGGTAAATATTTCACTGTTGCCCCGTCAAGAATGTGTGTAACTATTCGAAGCTCATCGTGGATATTTAACGCTTTTGCAGACGTCTCTAAACTACAAATGTAATTCTTAAGAGTTTCGTTGGTGTTTTGAAACCTAAAAATTTTTGTTATCTGTAATCTAGAGATCTGCATAGGTGATAGAAACGTACCTATGAGGGTAGCTTTTACTGAGCGCCAATCCGATCTCATGTTTGCGGTTTTAGCCAACCATAGTTGTAGTTCCCCTTTTGTGTATGTCGTCAGTCCCCTTAAAAGTACGTGTAAAGGTATCAACTCGAGTGAAGTGATCCTGTCCAACTTGATGATGAATTCTAGGAGAGCTTCCGGGTCATCACCATCAGTGTTTGGTAGATCCGCACACAGTCTATGCATGTCTGGTTGGAAATTTGAAGACGTGCCGGCCAAATTGGTAACTTGACGTTGTGTATCCAACAGTCACTCATTATGAACACGCATTAAATTAGTTAAAGTTTGGGTTGTGTGACGGTGTCCAGCTCTTGGTGTTGGTTCCGAACGAGGTAGGTTTTCGTTTGGAGCGTTGACGATATGTGGATTTGGGGTCCAATGTTGACCAAACGGAGGGATTTGTGGTATATTTAAATATTGGGGTTGGGGTAAGTATTGTGCTGCGTATGGGTTCGGATTTGGTGTTGGTATTGTATTGATTTGGTGTGCAGTAATCGGTGATAAACGACCATCAGAACGAACTCGATATAGTGTGTCAGTAATGCCAGTAGCTGATGTGGTACATGTTGTCTGGATCATCGGTGTCGAGTTTTGTAGTGGTGATGTGACGGGAATGTTTTGATTCCTTGTGACGGTTGGAGGTGTCCCGTTCATGTTGATGGCTGTGTGTCCTGCTCTTGGTGTTGGTAAATCAAATTTGTTTTAATAATTTTTTTGTAACGTCTAACTTTTATTCTTCCACTAATAAATGTTGTTTTCCGATTTTTGGTGTGAATCAGAAATGGTCGAACTCCAGTTAAATGATACCAAAATTATTATTTCCTGTAAAAGAAATTTACGAAGCAGAAAAAAAATATCTAGAGTACCAGAGAAATTATATTTTATTTTGGTTTGTGCTTATAGGGAATATTAAATCCGAATAATAAAATTTGCAATTTTAAAAAAAATTGATGGCTCGTTTTTTCTGTTACACTCTGTATATTTGTATTTACTTATGTTTTTATAATGTCATAAATCAGTGCTACGCTTCTGAATTTGACACTTGTTTACAAATTTCAAATTGTAAGTACTGTTTAAGGTTTTGTGTTAAAAATTTCAATAAACCACTAAAAATTTTTGTGTGTGCTATAAATAAAAGTTAAACTGTGAAATTGTGTTAAAATTTGAATTTTGTTTAGTTTAACCCTAAATTATAGGTGATTTGCTACCATTTTATGTTACGATTACTTTCTGTTATGTTAATTAATAATTGCATTTGGGGTTACAAACCAACAAATAATTAAACACGTGTTCGGTTGTTCAAAAATAATTCTGAAGGTAGATTTATTTCCTTCGTACAATTAAAAAAAAACAAGGTGTTATATCTGAAATTAATATACAGTTGTTATTGTACCAGATTTTCCGATTTACAGAGTTTTCTTGCTTATAATGGTGTTAAATGTGGAAAGCTGTATTCGAAAACTCTGTTGAATTCAATCGGTTTGTATAATTAAGTTTTGGGCCCATTAATATGTGAAATGTATGTACTCGTAACACGTGGCCTAAGTTGAAATCTTCACCAGATGATATTTAGCAGAGTGCAAAACCTCGTAATCACAATTTAAATGCAGAACATAATTATATATCCCATATATCAGAGATAATGAGCTGTGAACGAATCCCCGTAATGTTGGGGTTGGAATCTCAAAAGGTAAGAATCGGATTTAATATATATGAAAACACCAAATGAATAAAAATGATCTGAATCCTGTTGTCCACAGATAAAAAAAATATTTCAACAAAAGATACTCACCCGCTGAAGTCACCTTTAATAACGTGGTGATTTAAATCGCCTGTTTGGGCTTCTCGTCGTTATTATTTAATCCACGAATCCTATTCGAGCTAATCAGAGCTCAATTATCAATATTCTCTGATGCCCAGGATATGGAAAACAACGCCGAATTTCAGAAATTGGTCGAGTAAAAGCTCCGGAAAGTAGAATCCGTTTACTTTTATCAAAATTGTTGGTATAATTTCTTATACCCATTCAATCCTCGGATGTGGGTTTTTATTTTAGGTAAAACTTGTTTAGTTGGTGATATATCAAGAAGATCGAACAAAGATGTATCAGCGAAATAAAACACAGTATCAATTGTTTAAAAGAATAAAAAATATATTAAGTATAAATACAACTATATTCTATGAAATTTCATATCGAAGTGAGTATTTTTTTCCATGGATATTTGTATGGCGCCAAGTATTGTTTTTTTTCCATACAATCAGTTTATGCAGGTTTTTTTGTATAATTTTTAATAATACGTTACGTATATTTTTGAAAAATATGTTTTGAAGTTGTTTCAAATTTGCCGCGAATATTTATTTTAAGTTGTTTACTTTTAGTTGTCAAACTTATTATTATTTAAATATTTTTAAATTATTTTATAGATATTGTCTGGCGGGCTATTTGAAACAACTTCACAACACTAGTTATATTTCTGCAGGTAATGTACTAAATAAATGTAAATTAAACTTTGAATAAAAGTGATATAAGAAATTTCAAATATGTTTTTGTAAGTAGTCATTTAAGTGAAAACGTCGCTATTCCCTGAACTAATAGTGTTTTTCAATGAAAATTAAATTTGAAATAACACTTGATCGATGTAACCTTTAGAAGAGGGTGCTGCTTGAATACAACAACTTGTGATCTTGATTGGTACATCGAACACAAATGACTGATCGTACTAAGGTATTATTTATTATTTATTCACTTGTATTTGAATTGAATAAGATTTATCAATATTTTCACCCCTATATAATCATTTAAATTGAGAATATTTCTGTAAATATTAGAGTTTACCTTCAATTATGATAAATTATCAGATTTTACTAATGTCAAGATAGATGTCCCATATTGTGTTTCCCTTAAAGTGCCTCTGTATGCTTGACTGAATTAGATTAAACTATTACAAATCAATTGAATTGAGATACGTTTCGATTGGCACCCCGACCTAGTTGATACTTCGTGTAACTCGTGAAATTCGTCCAGAAAATATATGTCCACTAACATACATAAACAATACACATACACATAAACCCCTTTCAAAAATGGTATTTATTAATCGTGGTGAATTTGAAACAAGAAAATTTTATCTAATAAAATTTTATATAATATTCATTTTTATGAAATTTTTGAACGGAATATTTAAAGTTTCAAAAACTTCTGCACTTCTATGCTTTTACAAATCCAAAAAAAAATTAGAAAAAAATCCAAAAAACTTAGTCAAGAATCCGAGTGAGAATCCGAATCTGAGTAAATTTGGGCAAAATTGATAGCGTTAGATATCGTGTCGACAGACACACACAGATTACCGGTCAAAAATGTTTTTTTGCCATTAATAAACCCAAAAAGTGTTGTCCGATGAAAAATACGATCAAAAATCAGCAATGATTTCCGAATTCGAATATATCACACCTCAATACAGGCTGTAACCACTAAGGCTAGCTAGATCGGTACGAAATTTGCCACACCGTATACATGAGCTTAACAAAGCCATACATTTATTTGTAAAGAGGAAAGGAGATAGGCATACAATAATTATTTCTGATTCTTAGAAACAATAATAATACGTCATACTCATGTATGTCTCTTTTTTTTATAAATACATGTATGTCTTTGTTAAGCTCCTTTAGACGCAGTTGCAAGTTTTTTATCCTAATGGCTGGTCAAGACGACTACAGCCTGTATACCAAAGGATCTTCCAATAGCAAATCACCATGGAAGGTTATAGCATTGAACAACGTGTGCAAATCATCAAATTTTATTATCAAAATCTGTTCTCCATTCGAGAAACGTTCCGCGCATTACGGAATTTTTATTCTCGCCACAAATTTGAGTCATTCGGTTCTGTAAATAATCAGTCAACACCAGAACGTCACCGAAACGCAGAGTCTGCTGAAAACATCACTGCTGTGCGTGTATGTGCACGGGAAACTCTGAGGCAGTCAATTTCTCGCCGTTCACTAGAACATGGCCTTTCTGCGACTTCAACTTGGTGAATTTTGCATCTGGACTTTGGTCTGCACATGTATAAAATCCATCTGATCCAGAAACTTAAGTTAAACGATCATAGACAACATCGCTTGTTCGACGAGACCCATTTTTGGATCAATGGATGTGTGAACAAGAAAAATTGTCGGATTTGAGGCGATTCAAATTCACACGAGATGCACCTACACTAAATGCATACTGAGAAAGTTACTATTTGATGCGAATTTTGGTCTAGTAGAATCATCGGTCTGTACTTCTTTCGAAACGAAGTTGGCATTGCCATAACCGTCAAAGGCAAGCGCTACAAATCGATAATAAGTAATTTCTTGTAGCCTAAACTGGATTATATGGATACTAATAATAAGTGGTTCTAACAGGACAGAGCTACGTGTCAAACAGCGGATGCCACGACGGGTATTCTACCACAGATGTGAACTGGCCACAGAGATCGTGCGATTTAAACCGCAAACAATTGATGGTCTCAAAGTAAATATAACGAACATCATTAAGCTAATTCAGTCAGATTTATTTCAAAAGGTTATCGCACATTGGGCCTCACGAATACGTGCTATCAATCAAAGCTGCAGCATAAATTTGAACGGCGTTATATTTCACACTTAATGGCATAAAATATTCTTTCATAAAAAAAATTGAGTGGATAACTCACACACAACTTATTTTATTTACATTTAAAACTTGAGCGTCCTTATTGAAAGATCTTTACACGCTAACGTTTAGTGTATAAATAGAAGTAATGTATTTCCCACCCTCTTTGCGCCCAAATATTTTACTAGTGAAAATATCCACCCTACATGAAATTCTGATAATAAAATGTTCTTTTACAATATATGTGTACTATTTGAATGAAAAAGGTAATTTCTATTTGAATGTATGTTAAAATGTCTATTAGATTTATTATTTAGAGATACCAACCTAAAAAGTGCATTAAATTTAAATTAAATTTTATGTAAAATACACTTTTTTTCACTGATATTTATAAAATTGTGGCATATTTATAGGTTGGCATCATTCTACTTACATTTTGTGTGTAAATAAATTATCTCATATACTTGAAATGATCATTTATAAACGATATACATTTTACAAATCAAATTTTTTGAACTATATTTAATGCGTCGGTATATGTAAGCAAATGTAACAACTAACTGAGTTAATTGTTTGAATACCCAGTATAATATACCGAGTTGTATATCAATGTTTGAATTGTCCCACAAGTTTTAAAAAATCTCGTATTGTTCTAAAGATGGGCATATTTTTCGCTTTCCGAGGAACTTTTAGCACAAATTATGAGAAAACTATTAAGTTTATGGAAAAATTTGTCAAACAAAAGTTGTTTATTTTAAAAGGAAGAAGGTTTTTTGTAATTAAACTTGTGCTATATCTCTTATGGTTTCAAAGATAAGCAGTTTTGCCCATTTTCCCCAAACATGGTCCGATTTTTCCCATCAACGAATTTGATCTTGTTTTTTTGCTCTAGAACACAAAATGTCAGCTTGTTATCTCTTTTTGTTCTTGAGTTATCGTGTCCACAGACGGATTTCCATCTTTGCGGATTTGGCCGAATTAGGCCATTTTTTGAACACATATGCCAAACATTCATTCCTACGATCAATATTTTTAAGCGTTACAAAGTTGTGATCAAACTTAATATACCTTGTATATTTACATATACTGGGTATAAAAATCGTCTAATTTCTAAAATGAAGCAATCATAATGAATAAATATCAAATGATCATTAACGAAGTACATTGTTAAGACTTGGTAATAGATAAAACTTTTAATTCTTTATTTTGGGACGTTGGGAATAAAGTAATTATATTTCCTCAAAAAGCTCTTGTAGATCGTTTGAAAAAGTTATCATCGATTAAAAATCAAATCAACATTTGGCTATAAAGTATACGTTAGTTCTCTCATATTTGTTTTACGTAATCTAAATCGAATTTGACAAGTAATGTATTGTGTGGCTTAAGTATACACAAATAATAATTATATGAAAAATCAAATAATTAACAAATCAAATAATAAACAGCCTTATGGCAAAATAACATTTTTTACATTTAAACTGTAGCAGTTATGCTGATAGCCCACACTATTCAAACTAATTACTTATTACGGACGTTCCATTATGAATTGATGTGCGCATAAAACTAGGAGATCTTATCGTCAATAACAAGCAAAAGATTGTCAACCAAAAGAAGTCAGGAGTCTACAAGGTAACTAGTAAAGCTGTTCAAGTGTTTTCATAAGCCAAACCGGAAGAAACTTTGAGGTTTGAAAATCGGAACAATGGAGATCTTTTGATCGAACATTTGACCGAAAAAGACCATAAATCTAATCCAGAAATAAAGTATTGCATACCGCAAAAAGGGTATACAACTAAGTTTATGGGTAGGCAATTGAGATTCACAAACATAAAATAAAAGAGGACCATTAACTGAATGACTAAACTGACCTCATTTTTTCGAGCTATTTTGACTTAATTCAAAAGCCATTTCAAATGTTTCACAAATTTTTATTATCTTAACGAAAAGATCATTGATCTTTATAACCTTTTAACTGACAATTATAATTTCTGCTTTTAACTTTTTATCTATTGATTTTAATATTAATTTTAATGTAACTTTGAATACATTCATTTTATTTTATTTTAACTGGACTAAAAGAATTATAATTGTTACTTTTATCCATTTATCTACCCATTTTATATACTTTAATAATTATTTTATGTAATTTAACTGTTTTATTAATTTATCTGTTCTAATCAATTTTATTGATTGTTTTTTACGTTTCTATTGTTATGTAACGTTTCTATTGTAATCACATTCTGTTTAAAATACGTGACAAAAATTTGGGTATATAAGCTCAAAGCGACTAAATAGGCATTACAGTTCGAGGATGGCTATTAAGTAGCCGAAACATGTCATATTAATTAAAATATTAAAGTATTTTAAATATAATAAAAGCAAAATAGGAAATAGTAAAATAACATCGAAGTTTTTCTTCAAAACCATATAATGGTATCAAACAAAGTAAAGCTGCGTACAAAAAGCTATGTTAATAAATTCGACCATGGGATAAATATAGTTTTCTGCAATTCATTGAATCATACAGTTTATGAAATTTGACGTTTTTTTAAAAAAAAGTGTTTACGAACGTTACAATCAATTATTAAGTATTTTTATCAGTATAATTGAAAATACTTTTTTCGTGCTAGAAAAATATACAGTTATAAAAATATAATGAAACAAGAAGCATGGTTACTAAAGAAATTTTTATTTGCCCAAGACGGTGTGATAGCTACTCTTACACACCAGAGGTACGTATAGAAGGTGGCTGTCTCCAGTATTCAGTGCAGAGCGTGCAAATCTCATCCGGAGACGCTGAAGCACCTCATTTTGGCATGTCCATCTTATGCCTCGACCACCTACATTCATCGTCATAACGCTGCCCTGCGTGTGCTGTACTACTTCTTAAGACACAAATATGAAGTGTACCGTACGCCAGTCCTATCAAAGGCTCCCGGAGATATTGAGTCTGTGGTCAAAAACGAGAAATGTATCATCTTTTGGAATTTCTCGTTCCCAACTACTAGGTAGCTCTCTGCTACTAAGTCTGACATAGTGCTCCAGGATATTTCAGCTAAGACTATCTACGTCATCGAGTTCTCTACGCCTGCAGAAACGAATATACTATTGAAAGATGAGCAAAAACGGTATAAAATACCTAGATCTTTTCCAAGATCAACGACAACTACACCCTGGCTACTCAGTCAAAATGGTTGTTCGTATTATCGGTTGTCTTGACTGTATACGCCCCAGAGACTAATATTTCCAACATTCCGGTTTTTAGGTCTCATCTACGTCACCTTATCACTTCCATGCAGAAGCCTGTCATCATAGGCACCCTTCGTACATTGAGATCGCATGAGACTGCTTCAAGAGTTTTTTGATATAAAATTTTGCAGGTTCCACATCTGTGCGGTGCAAGGATGGAGCCTATACGACCAGAACACTATATGATAGACGAACGTACCCCGTGACTCGGAAGACAGATGGACCTTTTGTACATTGCCTTACTCACGGACGTACAGACTATCCGACCATAGGGTAGTGAAACTTCTTCAAAGGACGTAGCTACCATGTGAGGATTTATGTTTGTTGAAGAGGTGGGATGTATATCCTGTATCCACTCTCCCCCTTCAACTGACATAAATACGTTAAATATTAAACATATAATATTAATAATAAGTTTATTAACAAAAGATCGATACAGATGCTTGTTACGTCATAAAAAAATACGTATTCGTATAAAACATTTAAGGTGTATTTGTTTTTGATTATGCCATATTTATTTTCTTTAATAAATCATCCTTTCATGAATATTTTCTATACCAATAGGTTCGATGTTTGACAATTTTTTTTTGGTGCAAACATATTTTTATATAATTAAAAAAAAAAATTCGTTACGCAGGAGCTGCGTCAACTTAGCGAATTTCCTTAGAATACATAAATCACTCTCTAGCAGTCATAATTTTAGTGTGATCAAAATGAAATATAATATCTGATATGACTTTAGTATTTGCAAAAATTAAATTTATTAATAGCCAAAATAAATCGATGTATAACGATTATAGTTTATAGTTACTATGGAAACAACAATCAAAATTTTTTCAATAAAATATATTTTATGCATTCGTGTCAAACACAAAATATTAAATATCTCTCTTAATATTAGAGTAATCGAAAAATGTATTAGGAGTAAAGTTGTAGATAATCAAGTTTGCTACAATTCATTACCATATCATTTTTCTCAAACTCTAATGTGAACAGAGATATTTAGAATTTTAACTTTTAATCTTTAATTGTAAATATTTCTGTAAATATTAGTATAACAGAAAAATGATAAGCAACAAAATTGCAAATTCCATCCCTCTAAAACCCCTTTCCATCACCCGATTTTACCCATTAACGAACTTGTCCTTTAGAATACCAAAAGCTACTCAAATTCCTAATTTCATTTCAATGGGAATAAAACTGTGACCGCTAGAGAGTCCACAGACATTTAAAAAAAGTACATACATAAATATATATATATACAAATTTTAGCGATAGTGATTTTTAACATCTAATAGATAGGATCGATGGACATTTGAAGAATTTTTACGAAATACCAGCTTATTTAATATACAACTTATTTAAATAAATAAATGGGTAAATTGTTATATGCCTTGTGTATCTCTATACTTTGCTCCTCATTAATTTAAAATTATACATAAAATATTAATTATTGAATATATTAATAAATAGAAATCGATTTCGCATGAAATTATTAGATATAAAATTATATCTGATTATATTTCCTATTTACTTCAATATACAAATAACAAACTAGAAAGTAATTGTTTTCAAAGTTTATAGATGTTTTAAACAATCAAATTATAGTTTTATTACGAACCTTGTTTTCAACTTTAAAGGTTTTCTGAAACAAAGTAAGTTAACTTTAAAAAGCAAAGTAGAGATAAAAGAACTTTAATTTATTTATATTATTAATAAATAATAAATACACGTAAATGACGTTCAGTATTTGAGTAATTTATTTTGTAAAAGTCAAAGTAGTAGATAAGAAATGTCGGGTAAAAGTATATGAAAATTCTGATAACGATGAAATTATGTGTCTAAGTATCATAGATTATGGCCACCCACATAATCGTCCTTTTTTAAACGTTTTTATTTAGCTTGTCCTGTTTATTGTTTTGATGACATTGCATTTTTATGGTAACCATGACCGGAATCGGTAAGGGGAAAGGGGGTTTAGATGGAGGGGGAAATCCAAAATTTGATACATCTCTCTTTATATTGGAAAAATCGAAAAAGACATATTGTAAAGTTGTAAAAAATTAGTTTTATTATAATGACCGTTTAATATTAAAAATTTAAATACTAAATATCTCTGGACACATTCAAGTTGTAGAAAAAATTATAATGATCAAAGATCCGGCATTAAAAAAATCTTCCCTCATTTGTTAATTGAATGAAATAATGTTTAAAAGGCAGATAACAATATTATAAATGTATGAGTGCAATGTCTGCCACCGTAGTCCTGCTGGCTGTTATTTTAAATTGTTTTGCATTTTTTAGTTTCTTTTCCAATAAAAGTATGTTTTTTTAAACTAAATTTTATTATTGTTTTTTAGTCTTAAAACAAATTTATTTTTTATGTTATAGTCTCATTCTTCATTATTATTCCCACAAGTAATGTAATGAATCCTATTCTTACCAAAGAAAGTATATATCGACTATAGCATAGGAAATTTATGTCAATTAATTATTTTTTTCTAAATTTTGACATTTGGAAATGTCATTTTTTTATTCAAATTTTGTTGATGACATTTCTAAGGAAGCTATAAATTATACCATCACACTATAAATCGTTATATATAAGCTATAGTCCGCAGTAGAGCATGGTTTTTTTAAATGATTAGTAACAGGAAAAATTTTTGTCAGTAGCTACCTTTCAACGAGACGCCCAACTTTTCTCTCACGAAAATTCTTGATGACAGTGACTATCGAAGCGCGTAAGAGAGTAACTTGTTGGTTTGACGATAACAAAAATTTCATCAGTTAATTTGTTAGTTAAATTGAGAGATAATGTAATAAAGACTTCAAAAAAACTTGTGTCCCACAAAATGGATGGTGTGACAGGCAGGTCCTCCGACCCCAACATGTTCAAATAACGGGGTATACATAGTCATTACTTGGCGCTACTTAAATAATCGTTACCTGGCGCGATTGTGTGTATTCACGATAAAAACAATATTAGTATTATTTTATGAACTATAAAGGTTGAAGAAATGAGACCTACAATATGTATAAACGTTGTGTGTCATTGAAATAAGAAAACATTTTTCTAATTTACAAATGAAAATTTTACATTGACATGTTCAGAGCGTAGGACTGGGAAATTGAACCACTGAATTTGTAGGACAAGGTAGCCATCAAATTATACAAAAAGAATCAGCTTGTTACTAATAACTATGTATACCCTGCTATTTGAACATGTTGGGGGTGAGGCATACATTTTGTAGGACACAGTTTTTTTGAAATATTTATTACTTTATCTCTTAATTTAACTAACAAATTTACTGTTACTGATAAAATTTTTGCTATCGTCAAACCAACAAGTTACTCTCTTACGCGCTTCGTTAGTCACTATTATCGAGAATTTTCGCGAGAGAAAAGTTGGGCGTCTCGTCGAAAGGAAGTTTCTGACAAAAATTTAGCCTGTTACTAATCATTTAAAAAACATGCTGTACTGTAGACTATTAGAGATATACGAATTTGTATTTTGACTATTAATAAATTTAAATTTTTAAATTTTATATTTTGTCTTTTTTTAATTTTTATGTATATTTTTGTATTGTCACCGGTGCTTAATACATCTGTCAAATTTCAGATTGTTCAGACGTCCAAAAATGGGTGAAAACATCAAAATTCCATTACATTCATACATAGATACATACAGATCAAGCTAATAAATGCATGTTAAAAATGATTTTCACGAAAAATTTCGAACCGTTTTGGATAATTGTTTGATAATTTCGGGTTGGTTTGGGTCATCCACCTGTGCACAATTAGCGCACGAAGTTAGTTGCCGAAAAATAAAAGTTTCAAAAAAGCAACTTGGACTCTCTCAACCTGGACAATTAGAAACATTAAGACGCATTACGTAGCTTTTCTATTTATATAATACTATGGGTATTATTACTATAATATACATAGACGTCATGTGAGTTTTTCAAATAAAATTTAATTAATTTCATTTAATTATTTCGGAAAAAAGTTAGATATACAGGATGTTCGAACATCCTGTTCAAACATAATTCATTATGATTACATCCTTTGAGAAAATTCGTTTAGTCTATTACTACACGTGGCGAGTTATTTTTAACCCGACTTCAAAAAGGAGGATGGTTCTCAATTCGTCTGTATTTTTTTTTTTTTTTTTTAATGTGTGTCACCTCAGAACTCCGTCATTTATGAACCGATTTTGAATTTTTTGTTTATTTTAAATGGTTTGGTTTCCCATTGGCACCAAATCGCATTCTGATGAGGGGATCCCCGGGAAATCGAGGAATATCCTCATTTTATATGTGATAACTGATTTCTGTGAATTTTTTTTTTTTGAAAGGGTATACGCATTCATAATGGAAAAATAAGAAAATTTTTTTAAAAACCGACTTCAAAAAGTTTTTTACAAAAAAAAACCGACCACAAAAAAAAAATTTTTACAAAAAAAAAACAAAATGAATGTAAAAAAAACTGAAAATCTGTTATGAAAAAATGCACTAAAAATTAAAAAAAAAAAAAAAAACGGGTAAAAAAAAATTTGTTATAAAAAAATGCACTAGAAGTTAGTAGGTCGTTTAGTAGGTCTACCTATATTTAGTGTCCAAATTTTATGTGAATTTCTCTATGCTGACACCGACTCTAACAAACAATAATTGTACATATATATTTAAAAATTTTTGCTTAGGTGAACTAAAATTGGCACAAGAATATGCAATTATTTTATTAGTTTTTAGTGCGTTTTTTGTTTTAGAATATTTGATTTTTGAAGTCGAGTTTCCATTTTGTCAAAATATGTTTTATTTCTTTTAAGCACATCTGCCTACACACTAAAATTAAATCAATATTTATTGATATTGAGACATGTAAACTGCTTCAATAAAGAAATATTTTTTTTACATTCAAGATTACGCAGTCGAATCAAAAACATATGCTTAGTTGAGCGAAGAAAATAAAAGTCTTGAACGGTGTTTGAAATTTTTTTAAGTACATTTCGTTAGTCTTGGCCTAAGAGAGTCTTTCTTGGCCAAATACTCTTGTAATTCTTTAGTCAAGAAAATGAAATTGTTGTAAAAAAAAAGTATTTTTCTAATTAAAAAAAAAATCTCAAGAAGAGAATGTTTATGCAGCTTCTTTAACTGAAGGGTATATATTTAACTGAAATATATTTATAAATTGAAGTATATCAACACTTCTTTAAAAAGTTTTATTTGATTAAACAAAAAAATCATTCCAAAGAATCGGTCCAAAGAAATCATTATTTCAGTTTAAGAATTTCGAGATTCTTGAGTGAAGAGTCAGTTTAGTTAAGATAATTTTCTCAAATCAAAACTATAGATATCAAGATACTTATTTTCATATACCAAATATATATTATCTTCCCTATATATGAGAGTCAGAAATTCTTGGTTTAAAAGGTCATTCTTCCTGCAAGGAATTACTTCTATTAGTGTATAGGCAATATATATCTGAATTTATAAATTTTACTGATTTTCATTTTCGACATCTACCTAATAGGATTCATGGTTATTTGAAGAATTTTTTGGAAAATCGTTTCAACGACAACAATAGATGGCATTATTTAAAGGGACAAAATTCACTAAAACGATTGAGCGTTTAACGCTACACATCCTACATATAATATACAATTCACCCGAATATTTCTCCAAGACTTGTATTTTTTCGGAGGGGATATCTTATGGTGACCATCACTTTAACCGTGACCCTCGAGGGTTTTCGACTTGGCTTTCAAGTTTGTTTGTTTGAAGGTCAATTTGTGATTTTCAAATGGGAATCCATATTTTTATTACATAATCGTACAGCCTAGGTAACCAACCAATTAGCCGAGCGGTCTAAGGCGTATGTCTGCGCAGTATGCAGTACTTGGAAACTGGGAGGTTATGGGTTCGAATCCCGACATCGGCAGTTTGTCAATTATAAAAAAAAGGGGGCGGTTGATTGACTAAACTGTCGGCGTATGGACAAGAACGAAGTAACCGGCTATGCTTGAGAAGGTTTTATGCAGTTTCCGTCACGAACTCCATTTGAATATCGACATAGTTCCTATCAAGTGTAGCCCGTCCAGGGTAGCCTTTACAATCTATCATCTCTCTACAGCCAAGGAAAAAATAAATATAAACTGAATAAATAAGTCGATTTTGGTTAATAATTACCCATTTTTTGCCAAAAATTTAATTTTCAGACATAAATTTGCATTTTTGGTTGTTGTAAAAATAAAGTCCTTATTGGAAAAATTTATTCAGAAATATAATTTATTTTTGGTCAATAAATAGGAATCGGTCGTATATTTTACACTCATTTTTGGAGTTTACTCCTTAAGAATCGATTTCGTTTAAAGTCCCCGGTACGACAATTTGATGGATAGTAAAATCTTGAGTTATAAAAAAAAGCGTTAAGCTTTTTACAAGCTTTGTACGCTTTGATATTCCATTTGAATTTATGATGTTTTACTGTTCAGGCCAAGTGAACGTATTGTTTCGGTACACACGGAACCTGTACCACACGGTACTGAATTATTTTTCTGTAAAATAAAAATTTTTTGTTTGTTTGAATATTATATAATTTTTTTTGATAAAATTTTGTAAGAATACCCTCGACTCAGTCAGTTATTATTCAAGCTGCCGTGCTAATTCTACAAAGCAAATTTTTCGTTTGAAATATTGAAAATAACAGTTTCCATTATTTTTTTGAATCTTACTTAGTTTCCTAAAGTATCCGAATTTCTCATTTTTATATTCTGTTTCGTGTTTTGCATCCAAATAAATTAAAATAAATTTAAAAGTGATTACGTTTTTAAATTAATCAATATTATCGAAAGGAGCAATAATTACTTATAATTGTAAATATTAATTACAATTTGGAATCAACATATTTTAGTACAATATCCAATTCCAGCTTTAGTTTCTCGGCCGAGGCATGCAAGGGATTTGGATGTTTTGACAGCAATATATCTCCAAAAGGTACTGTACATTTTGATAATTTATTGTTCCCTTTTAATTTTCAGTGTTAACTGATTTGCATTCCATTTATTTAAAAGGGAAACCTTTTAAATTATCTAATACCTATAAAATACAGTCCATGTTCTATTTCAATTTTCGGATTTTTCCCCAACATATTTTCGGATTTTTTCAGATTGATTTTACATTAAATTTTCATTTTTCGTAGGACATTAATTTAATTTAAGAAAAAAAATTAAAATAAATTTTTTATAAAAATTTCAATAATATTTGGAATTGTATAATAAATGTTAGCTTCTAAAAAATAACTATAAAATTATTTTATTAAAATTTTTTTGATTGTTATTTCCATAGATACTATAAACTATACTAGCACACTATAAATCGTTATATTTAAGTTAGAAATATGCAAATTTGTATTTTGGCTATTTATAAATTTTATAGCGCCATCTAAGCAGAATATTTCAAAACTAAATAACTTATAAGAGTAAACAGAGCTAACACGCATAATTTTTGTTGTCTGACATTTAATTTTCAAACAAAAATTTGCATTTTTTGTTGTTGTAAGATTCAGGCCCTTTCTAAAGAAAAATTTATCAATCAGAAAAATGGTTTATTTTGGTCAATGAATAGGAACCAATCGTATTTGTTATACAACATGTATACATCGCAAATAGAATATAAAATAATGGTTCAATGATTTAATTTCACAGTGTGTATTTAAATTTTAAAATTTAATTGTTTTTAAATTATTAATTATTGTTATGAATGTATATTTTATTTATTAATAATAATAATTAATTCATTTGAATAGATAAATAATGCGAGGATATTAAATGTGGGCATAAACTTCAACAATGTTTATTCATTTATAAGGTAAAATTATAAATTCTGAAATATAAATTTTCCTATAATTGAATTGTATAATTGAAGTCAAGTGTTTTTCAAACTCATTATGTTGTTATTGCAAACGCTTATAGATAAAATTATAGTAAAGCTTACAGCCTGGGTAAAAACAGTCCCTTCATCCTATCCTGTTCAAACGAGATTATGTATTCTAATGTTTCTGACTAATGTAACCGTCTGCCCATAACCAGAATGGGTTGTTGAGTTGGAAGAGCGGTGGTCAAGAAAAACAAAGTTTGGGAGGTCGATACCCATCCAGGATGTGTATAATTTGTCCACTGACCTCTATTACACTAATAAAGTGCTGCCTAGTCGCCTCAATGTGTATAGTGAAAATACATTTCAGCCGCACATACATTAATACACATACTTATTACACAGAAACGCCGTGCAGGCACACTAAACCAAAATTTAGTACCTTGGCTAGTTGAGGAACGCTTCAACTGTGGACAAGGGTGTAACCTGGTATAATCTGTCCAGTTACATAGAGTTTAGAGAATTTGTCATATGGAACGTAAAATTATTAGTTAATATTATTTTTTAAATGATATTACATGACATTTTTGAAAAGCTAATCAAACTTTTAGACTCCACATTTGATTGTTCATTTTTCAATTTCACATCGAAAAATAAAAAAAATATTTACTGAAACGAATCTTTATGTATGCAGGTTGAGTCAAAAGTCATGGAGTTCATTGAAATGGTGGATAGGGGACAAAATTCTAAGATGAAAAGTCCTTGGACATTTTTTCTCCTAACCCACCGTTAATTAGATATTAATTAAATAAAGTAATCAATTCGAGAAGCGCGTTACCGGAATAACAAACGGTGGGGAATGAACACAGCGTCAGCAGAGATACGTGAGGGGAGCGAACTCTCAATTTAATGAAAATGAATGATTCATTATACCTGAAAACTACACTCACTAAGCAACGAATCACCCATAGTTTAGCTCACTAAAATATTGAAATTTAGACTAATTTTCAACTTTTCGTTAAGTAAATTGAAGGTTTTCAAATATTGGGAAGTTTTTGATTTCAGCCCGATTATCGAAAACTGAGTTTTTATAAGATCTTGAATTTTTGAGGTCAAAAAAAACTATCCTGACTATCTTTATGATAATCTCAAAAATATTTTTTTTAAGAATTTTTACACTACTGTACCGATCGATTCCTAAATCTAATCAGCTCTTAACTTTAAAAAACAACGTCAAATTCCGCCGTAAAATTTCATCGTAAGAAATCTATAATAAAAACTGAAAATTCAGATAATTAGATTTGTCGGAAAAAAAAGAGGTAAATAAGGTTAACATAAGGTTAACTCGCTCTATGTTAGTGCAAGTATATCTGTTGACGCTGCGTTAATTCCCCACTATTTCTTTTTCCGTTAATGCGTTTCTCTTATTGGTTAGTTTATTTATTTAATATCTAATTAACCGTGGGTCAGGTGCAAAAATGTCCAAGGACTTTTCATCTTAGAATTTCATCCCCTATCCACCCTTTCAAAAAACTCCATGACTTTTGACTCACCTTGTCTAATTTTAAATCTAGACAAGGTGTTTTTTACAGATTTTTATTTTATTCACTTGACTATTTTTACAAATAGTAAAATACATCACCTGATATTTATTACGTAAACATATTTTTTAGTATAAATACCGTTGTTCTTTTGAAATATAAATATTGTTTTGAAAATTTCTCAAAGAAGATGAAACGATCGTCAACAATTATTTTAAATAAATAATTACAAGTGGAATTAGCAAATAAAAATTGTGTTTTTATTATTAATCATTATGGAATTCCACAAGTTAAAGCTCAATACAATTAACACCCTGTATATGTTTGACAAATATATATATATATATATATATATATATATATATATATATATATGTTGTTAGGGTTCTATCAATTCTTTACAGCCCAGCCCAGCCCGGTGATTGTTAATTGTATTACTGTAAAATTTATTTCGTAAAATGTCAAATCTTTCATTTTAATGAAACATAATACCGAATTATTTTAAAATCAATTGAAAAATAATTAAGCTGCGACAGAAAATTGATTAGGCAGATCTATGCCAAGTTTCAAATCCTCCTTAATTTAATTCATATTGAATGCCAAAATGTATAATTCAATTTGTCCGAACGTGTTTATTTATATGTAGAAACATTGTAGGCATTATTAAGAAACACCAAATGTACACAGGGTATTCGAGTATTTTCTATTAAATTAAATATATCAAGGCCAAACAAATCTATGTCATTGGATGAAATTTCATGTGAAATTACAAGAATGATAAAAAATAAGTTTTAGATAAATGATTGCAATAAAAGTCAAACAAACGAAATAAAAAAAAAACTACAAGAATTACTGTAGGTATGTCTTCAAATCAAAATAATAATACAGTGGAGTTCGTTTACATTGACCAATATATGGTTAACTGAAGTCTCTAGAACAGAGGTGGGCAGGAGATGACTCGGCCAAGCTCTGAGTGAGAGGTAGGGAAGAGAGATAGAGTTAATACAGGGTAACCTACCAATTATTAATATTTTCTTTTTTTAATTAAAACATTTTCTGAAAATAATATAATAATACCAAATCTTTTTTATGGTCACTATTATACAAAGTAAATAATACAAGCAATCATTCAATACATACTCTGGAATTTTGGGCTGGTAATTAGGGTCATTAAATGTACCTTTTTAGTATATATCATATTTGTGTATGAATAAAATAAAAATATATAAAAAATGTATATAAATCTTTTGAACCTTTAAGTTTACCGCTGGACCATTGTAATAAAAGAGGGAAATTTTTGCAAAGGATAATTTTAAATAGAATTAAAGTTTTGGAAATTCCAAATGATTTCTCTAAATATTTTACTATTCATATCCGAGAACTAATAAAGAATTATTTACCTGATTTAATTATTTTTTCTTCGTATGGAGTATGCTCAGTATAGTGTCATGGGAATTTGATGAATTATGTTAAATTTTACATAAAGTGGGAATTTGAGTTCTTCGAGTTAGTCTACTTTGAATTGAAAAAGTGAAAAGTACTATTTGTAGTAGTGGAAATTATTTTTCGCATAATTTGTTTTTCAAAAAAAATAAAAGTAGTGAATTTAATAATGGAGAAGACATCGCAAGCAGTCTTGGATAAGTTCAGATTATTATTATTATTGTTATTATTATCATTATTGTTATTATTATTATTATGTTTTTTGGTGTATCTCTCCATACTGTAAAAGATATTATTTAAACAATAAATATTTTATAAAACTATTTCTAAATTGATTGAATAAATTATTGGGCAATAATCGGTAGGCGAACCTGTATTGAAACATCGTTCCGTCTTGCTTCAAAACATACCTTCTTTACTTACTCTCACCCAGCTTATGGAGAGCTCGTAAGGCTCAGACGAGCTGTCTGTGCCCACCTCTGCTCTAGGTGAAGGACCTCTGCTAAAGGTCTGGTTAATTCAGACTTTAGATAGATAGATAGATTGTTGAGGCTGCCCTGGATGGGCTACACTTCGACCATAAGGTGATGTCTATTGTGATGCCTAAGGATGTGAGGATGTGAGTGGAGTGGAAGGAATTTTTGTGTATAGACTAGGAATTGGTAGGATATGCGTCTGCAACTGACTATGATAGGAACTATGCCGATATTCATCTGGAGTTCGTGAAGGAAACAGCGGAAAACCTTCTCATGCGTAGCTGGTTACTTCGTTCATGTCCATACGCCGACAGTTTGGTCAATTAACCGCCCCTTTCTTTTTCTTAATAATTGACAAACTGCCGATGTCGGAATTCGAACCCATAACCTCCCAGTTTGCAAGTAGGCATACTGCGCAGACATAACGCCTTATACCGCTCGGCCACTTGGACTGGTAATTCAGACTTTTCTCTGCTTTTAATTTTAATAAATATTTACGAAGGTGGTGTGAAAAGTTTCCGACCTCAACATGAAGATAGCAGCACTCACAGTAAATAAAAGCTAGTGAATTTCGTTGTTCATCTGTTGACAGTTACTCACCAAAGTTTCAGCCATTTTGGACGCGCAGTTGTTATGTAACAGTCATTTGAGTGAGTTGATGTGAATGTTTTTATGAAAATGGACCAAATCGAGTATCGAGCAGTCATTAAATATTTGTTTTTGAAAGGCAATACGCCTACGCAAATCATAGATGAGTTGGATTCTGTGTTTGGGGACTCAGTGAAATTTTGGGCAGCTGAATTTAAACGTGGTCGTAAGAGCTTGGGAGACGATGAACGTGCGGGACATCCAAAAACTGTAACTACGGACGAAAACATCGCCAAAGTTCACTAAATGGTGCTAGGCGACCGCCAAATTAAAGTGAGAGAGATAGCAGAGGCTATGAACATGTCGAAAGACCGTGTTTGTCACATATTAAATCAACAGTTAGACATGAGAAAGCTGTCCACGCATTGGGTGCCGCGTTTGCTCACGTTAGACCAAAAACGTGTTCAAATGAACATTTCCAACGCTCTGTTGGTGCAGTTTAGGCGCAATAAATCCGAGTTTTGGGGCCGATTAATTACTGTAGATGAAACACCATTATACGCCCGAAACAAAAGTACAGTCCAAACAGTGGACTGCAAAGGGGGAACCGACTCCAAAAAAAGCAAAAACTGATTTTTCGGCTGAGAAAGTGATGGCGACTGTTTTTTGGGATAGTCATTGAGTTATTTTAATCGATTATCTTCAAAAAGGAAAAACCGTTACAGGAGCATACTATGCATCGTTACTTGACAAGCTAAAGGCTGAATTTGCGGAAAAACCACCTCATTTGCAGAAAAATAAAATCCTGTTTCACCAAGACAACGCACCGTTTCACACCTCAACGGTTGCCATGGCGAAAATCCTCGAATTACGGTTTGAACTGCTTGACCATCCGCCTTACTCACCAGATCTAGCCCCAAAAACTTCATTTTGTTTCCTCATCTAAAAATTGCGCTCGGAGGACAGAGATTTTCGTCAAATGAAGAGGCAATCACCTTCGTGAACAATTATTTTGCAGAGAAAAACGCCGAGTTATATTTGGACGGATTACAGAGATGGGAGCATCGCTGGGAGAAGTGTGTAGAGTTACAAGGAGGCTATGTTGAAAAATAAAAAAATTTTCTGAAAAAATGTCTTCTATCTTTGTTAGGTCGGAAACTTTTCAGACCACCCTCGTATTTTAATTGTTGAATCAAGAACAACGGGTTTATACCTGTTGTTTTCGGCTTTTGTACCATGGGAAAATGCTTGAAATTGTTGAAATGTAACTTTTATTATTGAAGCTTTTTATTGGCGTATTGATGATGTATTATTTTTCTCGATTAATGTTCCAAGAACAGTCGGGTTTTCTTATAAAAATCGATCAGCGAAACACGTAGCTGACTCTTCAATATGACCGCTCTGTAGTAGAACAGTAGCACTACGTTCCTGTTGTTGAGTAGGCAAAATAATGCACTGTGCGTGTTACTCCGTACAGTGGTCTAAAAATATGTTTAGATTACTCAAATCAAAGTATTTGGTTTGTATAATTAGAGAACAATCTTTACAATGTGGTGAGAGGTTTGACTTAAAATTAACCCAATCAACATTTAATCTTAAGGAGGTTCCAGCAGCGTCTTATTTAAAAAGGACAAAAAACTGGTTTGCTTTTATTATAGAACAAATACATATACACACATACACAACACATAGATATATTCACTATTCATATATACAAATTAATATAATTTTAAAATTTTTCTATTTCGAAAACAAAATGGTAAAACGCGATTTTTTTTTTAAATTTAATTAATTCAATACGAAAGATAATAGTTTGGTGAGCATAAAGTTTTACATGGGTCTATTGAGAGAGAGTGGGAGAGAATGATTACTTTGCTATTAATTATGTCGCGTTCTAAACGGTCCAAATTTCCTAGACTTCTGAATTTATTAGAAAACGTTATTTTTATCCTGTGAAAAAAAATGAGCAAAATCTATCGAAAAGTGGTTTTATGCTGGAACATCCTTAAGTGCAAAATTCAATAAATATTATAGAATATTTCTTTGTCCCTGATAAATAAAATTGACATACAACTTGTATTTTAAAATAGACCCAATCTGGAAACAATGTATGTATCTATCGCTGTCGATATGCATCGCACCATGAAACGGTGCACTCTGTTCACACCTAAACTCATAGATATTTGTAGAGTGCAGTTTGGGTGTAGCAAAGCACATTAGATCAGGGCACACTGTGCACAGACAGTGATATGTATACAGACAGTGATATGTACATCACTGTCTGTGCACAGTGTGCCATGATGTGAGGTGCTTTGTTACACCCAAACTGTACTCTACAAATGTCTGTGATTTTGAGTGTAACAGAGTGCACTGTCATCATGGTGCATCACTATATCAGAGTGCACTGTATCACTGCATATGGAAAGGGATAGATACATACATTGTTTCCAGATTGGGTGTAGTTTAAAAAACAAGCTGTATAATTGAATGCATTGTTAACTAATAAACAAACCGAAATCACTTTTAAGATGACGCAACGTCCTTACATAAATTGTATTGATATTTCGCATTGCTTGATAGTCACTCCATATAATACCTACGCCTTTGCTACAATAATGCGATCGTCTTTAGTTTCTCAAGTGTAGTAATTAATTAAGTGAATTAAGTTTTTGAACGTAATGTATAATAAATAAGAATTGATTTAATTAAACTTAACATACTTTAGCATCAAACAACATCGAAAACATTATCATAAAAATAAATTAAACAATTGTAAAAATAATTAGAGAATGATTTTCTTCACTCTTGCTATCTTCAATATTTGATTAAAAACTAAATTTAATTTAGTTCAATAGGTATTGTGTGTTTTACATTATGACCCAACAAGTTAAGATTGAAAACGAAGGCCATCTGAACAATTCAAGTTACGAAAATAAACAGATATTGATCACATACAGACCATTCAAAAAGTTTCCATACAGCTAAATATCAGAAACAATAAAACCTATTTTGACAAAATGGAAACCCGACTTCAAAAATCAAATATTCTATAACAAAAAATGCACTAAAAAGTAAAAAAATAATTGCATATTCTTGTGCCAATTTTAGTTCACCTAAGCAAAAATTTTTAAATATATATGTACAATTATTGTTATTTTTGGAGTCGGTGTCAGCATAGAGAAATTCACATAACTTTTGGACACCGCCTCCAAAAATAACAATAATTGTACATATATATTTACAAATTTTTGCTTAGGTGAACTAAAATTGGCACAAGAATATGCAATTATTTTTTTACTTTTTAGTGCATTTTTTGTTATAGAATATTTGATTTTTGAAGTCGGGTTTCCATTTTGTCAAAATAGGGTTTATTTCTCGCTTTTTAGTGACTTTGAAGTTCTATAACAGATTTTATTTGTCTAAATATGGGAAGACCTACTAAACGACCTACTAATTTTTAGTGCATTTTTTTATAACACATTTTTTTTATCCGTTTTTTTTTTTTTAATTTTTAGTGCAATTTTTATAACAGATTTTCAGTTTTTTTTACATGCATTTCGTTTTTTTTTGTAAAAATTTTTTTTTTGGGGTCGGTTTTTTTTTGTAAAAAATTTGTTTGAAGTCGGTTTTAAAAAAAAATTTCCTTATTTTCCCATTATGAATGAGTATAATTCAACGATTTCCAGAGGATAACGATTTCCAGGGGATCCCCTCACCAGAATGCGATTTGGAGCCAATCGGTTCATAAATGACGGAGTTCTGAGGTGACAAACATTAAAAAAAAAAAATACAGACGAATTGAGAACCCTTCTCCTTTTTGAAGTCGGGTTAAAAAGTAGAAAAATCTTGAAAAATTATAAGAGACCTTTTATTGTAGAGCATTCAATTTCCAATAAAAATATGTTATGCTTATATCGATCTGTTAATTTGTTAACGAGTTACAAAATTCCAAAGTTTAAAATAAATGTTTCCCTTGTTATTTAAAGCGGAAATAAAAAATTCCCGATACGGCACCTCTTAATATTAATATTAAGAGCTCAAATTTGAATAGGATCATTATACCCAGTATATTGTAAATATACAAGGTATATTAAGTTTAGTTCGGATTTTGTAACGTTTGAAAATATTGATCGCATAGTTTGGTTATAGGTGTTCATAAAATTACCTAATAAAACCTAATAAAACAGTTTGCCTTACGTAACCGAAAGGAATTTGGACAAACATCGTATTGTTGACGCTTAAATATACACAAATAAGTATATATAAAAGAAATATATATATATATATATATATATATATATATATATATATATATATATATATAAATATATATATATATAAATATATATATATATGTATATATATATATATATATACGTATATATATATATATATATATATATATATATATATATATATATATATATATATATATATGTATATATATATATATATATATATATATATATATATATGTATATATATATATATATATATATATATAATATGGAACGATACGAAACATATATGCCTCAATCCTATTTGAAATAACAGTTAATGTATTGTAATGTACGAATGTAATAAATTGTAGAAAACGGTTTGATGATAATTTCAATTTAATGACATTAAAAATACGATAAAAAGCAGATGGCGTTCTAATTTTGGTAAATGTAAATTATGTGTATAGAAAATATACATGATTCAAATTTTATAAAATACTATAGGCTCCAATAACGGGTGAATTTGTTTTGGATACTAACACGCTTTCAGGCGCCATCAAGCGTTGTTTTTAGTGTTCAACTTGACGCTGTATATGCTGACAAAACGCGCTAACCGTTGTGTTCAACCATAGACATCGCACTCACAGACGCTCTATCCATTGAGGTAGGGCAGAAAAAGCATGAGCGCCAAATCGTACTCACAAAACGAATATTGTGTAAGCGTTTGTATTTTTCTCTGCCATGTGCCCCAGCGGTTTTTTTACTGTATTCCATTGCATTTTTTTTTATTTTTCGAATTTCTTATACCTTTCTTTTTGAATAAACAAAAACCCAACAACATACAAAAAATATACAAAATCTTAATAAAAAAAACCTAAATTTCCGACATACTTTTTCAAATTGTCAGTCAGTCATTCTTTTTCTAGTTACCTACCATATATATAAGATGGCGCATAAGTAACGTTATGATTTATTTAATGAATGCGTATTTGTGCATCATTCGGTTTTAACTCGTGAACCAATTGTATCTTATATGGGAAAAGGTGTAAGGTATGTAAAATTTTTTGAAAGACCGCCTAGACATCATCAACTGCTGAGAACGTCGCCTGGTGGAAGTTTCAGAGTTTTCCTCAACACTTGCGTCCGCTCGAGCAACGTTCACATCATTTAGAACTGTACGAGGTCTTTCAGCACGCGGAAGATAGCCACATGTTGCCGAAAACGCTGAGCCAATCGGTAAATTGCCGGAACATGAAAGAAATTTCGATATGATCTTTGTGTCTGAATAATTGATCGCTGACTTTCAAAATAAAATTAAACTACTTTGGTGCTTTGTTCTGTGCTGAGTCTTTCCATCATAAATTTCCCAAGTTTTCCTAAGCGAATTCTGAAAAAAAAATTTTTTTTAATATGTAAACAAAACATTTATTCACTAATTAAATCATAACGTTACTTATGCGCCACCCTATATAATAATACTGGTGTACATTTAAAACACTATCGGAGGACCACGCCTTTGGTTACATGTGGATTACTACAAATCTTATATTAAAGTGATGGTTAAAATTTCAAAGATTCACAATATTTTCCATGATACCGCCAAAATTCTCGATGGGTCAATATAAGAGTTTCCGAGCCTCTAAAATCAAAGTAAACCCCCCTAAGTTTTTAATGAATGAATCTTGGAAATTATAACCATCATTTTAATATAAGATTTGTAGTAATCCACATATAACCAAAGGCGTGGTCCTTCGAAAGTGTTTTAAATGTACAATCAGTATTAATATATGGTAGATAAGATGGCGGCCATACTTTTTAGTTTCAAGACTATAAAAGGCGTTAATATAAATTCAAACTTAGAATGTTAATCGAATGAAAATTTTATGATCAGAAAGCCATAAACGAGTAAGGTAGACCAATTTTATGACCAAGATTTATGGAATTTTTGAAAATTTTTACTTGAAAGTTGAAACATAGTAATGGACGTATATTATTTTTTATAAATTTTCAAATAACTGCATAAACTACAATTTGAGAACTATATTTGTATACCATTATATAAAAGATGTTAATATTGCCTTATCAAATATTTCATTTCGAAATGAAATATTTGTTTAACACTTTAACATTTTTATGGTTAATATTTCATAATTACACATTGATTACCTTCATAGACACAATCAAACTTATAGTTTTATGTAGCCATTAAAACTATCGTTTTATGTAGCCATGAACTATCCGTCAATGATGCCTCTTAGATAAGGACGAATTATATTATGAATTCTCATCAATGTTATCCGACAATTAACTATAAATTACCTTAACTACTTTGTTGTATTGATAGCTGACCTGAGGACGATTTGAACCTTTGAACTTATGATAGTTTTTCTGGAGTTCTAAGGAAAAATTTATCTAGGGTCTTTTCTCATGATTATTTCGCTATCTTCTATAGTGTTCTCCAAATAATTCGGACATTTTCCTTTTATATAAAAAGAAGATAATAGTGCACACTGAATTTAGTTTCTTTTTTTGCCACCAGACTCCGTGACCAAAATGATCAGTTATTATCAATAGTTTATTTGAATGAAAAAAAATATTTGAAGTGATCGTAGAATTTTGAATACAGTTCTCTTTCAAAAAAGTTAATAACATTATAGTTTTACCTAAGAAAGGGATTTACGAAAGTTGCAAACATTTGTTTCATTTCAAAAGTTTCGTTAAGTATAGAATCAATTAACACTATACCATCCAACCATGAATATATGACATATTTTAAATTCAACAGTTGACGCTTATTTATGAATAAGAGTGCAGGAATTAATTATTCTTAAAAGTTTAATTAATATTACTTTCAATAACTTTTTCGATCAAAAATCGTATATAATTGATACTCGAAAATAAACCATGAATAACAAAAACTTATCAACGCATCAGGAAATAAAGATTATGTTAATGAATACTTTCTTAGGATACCGTATACCTATACTAACGAATTTTCTTACAGAACATTATTGTGTGATAATTTCAATAGACAGTTTTAGGTATAATATATGCGCTAGTGTGGATGTTATGGTCCTATAATGCCAAACGGTATGCTAAAAAATTAATTATGAGCTTATAAAGCATTTAGGCAAGGGTGAAAGCTACGAAGATAACAACAAAACCATATTCTAGAATCGTTCACATCAAAGAAAAGTCTATTATGTGATCCACGAATAGCCGACGATTAAAGTAACTTAATAAATTGTATTTGTATACCTATATTAATTAAGTGTGAAACTTTAAATACACTTTAGAGCTAACTAAGTTTTCATAAACGGTGACCAATATACTTTAAAAAACACTCGACCCATTTAAAAAGAGTTTGTTTATACAACAAACTGTTGGCGTAAAAAACTAGTGCTTAATCGAAGCATGACATTCTTTGAATCGATACTTTTTTATCACATACTGAGCTAGACACCAACTTTAAGCATAGACACCTACCGTGCTATCCCATATATGTTTTACAGAAAGGGTTAAAGATGATTTTTAGTAGAAAGATGGGTCTTAGGCTGAAACCATTCAGAAAAGTCTATAAACCTCAAATAAGCACAACCCCCCCCCCCTAGGGTAGCGAAAATTTTAGCTTAAACAAGTAATGTAACCACTAACTGAGTTAATTGTTTGAATACCCAGTATATACGGAGTTGTATATCAATTTTTGAATTGTTAACAATTTTTGAATTGTCCCACAATTAAAAAAAAATCTCTTATGGTTTTAAAGACGGGCTTATTTTTCGCTTTCCGAGGAACTTTGGAGCACTAATTATGAGAAAACTATTGAGTTAATGAAAAAAATTTCCAAACAAAAGTTGTTTATTTTAAAAAGAAGAAAATTTTTTTTTCTTTCTCTTACGGTTTCAAACATATATATTTCTCCCCCCTAGCGGGAGGAAACACGTTCCGATTTTGCCCATTAACAAACTTGACCTTATTTTTTTGCTCTAGAACACACACACAAATTTAGCTCTTTATCTCTTTTCGTTCTTAAGTTATCGCGTCCACGGATAGGCAGACAGACGGACGGACATGCAGAAATGGCCGAATTAGGCCATTTTATGAACACATATGCCAAAAATTAATGTCTACGTTCAATAATTCAAGCGTTGCAAAGTCGGGACTAAACTTAATTTACCTTGTATATTTACATACACTGGATATAAAAACGGTAAGAGATAGAAGAAAAGTTTGAAGTAAAACAATTTTTCTTTTCTAAAAAAAAACAACTTTTGTCTGAAACAAAGCGATATGTCTGACCAGTTATAATCCTATCAAAATGAAATTTCTCTCTAGCGGACACAATTATAGTCTAATCAAACTAAAATGTCGTATCTGATATGATTTTGGTATTTGCAAAGCCAATTTTTTTAATAAAACACAAAATATAAAATATCTCCCATAATATTAGAGCAATGGAAAAATGTATGAAGAGTAAAGTTGTAAAAAATCAAGTTTGCTACAATTCATTACGATATCATTTTTCTCATAATGTGTACAGAGATATTAAGAATTTTAATTTAAATATTGATGTAACAAAAAATAATAAGAAATAAGATTTCATAAATTTTTCGATTTTTCGAATATTAACGGAGATATACCAAATTTTGTGGGTTCGTGAGTTCGATTCGCATCCTAGATTTGTATGATTTTTCATATGATGCAGTTGATGTCAAAGAATGTTATCAGTGCTATACCAACTAAGCATATAAGTGTGATGGTTGTTAGATCTATCTATGGTTTCTATAATCGAATAATCGAACTAGTGAACCTTACTTCTAGCGGCTCTATATGCTCTAGCCAATTTATTTCAAACTATACCCTTAATGTTTTGTTCATAAATGGATTAAAATACACTTTATAAAAACAATAACAAAAAAATCTTAATTTTATGCAACAAATTATCATAACAGGAAATAATTAATAATCCCTAACATTTCTATTATTCTTACATTTAAGTTTTTCAATTAAAATTTTAATTTTTTTTTTGTTCTGTATATTTTTCCAGTCATATTTACTTATAAAACAGTATCATCCTACGCTATTATCAAATATATTTTGCTCTAGAAAATAACGAAACGAGGGAAGAAAACTTTCCCCCGCAGCTATTATAATTATTTAAAAACCAAAAAAAAAAAAAAAAATTTTACGAAAAGTCACCTAACCTCTGTGTACATATATTGTAAGATTGGTTCTCATCAGATTAAATGTGTGGTAAATCCAAAAAGAAGTGTTGATCCACACAGGTGGTTGGTTGTAATTGGCTTCAAAAGCAGAAATATGATAGCCGATAAATGTAATACTTCCTTGCAATTTTTAGCGAATTTCCTCCAAAGGTAATGCAGCTATTGTTTTTGCACCAATGTTGGAATTTCGTAAAAATTTCTTCAAATGTCCATCGATCCTACCTATTAGATGTTAAAAATCACTATCGCTAAAATTTGTATATATATATATATATACATATATGTATATATTTATATATATATTTATATATATATATATATATATATATATATATATACATATATATATATATATATATATATATATATATATATATATATATATATACATATATATATATATATATCTATATATATATATTTATACATATATATATATATATGTACAATACAATACATATATATATATGGCTCTCTAGCGGTCACAGTTGCATTCCCATTGGAATGAAATTTGGTATTTGAGTAGCTTTTGGTATTCTACAAGTCATTTTCGTTAATGGGTAAAATCGGGCGATTGGAAAGGCGGTCTAGAGGGAGGGGAAAATACAAAATTTTACTATCTCCTTTAAAATTAGAAAAAACGAAAAATTTATCAGGAGTTAAGTTGTAGGTACTTAGTTTTACTGTAATTTTATTTCTTATCATTTTTCTATTACACTAATATTTACAGAAATATTTACAATTAAAGATTGAAAGTTAAAATTCTAAATATCTCTGTTCACATTAGAGTTTGAGAAAAATGATCAAGTAATGAATTGCAGACATAGAATTGTAAACTTGATTTTCTACAACTTTACTTCTTATTCATTTTCAGATTATTCTAATATTAAGAGAGATATTTAATATGTTGTGTTTGTTTGACACGAATACATAAAATATACTTTATTGTAAAAAATTTTGATTGTCGTTTCCATAGTAACCATAAACTATAATCGTTATATATCGTTCTATTTTGGCTATTAATAAATTTAATTTTTGCAAATACTAAAGTCATATCAGATATTATATTTCATTTTGATCACACTCAAATTATGACCGCTAGAGAGTGATTTATGTATTCTAAGGAAATTCGCTAAGTTGACGCAGCTCCTGCGTAACGAATTTTGTTAATTAGGTTTTGAACAGCTGATTGAGCTGGATACATTTTTGCACATTGTGGGAACAACGTTTTCTCCCACATGGATAGAATAACTCTAAATTTCATGTTTTGTGGGTTGAACGCTTTTTGCATAACACCATCTAATTTAATAGGATCGAGCTGCCGCTTTTTGAAAAGGATACTGTTGCCACTAGTATACAGTTGTAAAGACTGTATAAATTATATTTCAATATCCTTTCTTCATTATATAATTATACCGAACGTTTAGTTTACATCTTCGCATAGCAGATCTCCCACGAGTATGAGAGAGTACATATGTATACATTAAGCAATGTGTATGAAAAGGAGGTCTTATAGGTTTGTTTTGTTACTGTTGTGTTGCATGTGCCTGTATAAATTTTAGAGAGTGGGGATTTTTTGTTGAATACAAATATTATTAATTGTTTTGATAATATGCAATCATTACAATGTGAATGCTTTTGGAAAATACGTGTTTGTGTATTTTATTTATTGGTATTATTACAACAATAGGTTATTATTATACAAAAGAAGAAAATGTGCAAATTGTTAAATGGTACTTTCCCGGACATTCCGCACAGGAATGTGTCAATTTACTTATTGTGCCATTTGAAGGTAGACAATCACCGACCACTCGAAGTTATGAATATTATTCACTGTTTTGAAAAATATGCCTGTTTATCAAACCTATAAGACCTTCTTCTCATACACATTGCTTAATGTATACATATGTACTCTCTCATACTCGTGGGAGATCTACTATACGAAGATGTAAACTAAACGTACGGTATTGCTGTTCGCACACATTTAAATGAGTTACAAATTCATTTTTTTAAATTTCAAATGTTTACATAATTCAAAATAATAAACAAGTTTGGACTATATGTAACCGGATATATACAAGTATAACCAGATGATATGTTTTAACAAAGAAACGAATTATTCTGGTTTCAAGTTCAAATATCTCAAGAATGGAAATAGTTTTCACATTGTTATTTTGTATATGAACGTACTGTAAATAGAGATTTTCAAGAACCTTTTTTGGACTATTGTGTAACATGTCTTTAGTGAATTTCCTCCATAGGAAATGCAGCTATTGTTTTTGTACCAAAGATGGAATTTCGTAAAAATTTCTTCAAATGTACATCGATCCTAGCTACTAGATGTAAAAAATGACCATCGTGAAAAATTTGTAAAGAAAAATTCATGATTACCACTGATGCCGGAGTAGGGAGCGGTAAGGGAGGCGCGGGTGGATGGTGTGGGATTATTGGACATGCCAAACTATTGAGGTGCCGGATTATAGAGACTACTATATATATATATATATATATATATATATATATATATATATATGTATATATATATATATATATATATATATATATATATATATATGTATATATATATATATATATATACAGTAGTCTCTGTAATCCGGCACTTCAATATAAATATATATATATATATATATATGTACATATTTATATATATATATATATATATATATATATATATATATATATATATATATATATATATCAACATATATGTATACACGAATATGTGCCTATTTCGCCCAAAAACTTATTTTTGCAAGCTCCAAATATTCCAATCCTAAGATAAGACTTATTTTAATAATACTTAAAAATTTTCCCGTAGTTGAAAGAAAAATTTAATGGAGATTTCATCTCAGAATCTTAGAAAAGCTAAAAAAGAATGTAAAATATTTCTCTTTAAACAAATATTAGACAATAACAGCAATAATATCTTAAAATAATAAAAGACAAAATATTTATTATTAAAAATTGATTTATTTCGGCATTTTTCTCTATATTAAAAGGATAAACAGTTTTTTATCATGTAATTACAATGTCCTTTCTTATTTTCCATTTGAAATTTGTATATATTGTATATATATTGCTACGCCTACTATAATAAAAATAATATTTAGGTATAGAGTAATATCATATATTCATCTTTATTTATTAATATTAAGTAAATTGAGATTGTAATGTAAATGTTTGTTATATTAAAAAATTATTATTTAAAATAAATAATAAATAGATTAGTAAGTTATAGTTGAAATGCAACAGATAAAAATGAAGAACAAAATTATAATAATAATTTAATGATGAAGCGACACCGCTACAAGATCAGTGGCACTAAACAACTATTTGCGAATCCTAGTTGTCTTACTGTATATAACACCACGATACACTTGTTGATTATCGCTGATCATATTTCACGCCTCTAACTAAAATGACAAACGGATTTAAAGTGGGGGAAACCTTCATATGTTTCTTCCCTTTATTTTGAAAATAGATTGATCCACTCAAACTGTGGCAATATTCAAGGGTTCAATACAAATGGACACAAGTTTTATTTATATATTATTATAGCTTGTACATAGATGTCAAAATATTTGTTCTCGTGATTTCTTTTCGTATGTAAAGAACACAAGAATTCATTTTTGTAAATTGTAACCACACTAATATTTACTACGAAACCATATATAGCGTAATATTTTCCTTTTGTTGTTTTCCTAGGGAAAAACAACTAAACAAGTATTACTTGAGAAAAAAAGGTTCATAAATGTTTCAAAAGATTTTTATACTTTCTTTTTTGTTTTACCAAAGTAATTTCCTTTTTTTTTCTTGTTTGTTTATGTTTGGAAAAGAGAAAATTGAAAAAAGAAATTACCATGAGGTAAAACAAATAACATAAGTTTATGATGAAAAGGTAAAATGAGATTTATATACGAACCACATATTTTTATAAAAATTTGAAGTGCTTACAAATTTTTATTCTAAATAGAACAAAATAAATGGCTGACATCAGATATTTAATTACAAAATGTTCGTGAGATAAGGCTACTCTTTCTAATTATTAAATTCACCAAGTACTCTACTCCTAAAATAGCGTAAGATTTAAATTAAATTTCTATTAACCTTATTAACCTTATCTTCAGGAATGGAGTAAGATCTCAAAATGATTTTCTTCATAAAGTGGTCAAAATAATAAACTAGATAGGTGGAAATTGTAATATTATCATTTTATACACTTAATTTAAATAACAGAAAATTCGAATCGACTTTAACCGTGTCTCCGAAAAACGGAACATATGCTAGCGTTACGGAAGATTGGACACATTGATCTTCATAAATTATGCACAAATCTAGGCGCTGTAAAGAGGGTTTTGGAGTTGTTAATAACTTTTTACATTTTCTAAACGGTTTCTTTTACAAAAAACATCGGTCGTATTTTTTTAAAATCATAATACAGGGAATAAAGACATTGTCCTAAGCAATAAGTATGGGAAAGCTGGATTTTTTCATGAACCTTCTTTTTGTAAACAAAATCCTAAAATCCCCTACGCTATGTGTGCGGCTAAAAATTTTACTCGGGGTTAAAGGTAACGAAAAACGGTTTTTCACAAAAATCTGAATATTTAATTTTGCTGGGCAATTTATATTTTATGATATACATGAGCTTTTGATGTGAAAAATTTATTGCGGCGGGTTCGACCGTTTGTTACCATTTGTTACCTGGCAACGGTCCGGCCCGGTGACGTTTTCTCACCACGCGTCAACAAGTTGTTCATAGGTGATATTACAGCTAACAAATCTGTTTAAAAAAAATGCTGATCGATGGCAGTACATATACCTACATGTTCAAAAACTCATTAATTTGTGGCAATTTCTATAGAAAATAGTTACAAATAATAATAGTTTAAGTAAGTGATTGAAAGATTTGAGCCGTTTCAATTTTTAAGAAATTATTTAATTTTTAATTTGTATTATTAAGTTATCTAAATAACGAATAATTTTTTTCTAAAACAAATCTGAATATTTTGTTTTTGATTATGCCATATTTTTCTATTATGCCATATTTATCTTCTTTAATAAACCATCCTTTCATGCATATATATGCTATACAAAATACTTTCACATCTGCCAGGCGTCGCTGCGACGGCTTAATTTTTGTTTGTTTGTAATGATACAGATTTAAAAAAAATTAGTCCATTAAAACTGTAAAAGTAAGTCCAAAAGTTGAAATTGTTTTCGGGTAAATGCGCATTTATTTAAATGGTTTTTCCGACAGTAATATAATATCATATAAGTAGAATACAGCAAATAAAGACCTTAATTATCACTGGCATTCATTTTTATCCATTTAATTTGTCCTGATTAATAATCAAAATCTGGATAATTGAGGCTATCAAGAAAAAAGCTTAGCATATGCTACTCCTACTTTGATCAATTAATGTTACAATTTTTTATTGATGCATAAATAAAACAGTGCGAATGGGCATTAGACATAAAACCCACAACTTAGAAAATATGGTATGGCTTTTCGCATAGACTTTATCGGTTTTCGTAATAAAAGCAGGAAGATTTCACTTGCGATATATGTCCAAAAATTTACAAAGAGAATCGAAATATTATTGTAATTTTTAGCGAATTTCCTCCAAAGGAAGTGCAGCTATTGTTTTTGTACCAATGTTGGAATTTCGTAAAAATGAAGACATGTCCATGGATCCTATCTATGTCAAAAATAGATGTCAAAAATCACTATCGTTAAAATTTATATATATATATATATATATATATATATATATATATATATATATATATATATATATATATACATATATATAAATATATATCAACAAATAATTAATTAAATTAAATACTGATATGAAAAAATTAACTCGTCAACCAGGAATCGAACCTCGGGCCTCTGGATATCTAGTCCGGTGTGCTATCCATTACACCAAAGACGATTGTGATGCAACGGCCAACTTTTTCATATTATTCTAATTTTATATATATATATATATATATTTTATATATTTATTAGACAGTATAAACTTCTGTTGAAGTGATATTTTTATTTAATATTTGTTTATTTGTGTATACTTTCGTGTCAACACACAATGTTTGTCCAAATTCCTTTCGGTTACGGTCACAGTTTTATTCCGATTAGAATGAAATTTGGTATTTTAGACGCTTTTGGTATTCAAAAGGTCAAGTTTGTTAATGGGTAAAATCTGACGAGGGGAAAGGGGGTTTAAAGGTAGGGGGAAACACAAAATTTGATATATATCTCTTAATATTAGAAAAATCGAAAAATTTATCTGGAGTTAAGTTGTAGGTACTTATTTTCACTCTAATTTTGTTTCTTATCATTTTTCTGTTACACTAATATTTACAGAAATATTTACAATTAAAGATTGAAAGTTAAAATTCTAAATATCTCTGTACACATTAGAGTTTAGAAAAAATGATAAAATAATGAATTGTAGCAAACTTGATTTTCTACAACTTTACTCGATAATTTAACTAACATTTTTCGATTGTTCCAATATTAAGAGAGATATTTTATATTTTGTGTTTTCTTCTATCTTTATGCCCCCTTTCCCCTTGACGTATGCCATTTATTAATGAAATTGGCCTTGAAAATACTAAAATGATATCATATACGACATTTCATTTTGATCAGACTTAAAGTGTGACTAGAGAGAGATTTATTTATTATAATTCGCTAAGTTGACGCCAATTACAATGTTTACGCATCTCCTGCGTAGCGAATTTTTTTCGAAATTTGAAAAACTGTAAAACGTAACTCTAGGGGAGTTTTTTAAATTTCTAAATATTAATAAGTCCGATAGATACGCATAGGCATTTTTTAGACTCGAAGCTAATTGCTATAATTCAGTTCGTTTTTTAGATTACATTACTTCTTTAATCTCACTTCTTCAAACTTCTATAATTATACGAAAATAAAAGTCACAAACCATAGTGGGCTAATTCTCCAGTAATTTTTTTTTCGACAAAAAAGCAAGAAAGTATATTATCAAATTTCAACCAACCAAAAATGCAATAAAGTACCTACTAAAGAAAATGTTCTCTTATAAAAGTTTTAAAAAAGGTTTCATCGAATTAACGAAGAAAGGTCAATAATAAAACATTGTAAGTGGCGACCACTTACGTAAGCTATACACATATTCTTTTGTAATCGAACACTTTCAATTTTACATTCCACAAAAGCTTACAAAAAGAAAATCAAATCATCAAAAGAAAAACTAACCGAACAAAGTGAAAAACAATAATGCTAGAACGTATATAAAAGTCCATTTTAACGACAAAAATAAACACATGTAAACAAGAGTCGAAACAAAAATAGTAAAAATAAATTGTGTATATCCGTTATAACGGCTCAAAATATAAAATATACATTCGAAAATAGAATTTAACAACAATAAGAAAAAAAAAAACCCAATGAATAATGTTTGTTACATGAACATACAACGCATGCGCTCAGGTACATGACATCTGAAAACAGTTTATATATACATGAAGAAACCATAGCATGTTTCATATCGATTTTAAAATAGTTCCAACAGTATCCCATCGAAATATATCTTGTCTCTTTATTCAATGAAAACTTAGTTCACTCACAGGCATTCATATTACAAACCATCTGTTTGAAAATGTCAAGCATTTTCGATTCGTACCCAAGAATCTAACATGGAAAATTGTTTAAACATACATTGAAGAATAATTTTTAAATTAAAAAAACATTTTCCAAAATTTATTTCAGAAAGTTTTATTCGAATTTCAATTGATTATAACTTAAACAGATTAAAAATCGCAAACAAAATATACGACATTCTAAAAACAGTAAACTATAATACATTTTCCATCCCGATATTACCGACAACGAACATATCATTCTACTTTTTTTGTCTGGATCATTGCCAAATTGGTAAAATCTTTCGATGCAACAATAACACTGCCTAAAATACGGAAATTCTTCTCCGATTGTATATTTTTATTTAATAAATTTCAATTTTAGAGACTGATAACAAATTATATATTAATTAATTAAGAAAAATAAAAACATTTTAAAAATATAGGTGTGAAATTGTGATTTTAAAAAAACAACAGTGTAACTCGAAATGTCGATTATAAATATAATGTTCGTTATTTTATAGTAATTAAAAATATATTTAAAAAGAAACATTTAATTAAAATTTATAATTATGACAAAAAATAAAAAATTTTATCAATTTTTATTTAACTCATCATGACAGTAAATTAATTTCATTTACGAAATTTTAATTTACAACAGCAAACGTTTCAAAAGTGTGATATTTTTGTATAAAAAGTAGCTTTTTTTTTAACAAAAAAAAAAAAAAAAAACATGGGTAGCTCTTCATCAAAATTTAAAAAATATTTACAACATGGTGATGAATTCGCAGCAATGCAAGTATTTCAAAGTTCACCAGAACTACGAAAAAATTTAGATCCAAATTTAAGTTATGGTGAACATCATTCACACAATACAGCCTTACATTATGCAGCCAAACATGGAATGAAGCATTTGTTGCGAACATTTTTAATTGATTTGGGTAAATTCATTTTGGTTTTTGTCGAATATTTTGAATAAGTGGCAATTCATTTCTATTTGAATAACAGGTGGCAATCCAAATAAGAAAAATGGTTTGAATGAAACTGTTTTACATACAGCGTGTCAATTAGATGAACAAAAAAATTCATTTAGCGCACAAGAGCGCCGTGCAACATGTGTTACCTTATTGTTACAATGGAAAGGTGTTCCATTAAATAGTGGTGGTCGTGAAAAAGTTGATATTAACGCACAAGATCATGTAAATAATAATTTAAGGCTTAACGTATTAGCACACATATTTAATAGTAGAAATACGTTTCGCTCTATATTTCGAACTTCCTCAGGCTAATTTTTTATTAGAAAGTAACCAACCAATTATTAACATAAACAAACCCAATGAATCTGCCATGTGTAATATATGCAATATGTTCAATATTAATAATATAATCTATTAATATGCCTGATGAAGTTCGAAATATAGAACGAAACGTTGCTAAATTTTTATTTTGGTGTTTCATTTTCTGCTATTTTAATTTTAGAATTTCCAATTCTGATGATATGTTTACTAATTGATGTTGGTTTTTTAAGGATGGAAATACAGCATTACATTGGGCCGCAGCAACTGGTTTAAAACGTTGCGTTGAACTGCTAGTTAGCCAACAAAATGCTGCATTATTTATTGAAAATAATGAAAAGATGACACCATGTGATTTAGCAATGAAAAGTAATCATCACGATATTGCACGATTATTGGAGGCGCGAATGGTTTTTGTAAGTTTACGTAAATTTCACTTGTTTATAATGCTGTTCGCTTTTTTGCAAAGAAACACAAATTACTTTCCCGTTCCTAAATCTTTACTCTTCTGAACTCTTATTGGCCAAAAACGCAGAATGTAATCATCAAAAACATTAAACATTATATTATCGAATGATAATTAGTGAGAACTCTAGGTTTTTGAAATAAAATTTTAAATTCGCCCCCTTTACCTAGATCAGTTTTTGTATTATAAATACGTATTTCGACTACAATGTAGTCATCATCAGTATAAATTAGCTATTCGTACTTTACTCTTTGACAATTAGAGATAGATATAAAGTCGAGATCAACAGACAAAAATAAAAATAAATAGAAAATTAACTAGATTAAAATATACTAGATTTAAAATATAATAAATTTTAAATTATATTGAAATTGCTCTTGTTAAAATTTCCTTCATTCACATTTGTTCCTGTTAATTTTAATAAGAGTAAATTTTATATCAAAAACATTATTTGTTTTATAAAAGGTTTAATTTTAAAATAATTCTCAAACACATGTATTTTACTATCAATTTAGAATTGTAAGTCTACCAAAATTGACTCATGGTCAGTATTAATTACGCATTGACAAAGTTGCAATGGTTTCCATGGTTTAATAAACCCTGTTTCATGCAAGTACAGTTTCATATTAACTGAACATGTAAACATGTAACGAACTCATTTCAACAAGTTTCATTATCATTACTGGTAAAGATGTTACTTTTCTGGAAAAATATGAAATATTGGTTTCATTCTTGAATTCGAGATTTCTAGTACAGCACTTATGAATTGCTCTAGCACTAAATACTTTTGTTTATTTGTAGCTTCACTTCTTGTACCAATTTTCCCCGAGCAGTTTGAATTTGTTACGTATTAAGTGGTAGTTTTCAATCACTGGAATAAGTTTATCCAATTCTAACGTTTTTGCTGTATTGCGTTTTTTCAAAAATTTAGACCGAAACATTAACTCAGTTGCAAGAAACTCAATTTTATTAAAATGATTAAGGACGTTCATGTGCTACGCTAGAGTCAAATGAGTACTATCTTTAATAAAATTTATTTAGGATTTTAAAAAAGTTGTAAAGTATGTCAATAATCTTACAACGATTTTTAACATTTTTTTTATCTGTTCACAATATTTTTAAAGTATTTATTGTAAAATATCAGTAAATGTAAATTAGAAATTGATTTGGCAGTATATATGCATGTGCATATTTTTTTTACTATGCGCTGTCGCCAGTTTTCAAAATATGGTGGCAAAAACAAACCTAAAAAAACAGTTTTAATTTTATTAAATAATTAATTCAAACATTCGTCAACACCATTTTTTTAATGCAAATATACAAACTGCATATTTTAAAGAATATTTATAAACATTATTTATTATGGTGTGCACTTTAACAACATAATTATTCTAATTACAAGTAAAAAAAATTATGTTCACCATATGACGCTGTGTTAAAAGTATGATTTTTAATCGATAATGACTCTTTGAAATGATCGTCAATAGATAACTACATAATGGAGCTATTCAATTCGCTGAAAAAACAAATGTTTATCTACTATCAAGCCTCATGCGTGAACGTCCTCAAACTAAACTATTTCATGAAACAAAGTGAGGAGGTCCTCTTGCTGTTAAATGTAATAGTCGTATGCAACGTTTTCTGAAACCAATAGGGAATATGCATGAAAATTTTTTTTCACATTTATTTTCAGAATATGAAAATACTGTTAATACTGTAATAATATTTAAAAACGAAATTAAAATCCGACAAATATCAAGGAAGCTATAAGCTTTTAAAGATTATTATCTGTCTGTTTCTTGCAAAAAAACTAAAAACGGAGTTGTGTATTTTAAATGGTGAAAGTGTAATATGACGTCACATAACATATCAAGAGGGCTATCACCCTCTTTGTCTAATCGGGAATTTCAATCATTCATATCTCGCTTATTTTTAAAGTTATTTAAAAAGTAATTTTACCTTGATATTTATCAAATAAACATGCTTCAATTCAGGTGAAAAAAAATTTTCATGCATATTCCCTATTACATAAAACCACTTTTCTTAATGTGTATCGCCTCAATAGTCGGATTCTAAGGTAAGCGTCACAAAAACTATTAGACGTTTGAAGAGCTAGCTATAGCTCTTGTTGGGAAACGCTTAAGATTTGTGACTTGAAATCCTCCATAACTTAAAAAATGAAACCATTTATATCGTGCTACCTCTAAGAACGCGGTGTTTAAACATAGATAGATAGATAGATAGATATATTGTAGAGGCCGCCCTGCACAGGCTACACTTACACCATAAGGTCCATTGTGATGCCCAAGGATGGGAGGATGTGAGTGGAGTGAAAGGAATTTTTGTGTATTGACTAGGAATCAGTAGGATATGCGACTGCCGCCGACTATGATAGGAACTATGCCGATATTCATCTAGAAATCGTGAAGGAAACTGCGTAAAACATTCTCAAACATAGCCGGTTGGTTCGTATTTGTCCATACGCCGACAGTTTAGTCAATTAACCGCACCTTTATATTATTTTCTTAATAATTGACAAACTGCCGATGTCGGGATTCGAACCCATAACCTCCCAGTTTCCAAGTAGGCATACTGCGCAGACATAACGCCTTAGACCGCTCGGCCACTTGGACTGGTTTATTCATATTTGTTTGTTTGTGTATACTTTCGTGTCCACATAACGTTGTTTGTCCAAATTCTTTTCGAATACGTATGACAAACTGTAGAAGACTATAGCGTATACTCCGACAAATTTCATTGTCATTGAATTTATTAATTAAATTAAATACTTATATGAAAAAATTAACTCGTCAACCAGGAATCGAACCTCGGGCCTCTGGATAACTAGTCCAGTGTGCTTCCTCTACACCAAAGACGATTGTGATGTGGCAGCCAACTTTTTCATATTATTCTAATTTTTTTATTTATTAGATAGTATTTACTTCTTTCTGAAGTGATTTGTTTATTAATATTTGTTTGTTTGTGTATACTTTCGTGTCCACATAACGTTGTTTGTCCAAATTCTTTTCGAATACGTATGACAAACTGTAGAAGACTATAGCGTATACTCCGACAAATTCCATTGTCTTTGAATTTATTAATTAAATTAAATACTTATATGAAAAAATTAACTCGTCAACCAGGAATCGAACCTCGGGCCTCTGGATAACTAGTCCAGTGTGCTTCCTCTACACCAAAGACGATTGTGATGTGACAGCCAACTTTTTCATATTATTCTAATTTTTTTATTTATTAGATAGTATTTACTTCTTTCTGAAGTGATTTGTTTATTAATATTTGTTTGTTTGTGTATACTTTCGTGTCCACATAACGTTGTTTGTCCAAATTCTTTTCGAATACGTATGACAAACTGTAGAAGACTATAGCGTATACTCCGACAAATTTCATTGTCATTGAATTTATTAATTAAATTAAATACTTATATGAAAAAATTAACTCGTCAACCAGGAATCGAACCTCGGGCCTCTGGATAACTAGTCCAGTGTGCTTCCTCTACACCAAAGACGATTGTGATGTGACAGCCAACTTTTTCATATTATTCTAATTTTTTTATTTATTAGATAGTATTTAATTCTTTCTGAAGTGATTTGTTTATTAATATTTGTTTGTTTGTGTATACTTTCGTGTCCACATAACGTTGTTTGTCCAAATTCTTTTCGAATACGTATGACAAACTGTAGAAGACTATAGCGTATACTCCGACAAATTTCATTGTCATTGAATTTATTAATTAAATTAAATACTTATATGAAAAAATTAACTCGTCAACCAGGAATCTTGGACTGGTGTTTAAATATAAATCGTCAAAGAGCGCAAAAATAATAATTATATAATTTTAAAATTTTATAAATTACAAAATTTCGGAATAAATTTTCGATTTGGTTTTGTTAAATATTTTCCATATTACATTGATAGAACAATCCGATCAGAGTGTATTTTCAGCAGGTATCGAGCCGCTCATATAAAACTGGACTGATGTAGCACGCGCCCGATCGATGTAACACTGATTTCGTTTCTGCTCTATTGCACACTGTTGGAGAGACAGGAAATTCAGAAAAAAATGTATGTCATACCGTATATAGACAAAGTTTATGAATACATATATTATATGCTTAAACGAAAAAGACAGTAGTCTGTCAGTCATATAAGCAATGGACAATAATTTTGTTTGTGTGGGATATGATTTTTGGATATTAAAAGACAAGATGACTGATATGACTGAACACCCTTCAAATCCGTCAAATTGTTATTAATAGTTGAAATTTAAAACCAAATTTCGTGGAAAAACTTTACACACATTTTATACGATATTTTCATTTTAAGGCTGACAATAGTGACACAGTAAACGAAGATGAATTTGGATACGAACAAGCCGATCAAGAAGTATACAGTGGATTACGCACACAAGACTTACAGGAAGCTAAAGATCAATTATTAGTGGAAACATCTGACATGTTACATATACCATTATTTACTGCCGAAGCCTTATTACGTGATAACGGTAGGCATCTATTAATCATAATGAATCCCATTTATAGATTCACTAAATAATTTTGTTTTTCTTCCTAGAATGGTCACGAGAACTGTTATTAGAAAAATGGATGAAAGATCCGGTACAATGTTGTTCATTAGCTGGTGTACAAGCACCAGCCTCAGCATTACAACAAGCTGGTACCGTTGAATTAACATTAAACTCACCGCAAAGTTCATTTGAGAAGAATGACAACGAACGTAATATTGAAATTAGGCCCGACATAGTGGTCAGTATTCATAGGTCCACAGTTTAAAACATATTGGTTTATCATCTCAGTTTTTACCAACCCTAGAAAGTGAAGGCAGTTTCTGTTAAATTTGTTTTTGCATTCATCCCGTATACATTTTTTTTTCATCGGACTATCACGTCAGTACCAAGTAAATTATTGTTCTAAACATATCACCGCCGACCTTTAATATATGCAAATACAGTACAACCTCGATTTACCGGACTTCGGTATATCGTGATTCGATTTTGCCGGGGTCATGATGACTCATCATAAGAACACCTGCATCGGCGCCAAAACAAAAGTTAATTGTTTATATCTGGTTTATTAAATTATTATTATAATTTTGTGCTTCATTTTTTATATGTTGCATCTCAACTATAACTTCCCTCTATTATCACGGTTGCTGTGAATGTTAACAACATTGGTAATTTACATATAAAAATAATAACATTTCATAAATCAAATTAAAAATATCAATTTCAATTATTAAAGATTAATTATATCTTTCATATATATTTATTATTTATTTAAATAATAATAATTTAATATAACAATCATTTACCTTACACTTTCATGAAGGGTCGTTATGTATGTATGTATGTATGTATGTGTTGTATGTACATGTATGTACATATGTACATATTACTAAAGGATAACGTGTAATCGGATATACCGGGTTTTCGATTTACCGGGGCCGGTATAGCCGAATCTCAGCCCGGTAAATCGAGGTTGTACTGTAAAGCTATAGACACAATACGGACAGGACAGAACCAATAAACATTTAGGGTCAGTTATTTTGGCATCGTAATAAAACTTAGTTTCAAAAAGTACAGTTTAGTCAATATTTGTAGTTATACTTCTTTTGGCGTGTTATAAGAATCCGATCAGAGTGTATTTTCAGCATGTAACGAGCCGCTCATATAACACTGGACTGATGTAGCACGCGCCCGATCGATGTAACACTGATTTCGTTCCTGCTCTATTGCACAGTGTTTGAGAAACATTCAGTAAAAAATCTATGTCATTCCGTATAGAGACAAAGATTATATACACATACATTATATGCTTAAACGAAAAAGACAGTAGTCTGTCAGTCATATAAGCATTGGACAATAGTTTTGTTTGTGTGCGATATGATTTTTGGATATTAAAAGTTAGGACAATATTATAGAAAGATGACTGATATGACTGAACACCCTTCATTTGCTCAGAGCCAATTTTAGGAATTCCAAGAACTGCATGTTAACAGGTGATCAACGAGTGGTCAAATGCTAAACACCGTGATCACTGGGAAAAAGTACCGTGGTAGAAGCTCGGGAGGTACTGCTTCAGAGTGCAACCATGAGGTTATCTCTCGATGCAATGAGGCTGAACAGGATGCAATTGTCTCCTGCGGAAGCATCTGCACACAATGGGACTCCATAACGGGTTCTTTGTGTGCAGATTATGTGGCAAGGAGGAAGAAACATCCAGTTACATTATCTTTGACTGCGAACCTCTAGGTTACAGCAGATACAGAATATTCGGTGCATCTCACTCCAAATATATAAACCTTCAGGAAGACTTGATAAGCTAGCTCCTGGCTATTGCCAACACATGGGAGAAGCGAATCTTGCCGGACTGAATTAGAACATGGTCCTTGCATAGTATCATTTTTTTTTTCCGAATAATATGCGTGAACTTGATACTAGTTTGTATTTGATAGGACATAACTAATTTTGCTATTTAGCTTGTATATTCTCGTAGGTCTCCTGGAAGTGACATGGATGTTTTGATGATCATTAATTGAATCAGTTACAAAATTATCTATTAGCGAATTTCCTCCAAAGGAAATGCAGTTATTGTTTTTGCACCAATATTGGAATTTCGTAAAAATTTTTTCAAATGTCCATCGATCCTACCTATTAGATGTTAAAAATCACTATCGCTAAAATCTGTATATATATATATATACAGATTTTTAAAATGTACTTTTTTAAAATGTCTGTGGACTCTCTAGCGGTCATAGTTTTATTCCGATTGGAATGAAATTGGGTATTTGGATCGCATTGGGAATTCAAAATATCAAGTTCGTTAATGGGTAAAATCGGACGAGGGGAAAGGGGGTTTATGGGGAGGGGAAAACACAAAATTTGACTCTCCCTTAATATTTGAAAAATCGAAAAATTTATCAGCAGTTAAGTTGTAGGTACTAAGTTTTACTGTAATTTTGTTTCTTATTATTTTTCTGTTACACTAATATTTACAGAAATATTTACAATTAAAGATTGCAAGTTAAAATTCTAAATATCTCTGTTCACATTAGAGTTTGAGAAAAATGATCAAGTAATGAATTGTAGCAAACTTGATTTTCTACAACTTTACTCCTTATACATTTTTCGATTATTCTAATATTAAGAGAGATATTTAATATTTTGTGTTTGACACGAATACATAAAATATATTTTATTGTAAAAAATTTTTATTGTCGTTTCCATAGTAACTATAAACTATAATCATTATACCGTTTTTTTTTGGCTATTAATAAATTTAATTTTTGCAAATACTAAAGTCATATCTGATATTATATTTCATTTTGATCACACTAAAATTATGACCGCTAGAGGCTGATTTATGTATTCTAAGGAAATTCGCTAAGTTGACGCAGCTCCTGCGTAACGATTTTTTTTTTATTTGGATTTCTCATTAACCACTGCCCATAACCCCAAATTTATAATACTGCCAGTTCACCTTGAAGGTGAGGTATGCGAGGTGAAAAATAGCTACGAAGTAATTCAGACAAAGAGAAGTATTGCAACTTGTATACTACCGAGCCCTCAGAATATACTTAATTGTAAAAATATAACCAATAGCTAAAATCTCGTAGTCAAAATGATTTTTTTTTGTACACTATTTCTTGTTTTTGTTAATTGAGGTGATAAACCAAAATGGCATACGTAAGCAGAAAATTTTCAATAAATTTCAATTTTTTAGTGTGAAATATGTTTAACAAATTTACCAATATGGGACCAACATGTAAAAATGTCATGTAAACATAATTTTTGTTCATATTGTTGGGAGCGATATTTAAATTTAAAAATTGAAGAAGGTGATGCCCATCATATACTATGCCCAGCATATCAGTGTCATATTTTAGTACCTGTTGAATTAATTGAAAAACTTGTTAGTCCAGATATGGCAAAACGTTATTTACAATTTGATATTAAGGTAAGTTTTATGCTTCCGAAAAATCTAATATTTTTTTATGTTTTTATTTTTGTTCCTAAATGTTTTTATACCCGGTATATATATATATATATATATATATATATATATATATATATATATAATATACAAAGGTACTATAAGTTTAGTCCCAACTATGTAACGGTTGGAATTCAAAAAATGACACGACAACTGATAAACGAAAACTGTTAACGAGTTGAAATGTTCTAGAGGTAAGAAGTAACTTTAAGTTCATGAATGGTCAAAATTGGATCGTGCATTCCCACGTCAGGGGCGAAAATGTCCATGTTAGAAACCGTATGAGATAGTAGAAAAGTACAAATAGAAAAAATGTTTTTTCAGTATATACCGGGTATTTAAGAAAATAAACATTAATATACAAGCTTCTAATATCCGGTATATAATATATACCAGGGTATACTAAGTTTATTTCCGACTTAGTTCCGTATCGGATGTCCGTCTGTGAATACGATAACTCAAAAACAAAAAAAATAGCGAGCTGTGTTTTAGAGCTGAAGATTAAGGTCAAGTTCGTGAACGGGCAAAATCAGACCACGTGTGGGAAAATGGGCAAAACTGCCTATCTATGAAACCGTAAGAGATAGAACAAAACTTCAAAGACAAAAACTTTCCCTTTTTTAAAAACCAACAACTTTTGTTTGAAACTTTTTTTTATAAATTCAGTACTTACCGGGTATTTAAGCAAGTTAGTTGTTATTTTCACTTGTTTATAAATTAAATGGTTTTGCCGTAACTTGAGCTGAAACATTTGTAATTACTTTTTATTACAAAAGCATATATGTATGTAGAACCATTATACACTACTTTTTATTTAGAATAAACTCGGCGTGTACTGGGTATTTAAGCATTTGACTCAGCTTTTTTTTTTACTTGTATATATAAACGTTTCAAATTAACTAATAAATTGTTTTTGAGCAATATTTTTTTCTGAAATCGAATGTTTCCAATTAAAGAAAACAGTTTCTAATAATACAGAAACTTTGAAAGGCTATTCCTAAACTAATTTTATATAACAAACAGTTTCTATGAGCGCATAATGTAAAGAAAGCTTCGTTATAGAAATAGAAGATTGTGACAAAGTTTACAGTTTATTTAAATATTTTTTGGAATAACTGACCACTTTTAGCGAATTTCCAACAAAGGAAATGCAGCTATTGTTTTTGCACCAATGTTGGAATTTCGTAAAAATTTCTTCAAATGTCCATCGATCCTACCTATTAGATGTTAAAAATCACTATCGCTAATATTTATTCAGTTTACAGTTTCTTTATATATATATATATATATATATATATATATATATATATATATATATATATATGATTGGAATATATATATATATATATATACTTTTTTTAAATGTCTGAGGGAGAGGGAAACACAAAATTTGACTATCTCCCTTAATATTTGAAAAATCGAAAAATTTATCAGGAGTTAAGTTGTAGGTACTAAGTTTGACTGTAATTTTGTTTTTTATCATTTTTCCGTTACACTAATATTTACAGAAATATTTACAATTAAAGATTGTAAGTTAAAATTCTAAATATCTCTGTTCACATTCGAGTTTGAGAAAAATGATCAAGTAATGAATTGTAGCAAACTAGATTTTCTACAACTTTACTCCTTATACATTTTTCGATTATTCTAATATAAAGAGAGGTATTTAATATTTTGTGTTTGTTTGACACAAATACATGAAATATATTTTATTGTAAAAAATTTATATTTGTCGTTTCTATAGTAACTATAAACTATAATCGTTATACCGGTTTTTTTTTTGGTTATTAATAAATTTAATTTTTGCAAAAACTTAAGTCATATTTGATATTATATTACACATTTTGATCACACTCAAATTATGACCGCTAGAGAGTGATTTATGTATTCTAAGGAAATTCGCTAAGTTGACGCAGCTCCTGCGTAACGAATTTTTTGTTTATATACCGATGATCAGTAGGTAGGATCATGTGAAAAATTCCCATCGTTATATATATACGTTTATTTGTCTGTGGACTCTCTAGTGGTCACAATTTTATTCCGATTGGAGTGAAAGTTGGTATTTGAGGCACTTTTGGATTTAAAAGGTCCAGTTCATTAATGGGTAAAATCGGACAAAGGGGGGGGGTTAGATGGAGGAAGAAACACAAAATTTGGCCATACATTTTTCGATTTTTTTAATATTAAGAGAGATATCTATACCCCCTTTTCCGTTGACCTAAGCCATTTAGTAATAAAATTGGCCTTGAAAATACTAAAATCATATCAGATACGATATTTCATTTTGATCACAAAAAAATTAGGACTGCTAGAGTGTGCTTTATGTATTCTAAGGACATTTTCTAAGTTGAAGCAGCTCCTGCGTAACTAATTTTTCTAAATTAATCGTAAATTATTTTTTTCCTTATTATTATATATTATTTTAAACCCTTATTTTACTGTCAACCAAAACAAGTTTTAGTGTTTTTTCCACATACCTAAAACCGTTTTTAATATACTTTAGTTAGCTTGATCAGTCTACGTAAATCTTGCAACTTACTTTTCATCCACGTCTTACTGTCGTAAAGGTTAAAAAATTTTCTAATGTAAAGTTTGCTGATGACAATAAAATAATAGTTTGAATCTAGAAGCTTTTATATCTAGATAAATAGATAAACTCATAATGGAGTACGAAAATATGTCTCGAAATAGAATTTACAAATTTGGTGGAAAAGTTGGTAAACAATGAGAAATCAAATTAAATTTTAAGTTGTACAACCTACGCCGTCCGGCTTAGCCAATTAAATCAAATGAGTTGAAAGTTTGTGGTAAATTTGAGGCATAGAGGCATTATGGTAAAAATTCCTTAGCGATTAAGGGGATTCAAGAGGGTATGAAACATTTGCTACCCCTTAACATAATCGGATCGGGTCGTAGTGAATCTGTATTGAGGTTTTGAGTTTGATACATAAAATAAATTCTTAGGCAAGTTATTTGCAACCTTTTTTTATTTTGCTAGATAGAAGTGTGTATTTAATTAATTGTTTTGAGTTATTTGCAGGCTTTTGTTGAAAGTAATAAATCAATAAAATGGTGTCCAATGGCTGGTTGTGGACGAGCTGTACGTTTACCAGAAACTGAACAATCACAGCCAAATAATTTTTTACCAAATAATATAAACGATCTGAATTTTAAACCACCGCCAGCAACTTCACATGCAGTTGATTGTGGAAATTCACATTTTTTTTGTTGGGAATGTTTAGGTAAATAAACTTTCGTGTCTATTTTAACATTCAATCTAGAGGTTTAGGTGAGAGCCCAATGTCATATTTGTTTGGCTTACTTGGATTATATTTAAAATACAGAAACCCAAAGTGGATTTCATGTGTCGCGGTATCTTGGCTCTCATTAGCCTTCAAAAGGAGCGCTGTAGAACCTATAACAAATTCTGATACTCGAAAAAAAACACAAGTAATAGTAAAGGTTTACTAAATCTATGACAATTAGACAACATGTACTTTTGAAAAATAAATAAATAAAACAAAACAAGATCGTTATAATACTCAAACCTGAAGTTTATTTGATTTGAAAAAGAATTTTAATTTAATCTATCTCGTTTTTATACAACAATATACAACTGATTTTACTTGAACAAATTTCACTTTTAAACTGATTGTTAATCCAATAATGTTTAATTTATAACTTTATATTAAGCGAATAATGCCAATTATAAAACTGATGATTTTAATCCAACAATAGTTTAGACTGATTGTTTAAACTGATTGTTAATCGAACAAATGCCAAATTAAAACTGAATTTTGAAATAGCGCTTGCCGTGGCTTTAGCGTATTTTTAAATAGATGATTCTCTGCTTACTATGTTTTTTTAAGTTTTTGGTATTTCTTTAACTTGATTTATAGACCATGAGCTACCAATATTACAAATTCCCAAATTTCAAATCAAATGTGAGCACCAATTCAATGGGATTTTTTGAAATCTATAATTATTATATTAATCAAATTTAGTATTATTTTGAACTGATTTTCGATGTACAGAGTTGATCCTATTTTCAGTTTGTCCATAAATACAGTGTCTCATTGCAAACAATAAACCTGAATTTTTTTCAAGGCAACATTTTTTGAAAAATGGAATTCATAACACTTTTTTTTTCGAAGGAATACACCCAATGGTGCCCTTAGTTTTCATCTTGACCTTGACTTTTAAGGTTATTTTAGGCCCAACTCTCTATTTTTCTCTATTAAATCTATTTTTGTTAATAATTAAACCATTTTATAGTCTATAGATAAAATTGTATTTCGGAGAAAATTCAGGTCTTTTGAAAAGATTTTTCAATGATAAAAAGTTTTTACTTTTGGTCAATAATCATTTTAATAAATGTAAAAATGGTCAAAACATAAGTATATGTTTTTATTAAATTTACCAATAATAAAAACGATCGAGTCCTGTTCATGGACCAAAAACAAAAACTTTATATTCTTGATAAACTTCTTGAAGGCCTTTTTTTTAAATGCAATCTTAATAGTTAATTAAGATTGTTAATTAAATAGTTAATTATTCATAAAAATAGACTTAATTACTCACATGTTTATACCCGATATATAATATATACCAGGGTATATTAAGTTTACTTCCGACTTTGTAACGGTTGAAAATATTGATGCTGGAAAAAAATTTTGCTACAGGTGTTCCTACATTACCTAATTAGTTCTTTTCCGCATGTCCGCCTTTCTGTCCTTCTGTGGAAACGATAACTGAAAAACAAAAAGAGAAAACGTGCTGAAACTTTGTGTGTGTGTGTTCTAGACCTTAAAAGTAAGGTCAAGGTCGTAAATAGAAAAAATCGGATCATTTTTCGGCAAAATGGGCATTAGTGCACATCTTTGAAACCGTAACAGATAGAACAAAAATGTAAAAACAAAAATTATTCCTTTTTTTTAAATAAACAACTTTTGTTATAATTTTTTTCATAAATTCAGTAAATACCTGGTATTTAAGCAATTAACTCGGTTAATTGTTATATTCGCTTGTTTTTCCTCAGATATACGATTCTGTCAAAAAAAAATTGGTTTCTATTGAAATTTCTATGAAACACACAAGTTTACCGTCAAATAACCTTGAATGTCAAGGTTGAGGTGAAAATTAAGGTCACCAAAAGACGCTCCCGCCGAACAAAATTACTTTTATTCTGCTAATTACGCTAAAAACAGATAGATATATTATATTATACTTTTTATGTAAATAACTAAAGTCACACGTTCGGGGTAGAGTAGAAGGTTGAGCAAAATGTAACCGATTGTGACTCTGGGGTTCCTCTAATTGAATGAATACGTGTTGCAATTATATAATTAATAAAAAATGCAATACTATAATTAATTTTTTATAGGTTTTAATATAAAGCTTATAATTAAAACCATGGAAGAATAGTCCTTCATTGCAGCACAATATGTGTATGGGGGGGGGGCGTATTGTACTCCTGCGTAAGTGCAAGAGAGGGGACGGGAAAGCAAAATATTGTTAAGAAGACGTGATGTAATTTGAGGATAGCCACTATATCCAAATGTTGTCCCACTCTTTGAATTGTAGGCTTTAATATAGAATGGTAAATTTCTTTCAAAAATATTTCGCTGTTTTCATCAAATGTTAAACACAAAATGTGTTTGCATGTGTCTAGGTGAAGCACATGCACCATGTGGCTGTGTGCAATGGCAACAATGGCAACAGAAAATTGCCGAAATAAAACCTGAAGAATTGCGTGCAAATTGTGATGAGAGTGAAGCTGCAGCAAATTGTTTATGGCTAGTGACAAATTCAAAACCATGCCCAAACTGTAAAAGTCCGATCCAAAAAAATGAAGGATGTAATCATATGAAATGTTCAAAGGTAAAAAACATACAAGAGCTGATTTCCCCGCAAAAATTTCTCCCATTATGTAATTTGTTCTCTGAAATACGGTAAATTATTTTCAGTGTAAATTTGATTTTTGTTGGGTATGTCAAGAATCATGGAAACGTCATAGTTCGGCAACTGGTGGTTATTTTCGATGTAATCGATTTGAGGCTGTGAATAAAGCTGATGAAAAACAGGGAACTTTAATAACCGCAGCTGTAGTACGAAATTCTCAATTAGAAGAATTAACTAGATTCTTACATTATTATACACGGTTTCGTAACCATGAAAATAGTCAAAAATTAGAAGAACCATTGTTGACAGGCGTTCAACAAAAAATGGAAATTTTAGCCAACGCTTTGAAAGGTTCTGAAGGCAAGTAAATATTTATAATTTATCGAGAGATTATCTCAAGTATTCTATATAAGCCTACCATCGAAAAGTTCGTAATTGGCCATTTTTTATAATAATAATAATAATAAATCTTTATTCAAATAAAACAATTTTGTATTGTATTGAATACGTCAAAGAGGAAAAAAAAGTCGTTATCAATCACACGTAAAAGTGTGCGTATTTGGTCCGCTTCAAACATATGTTTGAAGCAAGAAACGTTCCAACATTTGTTTAATAGTTTATGGAAAAAAACCATGAACAAAAACCATAAACAGAACATATTATAAAATATATAATAAATATATTAAATATGTGAATAAAATTTCGCATTCCGGTGATAAAAGATCTACACGAATCATACAAATTTCCACGGTAAAAGTCATTTAATTAAAATAAATAAATGAAAAAGTTTCGAAATCCGCGGATAAAATATCCACACGGAGAATGTCAAATTACTACAAAAATAAATAAATAAATACATGTATATATAAAAATTTCATTTAGAAATTATAAGCACTGACAAACATACAGTTATGGTCTAAGATCCAGCATCAGAAAAACCTTCCCTTATCTGTTAATTGATTGAAATATTATTGAAAACGCTTATTGCAATATAAAAAATTTGGCAATATAATGTCTGCCAGGGTAGTTCTGCTGCAATTAACATTAATTAATTAATTTTAAAAAAATACCTTGTAGAGAGAGAGAGAGACTATTGCATTATTCCAGGTAACAAACAATGGAGTACACTCTGCATACGCATGAATAATATACTTTCCTTGTTTGTTACGTGGAATAATGTAATAGTCTCTCTCTCTCTCTCTACAAGGTAATTTTTTTTTTTTAATTCTATTATTTAAAAATTTTCTTATACTGGCTGCAATTGATTTTAATGGATTTTTAGATGGCTGCCATTTATGGATGTATTCTAATTATTCTAAACTTTAAATTTAGCTAAATATTTTTCAATTAATATATGAGGGAAGTAAGTTAAGTTTACTTACCTGTGAACACCTGGCTGCAGGTAACCGTAGCAGTAATAAGCAGCGCTGCCTGCTATTACAAGATTTGTCGTATCGTATACTATGTTTAAACAAGCCAAATTCTATTAACTCGAGAAGGATTTAATTATAAAAAAATTAATTTTTAATTAATTAATTAATGTTAATTGCAGCAGAACTACTCTGGCAGACATTACATTGCCAAATTGTTTATATTGCAATAAGCGTTTTCAATAATATTCTCAATAATCAATTAACAGATGAGGGAAGGTTTTTCTAATGCCGGATCATAGACCATTCTTGGTATCTGATTGTTTACAAATATAATTTTACAGTTTCTAAAAAATTTACTTAATACAGTACATAATTTGCCAGTGCAGTCAGTAAATAAATAAATAACAACAAAGTCAAATAAATAAATAACAACACAACAATATTTTCAAAATATAAAAAACTAGCACATAATAAACTCAATAGTTATTTTTGAGTCCGTCCTCTAGCAAATAAAAACATTGCTGTAGCAGGTTGCAGTCGAGTTGCACTGATTAGGGACATTTTATTATTTCTGATAATGTCACCAATAGTAGACTCTTTACCGAATCTATTATACAGAAGAATTGCGAGATACCTGGTATTTTTTTTCAAAAATGAATATTTACATCTAGGATGGACATATTCAATTGGATTTCGTATCATGTACCGATTACCTTGATTCTTGTTAATTTCAAATTTATTTCTATTTCGTACAAAGAATTTAAAGACTTTTAAAATGAAATAAGAATAAAATGTCAATATTTTATTGTTCTGAAAATAGCTTTTCCAACTATCAGTTTTTTCAATTTGAAAATAATTCTAATGGCCCTTTTTTGCGTTTTAAACGTTAACTAGCCTAATGGATATGCTTAACGGATGTTATACTAACATATGAAACTCGCGTCACATGGGAAAAAAATCATTTGCGATTTTATTGTGGTGACAATCTCCATGTCACACGAGCCTTTTTAAAACTTATATGCTACGCTAGGCACAACCAATGAATCGAATGGTCAAGATCATCTTCGATAGTTATTTCGTTACAATTTTTGCTGCCTTAAATTTTCCCAAACAGTAATTTATCTATTTTCTTTCAGAGTTTAGTGAAAAAGATATGAAATTCGTTGAAGACGGTGTTCGAGAACTATTAAAAGCACGTCGTGTACTATGTGGGTCATACGTTTATGGATATTACTTAGAAGATAATGGTTACAATAAAACTATTTTCGAATTTATGCAGGTAATGTTGAAAATCTTTCCATGGAATACAAAAATTGTACAAAGTGTTCCCATATTTAATTTAGAACGAACTCGAAGAAGTCACTGAGAAACTATCGGAAATTATCGCTAGACCATATTTACGAACACCAAAAGCTGTTATCATGCAAACAACAGCTCTAGCTAGACGTAAACGTCATGAATTTGTACGTGCCGTATCTAAGGGGTTGATTCCACCCGAAACACCTCCCTCATTACGAAAAGTAAGTATAAATTATATCATTTAGAAAATTATGATATTACATCTTGATTCAACTACTTTCAGCCGGAAATGCATAGAGCTTTGGAAGCATCATTGAAGCAATTAGATGCAAATAATGCATGGTTAAAGGAAGCACACGAACGTCATCAAAATTCTTTAGACCCATATGATTGGCCAGATTATGATTCTGATGAAGAAACCGGGGTAAACAAAGTAGTGGCTATAGTTTTATATATTCTAGTTTAAGTTACTTCATTCATAAATGTTAATAATAATAATTTATTTATTCTTTTGGCAATTTCAAAGATTGTATAGAACACGTCAATCGAGAAAAACAAAATTGTTTTAGGGTGGACTAAATATCCACGTGCAGTCATGGCTGACTTCGTATATTCTATCCGACATTTGCCTTAAATTCACGGGAAAACCATGAAAAAAACCATGAATAGGATTGACGATAAGCAAGTTCAAAACATCATCATCGTTGTTTCGTTTTTAATTCTAAAATATCTAATAAAATAATTATATATAAAAATAATAAGTACAAATACAAAAATAAAGTTAAGCTCGTATTTGATTGTTCATAAAAATTAAAATTATCATTAAAATTAGATCCAACTTGAGTTGGGTTGTCGTGTATTTAAAAATAAATCCCCGGTAACTATTATTTCAGCACCAGTTTGTATTAAAAAAAAATTAGTTACGCAGGAGCTGCGTCAACTTAGCGAATTTCCTTAGAATACATAAATCACTCTCTAGCGGTCATAATTTTGTGTGATCAAAATGAAATATAATATCTCAAATGACTTTAATATTTACAAAAATTAAATTTATTAATAGCCAAAATAGAACGATGTATAACGATTATAGTTTATAGATACTATGGAAACAACAATCAAAATTTTTTACAATAAAATTTATTTCATGTATTTGTGTCAAACAAACACAAACTATTAAATATCTCTCTTAATATTCGAATAATCGAAAAATGTATAAGAAATAAAGTTGAAGAAAATGAAGTTTGCTACAATTCATTACTTGATCATTTTTTCTCAAACTCTAATGTGAACAGAGATAGTTAGAATTTGAACTTTCAATCTTTAATTGTAAATATTTCTGTAAATATTAGTGTAACAGAAAAATGATAAGAAACAAAATTACAGTAAAACTTAGTACCTACAACTTAACTCCTGATAAATTTTTCAATTAAGGGAGATAGTAAAATTGTGTGTTTCCCCCTTCCTCTAAACCCCCTATCCCCTCGTCCGATTTTACCCATTAACGAACTTGACCTTTAGAATACCAAATGACTCAAGACGACTCAAATACCAAATTTCTAGAGAGTCCACAGACATTTAAAAATATATAATATATATATATATATATATATATATATATATATATATATATATATATATATATATATATATATATATATATATATATATATATATATATATATTGTGACGGTAGTTTCACCACCTTGGAATCAACAAGGTGATGACTAGCCGACAAATTGTAGCACCAATTCGAAAAACAAAAAAAACAAAAATTATGTTGGGCGCCAGGTTTTTATAGAGTACCACTCACGAATTCGACACGGCAGCTCGTCAACCCTTGCTCTGGGTGGCAGGTCAAAAAGGTGGACACTCGTCTGATTGTCACGAATAATGAAAAAAAATAAATTACGAAACAAACAAAAATTTATTAACGATAACAAAAAAAAAATGAAATATTTAACAACAAAATAAAATAAAACTTGAATTTAACAATAAAAAAAAACTATCGAAAATGATAAAAAAATGTAGTCAATACAGTACCCGAACGTGTTTACGTGAATCGATTAAAACAACGAAAAATAATAATGAAATTAAACAATAAAAAAAACACAATTCGAAAAAAAAAAGAAATTGACTTCGCAATACGATTTAAAACAAAATATTTCACATAAACACGCTCCCACGCAAAAAATTTAACACCAAACCTCGCTCGAATCAACGTTTCGGTGAACAAAAACAAATCCAAAAAATCAAAATTAAAAATAAATTATGTTCAACAGTTCAACAAAATTCAATTCAACAACTTATTAATAATCGCTACGATACGAATCGTTCGGCTTTCGAAATCAGAATCCCTCGTCCCTCGCAAAGTCCGTCACAAGAAAACAAACAAAACAACACACAAACAACACTGTTTTTTTCACATTTTTTAAATTCCTTAACATTATTTCGTCACTGCAAGTTTAAATCTGAGCACCAGGGTTGGCTTTTGAATTATTAACATTTTACAATATTCACTTGATTTGCTAACTTGGTAATGTGGATGATGCTATTTTGTTTTTCACCACCCATCATTAATTCATCCAATAAAGTATGCTTTTTCAAGTATCGTAAAATATTCTTCAAATATCGAACTCACATACACCTCCAACATTTCGATCCAACAACTCAACACAACGACGTACTATTTCCAATGTTAATAATTCATTATCCTTGTTATCCATCGTATTACAGAAATATAAACTTGCATATTGTTTATAAACATTTTTTAATTCTAATTGTTCATCGTAAACGCACCGAGTCCCAAACAATCATACACTTAACGATCAGCACTTCAACAAATTCATAGTACGGGCCTGTGATTTAGTTTTAAACTTTACAAATACAGTAACTGTTGACGAGCAGTAGTGGATGTTACAGACCTCCATACAAACAGCCGGCTCCTCGTACACCATTCCAACCTCCATGTCGATGATCGATGATTGAGCGAGGTCGGTAATTATTTAATGTGTGCTAATTTAACAAAAAAAATAAAATAATCAATCGAAAATAATTATAATTATTCATGTCGACGGCAACATCGAATTTCGAAGCCGTCTGTTTCGTTTTCTGGCCTCGGTGTCCTTCAGGTAGCACCAGCGACCAGTCGCGTCGAATCCATCGAATCGAAAAAGAAAATAAATAAATAAAAAGATTCTCATCGAAGGTTGAACTCATTTCAACCGTTACAATATATATATATATATATAGTACGTATATATATATATATATATATATATATACATATATATATATATACATATATATATATATACATATATATATATATATATATATATGTATATATATATATATATATATATATATATATGTATATATATATATATATATATATAGATTTTAGCGTTAGTGATTTTTAACATCTAAAAGGTAGGATCGATGGACATTTGAAGAAATTTTTACGAAATTCCAATATTGGTGCAAAAACAATAGCTGCATTTCCTTTGGAGGAAATTCGCTAATAAAAAGTTTAAAAAAAATTTTATAGAAACAAAGTTACAAAGAAACAAAGTTTAAAAAATTAAAAATAATGTTCTTAAAAAATTAAAATTTAAAAAAAAATTCAACCTTAAACTCGGCCTTGCGCACTACCGTGCTGTAGATAATAATTATACAGAGGTATATAGATCTATCTCTTCCCGTTGAGGAAAAATAAAGTTTTTAATTATAAAAATCCTCCATTGTGTTACTAAACACAACCATATAGGTACGTCCACTATTTTAACTGTAAATATAAACAAAACTATTGAAAATAGTAAAAACTGTGTATTCGTCAGACTTAGAATATTACAGTTTATTCCTTCCTCCATTGTATAAAAGCATTGTTACAAAATGCAGGAGCGAACAGAGTTTATTAAGGTCATGCCACTATCCTTCATGATTCCGTTCACGTTTGGTCCTTGGATAATCTATACATATAAAATGTCCTGAATAACTGACTGACGGATCAACGCACAGCCTAAACCGCTGATCGTAAAGACCAAAAACTTGGAGGGTGTGTTCTTTGTATGAAGTAGGCATCCGATAAAAAATGATTTTCTAAAATTCTACCCCTACGGGGGTGAAAAACGGGGACAAAGTTTGTATGGGGCAACGTGATTCCTTGGTCCAATCTACTTCAAATTTTGCACAAACATTCAGTATATTTACTTAAATACTAAGTAATATAAGGTCTGTAAAATTACAATTTTCGTGGGCGAAGCTGCGACGGGCAGTCCTAGTATTATTATACAATTAAATAGACATTAATTATTTTGTATTCTTTTTCAATAATGAATATTTACAAAGAGGATGTAAATATTCAATTCTGCTTCTCATTAACTTTTTTAGGTGAACCAAGCACTAGCTGTGAGTATCCTTGGAGAATGTAAGCGCCGTGGATGTAAAAAACCACGTGCACGTAATCCACGTAATGGTGTTATCCATCAGTACTGTAGTTTGCGATGTTGTAAATACGAAACTACTGAAAGTAAGACTTTATATCTACAACGCGAATAATACAAAAATTGCATTTTTATTTTATTTTCAACGTTTCTGTATTGTAGTTTATCGAGTTCCTATATCAACTGACTATAATATGGATTTAGTAATTGCCCTAGAAATGTCACGTTTACAAATGATAGAAGATCGAATGCGAAAAGTAAGCGAGGATAGTTTGGATCGATCGATTGTTGATGTTTTAGAAAATTTAAATGACAATACTAATCGACCTGGTACTAGTGAAGCATTTATACAAAATTCGAAAAATGGTATGTATTTTAAAATTGTCTCAATTATCTTTTGTTTTGGCTTCCATTTTTTTAACTAACCACTGTCCCAGAATGAGCATGCGTCAAGTGATCATATCCATTGTAGTAGAAGCGGCGTACGTAATAAACGGAGACCATTTAGTTAGAGAGAGAATGGAACTTTCAGAAAAGATAGTAAATATTGTGACTTCAATCACTTGCCTAAGCAACCCTGCAAGAACCTGATCCGACAAGGGGTTGCCACACCCACAAATATTTTATTGCGCATAATTTTTTTCTGTACAAATTACGAGAAAAACACATCAATACTTTTATATGGATTACAGTTTCTGAGAAAAGAAATATATAAAGATAATAGATGTAGAGCTATATAGATATCAGAAACTATAATATATATGAAAACAAGTTTCAAACACAAGTTGTAAGAAAAAAAATTCTATGAAAAAACGTATTTAGGTTTTTTCCTCGCAATTATTATAGAAAAAAAAATGAGCGATAAAAGGTTTGGGAGTAGAGAAACCTCCTATTAGACAAGGTTCTCGTATGGCAGCGTAGGCAAGTCACTATATGTACAATCTTTTCTGAAAGTTTCATCCCCTAATTAAATGGAAAACCGTTTTGTACGAATTCCGCTTGGACTATTGTTTTGACATAGTTTTCCACAACTTAATTGACATAAGTGATAGACTACAGGCCCATGACAAAAATTACCCTGTGAAATGACTCACCGTAAATTACGTTTAGAAGGCTGCTATTATATCATAAAATAAGTCTCAGTCCTATGCCGTCACTTTCGAACGGTACATGGTGCGTACAGGGTGAGTACATGGGGAAATTGAATTTTCCAATTATTTTTGTACGGCTTTCTTCTAGTTGATAGATCATTAAAAAAATGACGAAAAACCTAGTGCCGTTCAAAAGTAGTGGTACCGGAAGTCAGTACAAGTTTTTATTTCGCCGATAATTGTAGAAGCAATATAGGTAATTTATTACTGTACGACATTTGTGCAATTCCTTGTCTATATTTATACAGATACATTACCCTTTAACGCCGTACTTATTTCCAGTACAGGGATGAAAAGCCCATTAATTAAAAATTTGTACTGACTGCCGGTACCACTACTTTTGTACGGCACTAGGTTTCTCGTCATTTTTTTAATGATCAATCAACTAGAAGAAAGCCGTACAACAATTATTAATCGTAATTCCTGATTTGCATCAGAAAAATTCAATTTTCCCATGTACTCACCTGTACCGCTCGAAAGTGACGGCATAGGGCTGAGAGTTATTTTCTAATATAGTAGCAGCTTTCTAAACGTAATTCACGGTGGGTCATTTCACAGGGTAATTTTTGCCATGGGCCTGTAGTCTATAATTGCAGAAAAATAACGACAGTTTTGTATTTAATTTCTTCTTTGGGATTCTCAATTGTTTCTGGTTTATTGATGTACATTTTATACTTAGAAGATCTCAAAAAAGAAATTCGACACAAAATTTCTCAGCAATTAAGTATGTCAACATGGAAAATTTATAAGCAGAATGCACATTTGCAGCCAAGACAGTGCGCTTATTTGTCAGATATTTTGTATCACAAATAACGTTCATATCACTACTTTCTAAGGAACTAATATTACAAAATTACTATTTCATTTTGGGGGCCCACATTATTCGTTGTTTTAAGAACAAAATATATCTAAATGTGTGCCCCATGTCAAGAATTTGATTTAATATTTTATTACCTTAACTACTTCGATTATCTTTTTTGTAGGAGAATGTTTCTAATAGACCCCCAGAAAAACATACTCTAAGAAGAGTCCATAAAATTTTTATTGCCCTATCTAATTATTAGTTCTATTCAAAGCTCGGAGTTACTGGATTTTTTTCCGCATTAAGTTTAAAATTTTAAGAATATCTTTTTAATCAATATGATTTTGAAAAAATATGAACGTTATCTGTATTCCACACTCATAGAATCCAAGACACAGCCATAAAGGTCCAATATGACTATCTAAAACCGGTTCTACACGATGTTACGAATACCTTCCAACGTTGAACATTTGTTGGTTCGTCACACCATGTGGCCGTTGTTCAAACCTACGAGCGTACAATGGCGCTCATTTGCCCATGTTTCGGGCGATGCCGGTATAGTTTCACCGAGTCAAAGGGATGCCTCCAACGTTTGAAGGAAAATGTTCGTTCGTTCAACCCAATGACTACACGAGTCGTTCATATGAAAGGGGGGGGGGGGGGGGGAAATCCGTCACACTATTAATAAGTTGCAGGACAATACATCACAGCAGCGATAGCAATAGCAATTGTTGAAACTGGACAAACTGTTTTCCATATGTATTGGATAAAATATTCAATTCACCCTGTAGTAGGAACATTCGCTGCACCAACTATCGAACTTAGCATTGTGTACAACCGGCTTGAATATTGTCTCTCCACCAAAGTTACCATCGGTTTCTAGATTGGAAAACGGTAATTGATAAAATCAGCAAAAATATCTTTAAAGAATATAGAACTTTACAAAAAGTTATAGAACTACGTTCTTGTTTCAAAATACCCATCGTTTATCCGAATACCTCTTTCACAGTTTGTATTAAGAAGCGATTATTTTTTTTACACCCAATATATGTATTGATTTAGAAAATCATTAGTAGTTGTTTCTAGATCTTGTACAAAAATTTACAGTTTTATTAATATCCAAACATTTTCTATTCAGAGACTGCATTAGATGAACAACTAAAACTAGCAATACAATTATCATTACAAGAAACAGTTGCAAATTCTAGCAAACCACATACAGAATCCGTAAGCACATCAACACAAGCACCCGAACCAAACACTACATTAGAACATCGAAATTCAATACGTCGACATCATCAAACGAATGACACATCATCTTCATCAGCAAAATCCATAAGACATTCGCCAAAAAAAGATTCATCGGATATATGTAAAATATGTAAAAACTCTGTTGATAATTGTTTACGAAATGATAACAATTCGACCAGCACTCAATATAATAATGAATTAAATAATCATAATTTAGCCTGTCATGTGGATCAAACCAACAATGATAATGCCATTCAAACAAATCGTTATACAGCTGCACATTATGAGAAATTAAATGCTGATTTAACAGTTGATTATTTTTTGAAAAGTTTAGCCCAACACTCATTGGAGAATAATTTAAAAATTGAAACAATCAATGAATTCGATCCAGACTATTCGAAGAACAATGATAAAGAATTACCATGTTTTTTTAAAACAATACCAGTTCGTAGTCGTAACGAAGATGGACGATTTCAAATTAGTGATATACATGAAAGTGGTTATATTGAGCTAGTAAAAAATGACGATGATCACAATAGTGATATATTCGATGAACGTTTTGATGTACGATTAAAACGTTCACATTCAACGGGTGATTTAATTTTACGTAAATCACGACGAGATCGTCGGATACGTCTCGGCTTAGGTGGTACCGTTGTACATAATGAAGATTCCAAGTATCATTTAGATTCGGATCATAGTTCAAATCATGATGAGAAATGCGAAGAAATCGCTAGAAAATTATTAAATTTACCATCAGCAATAATTGGTGCCAAACAATTTTTATTACTTCAACATCAAACTGGTGGCATTAGTGGTCCAAGTTTAACAAGTGAATCCACATCGTCATTTGTTGACGATAACAGTAGTACATTATATTATCAAGGCCAATCGTCCTTGGAAGAAAATACTACATCCGAGTCATTGAACACTGATGATCAACAACCCATCGAAAACATCAATAAAAAACAACAAATTCAACGGCAAAATTCATTTGATCAAGAAATGTCAACGCCAGATGACCATGACAACAAACGCACGATGGAGCCATTAAAGCCGTTAGATACAAATACTTTTCAATTACGTAATTATAAAAAATCACCAAAATTACTACGATCATCTCATTATGTGGAACAACAAACATCAACTTCATCACCCAAAAAATCAAAGAAACATGATAGCAGTTTATTTGGTAGGAAAGCTCATTCAAAATCGGAGAAAGAAATTCCAACATCAGCGGCAGTTGGATCATCATTTATAATACAAACAGAAATACCTGATATTGTGCCAACATCAAAAATGAATCCATTAGCATGTTTAAAAGCAAAATTATGCTCTGCACATTTACCAAAAACAAATTATTTATCGAAATTAGCCGTAAATAAGTTTAGTGATCATGATTTATTTAAACAACGACAACAGCATGGTTCACCATCACAACCTTCTTCATCCTCATCTTCATCTAGTCGTAATAAATCGGAGAAATCATTTAAAATAAGTAGTGGAAAAACAATATCTCAAAATTTACGAATCAAAATATGCAAATCGCCAGGTAAATCTTCACATAACAATACAACACAAACCTCGACCGCAACTAGTGCACAAAAGCCGGAAATGATCGAACATAAACAACAAAAAGTATTAGAAACAGATAGTTCGAATGAATACGAATCTGAAACAGGTATACCAAAATCGCCAACTTTATATATTAGTGGAGTATCAATATCACGAACACCAGAACCAAAAAATACCAATATTAACACAAATAACATGGCGGGGAAACAATCACGTTCATCCAGTTTGACAGTTCCTACTGTCATAAACATAACCTCACAAAATATTGATACAACATCAAATCAAAGTTTAAATTTACCAGGATCACCAGAATTATATACACCAAGTTTAGCATTATCACGTACACCACAAACATCATATACAAATATATCACGAGCATCACCAAGCCCATCAAAAACTGTAAATTTATTGGGTAAAGAGAACTATCATCCAATGAATATATTATGTTCCCGTTCTACAGAAGCGACACCATGTAAATCAAATGATAATACTGTGATAGCATCAGCACAACAGCAACGGGTACGATCAAACAGTAGTGTAATACCAAAAGATTTATCGAGTGTCATAATATCACCTGGTATGAAATCAAAATCCGCAAATGAACCAGAACGTGAACGTGAAATGTTCCGTTTTCCAAAATCATCGACGGATGGTGCATTAAGTTCTGTGTTACATGTACAAGAATCAAATTTAAGTTCCGATGATTTTCATGAAGCATTATTCTTATTAGAACGATCACCTAAAACACGTGACTCAAAACGTCGTAAACGCTCTAAGAAAAAAGAGAAAGATATGACTAATAAAGAGGAAGCGAGTTCTGCTTTATAAAACTGAATTTTTTTATAAAAAAAAAAAAAAAACCAAAACGAATAAACAAACCTTGAAGTTTATAAAAAAAATTACCTAGTGCATTTATTACAAACTAAATTTATAATATACAAACTGAAAACAAATTTTTTTTATTAATTTACATCTTTTATAATTGACATATTTATTGAAAGTAGTTAGTTTTAAATACCCGAGATAAATTTAGAAAATACAAACCATCACACAGTTTTCACAGATTTAAAATATAAAACAACCGCAAATGATAAATTGTCTAAAAACTCTGTTCCAAGTGATCATAATTTATTAACATAACTGCCAAATATGTTTATTCCAGGAAAATCATCAAAGACAATTTATTAAATAAAATTCATTAGACAGTATGCAGAAAATTTTACACGATAATTTTTCTCTATACTTTCTTAATTGTTTTATCCATCATTCCTTTTTAGGTTTTTTAATACCAGAAAGTTAGAAAAAAAACGTATTAGAAATTAAGTGTTGTTTAAATGATTTTATATAAATTTTTTTTTCTTCAAATTTGAACCAAAACGAAATGTAATTTTTGATGAAAGAAATTAACATAACCAATAAGATATGTTGTTAAATGTCAAATTAAATATTTTTCAAAAACAAAACTGTAATACATCTAAAGTATTTTGTAGTAACATTTGCTTTTGATATTTTAACTATCATTAAATTTAAAATATTGTAATATTCATTGTTAATTGGGCTCACCGCTAAAGGGCTCGGTTCTTACAAAAGACGCACATATTATATTTGTGTCATTTCTGGACATGACATTAGATAAAAACTTACTTGTGATTGATTCATTGTCATTTCAATCGCATGACTTCTGTAGAAATCTAGCATAATAGTATTTTCTAATGGTATTTTGAATACAACGGACGGTCGTGAAACAATCATAGAACGAAAGTAAATACAGGAACTCATATCCACGCCATATTTGGTAATATCAATGAATGTATATCAGATAAAGGAGGGACACTTCTTATCTATAGTTTGATCTTTTTGAATTCATTTCACATAACCTAGAGTAAATGTAGATTGTGGTTCAAAATATTGACCCATAGATAGCAGAATTTTGTATTTAAATATAAATACCAATTTAAAAAAATAAAATATCTACTTCCATCTATCAGACCTTGCATTGAAATACATTATCAAGGTTATATTAAATGACTTAAAAAAGACTGAGTGGCATTACTTGTACCACTCAGCCGTTATAGTGCAAACTGAACGCACATACGTAAAAGCCATCGGTCAGTATATCGCACAGTCAGCTATGTGTCCTTATCTTGAGGTTGTACGAGTGTTTCGAGAAAGAGAGAGCGAATTAAAAAGGTAACTGGAATATACAGACTGTGTTGGCAAGCTTTTCCAATAGAGAATCAATGTTAAATATTATTTAATACTAGCTGTCCGTCTGGTCACTGTATAAAGTCAGTCAGTACACATGTAATGGTTAAATATGTTCATTGAATTCTTACAAACTTCCCACTCTTAAATGACAAACAAACAACCATACGCATACATGTGTATGGTTGATGACAGAACATGTGATGACTGTCATTACATATGAATATATGAATATTGTGTATATATATATATATATATATATATATATATATATATATATATATATATATATATATATATATATATATTTATATTGTATATAATTCATATAATCAATATGAATATATGAATATTGTATATATATATATATATATATATATATATATATAGGGTGAATTGAACCTGCTGCATATTAGCACACGCCTCCACTTCCTTCCATGATCTACCCATTCTTCAACAACCAATAGAAATCGATGAATTGAAACAAACCGAAGACCACTCATGCTCAAAGACAGATAAACAACAAAGCACTCAAAACAAGAGCGCATAAATAATCAAATCCGGGAACCAGAGCACCGATGGACAACAAATATACGGTGTAGTATATTAGGGGAACATGTATATTTCAATATTTCATTAATAAATAATATTGATGTTAAATTATAATTTTATAGCTCAGTAAATTTAGCCCCACATAGATTTTTTTTGTTATGTTTTACTTTTTATCATTTTTAATTAGTTGTTCGTCGTTTGTTTTTGATTGTTCGACCTTAAAAAGTGTTTGTTCGTTTTTTATTTATTTATAAATAATTATACAAATTATCGTCCTCAGATTAGCCCCTCTATTAAAGATATTTACCATGTCTTTGAGTCAATCACGAGTAGTCTTCATTTTGTTTCAATTTCAACAAATGCTTAAAAAATATCTACTTTTCACATGTATGGTGCTTTCTGATTGGATGACGCTTTTTAAATCCTGAATCATGGTTTACAAAATATTCGCTAAAATCTTTCATATATTTCCCAAAATAAATTTTTGATTACAATGACATCGCACAAAACATTAGTGTTTCTTCCGTAAAACTTCAATCATCATTTATACCAAAGTTTTCCAGAATTCAAAAATCTTCCAAATAGTTTTTCTGTGTATTCATGAACGCACAAATTTTTCAAATATTTTAAATCGAAAAATTTTTAAAATAATACAAATTTCCAAAAACCATTTAATAATAGTTAAAATGATAAGAGTAAATGATATATTTTTATAGCCAAACATTATGGAAAGTAATTTTTTATGTGAAAATGTGTTCAAAACAATTGTTTAAAATAAAGAAGATAAATTTGTATATAAAAGAAATACTCATTCTGAAAAAAAAATGCAAAAAAAAAACATTATAGGACTGATTTTTTTCCATATAAATAAATAAAATTAATAAACATATTCCTCAAAAATATTATTTGAGTGAAAGTTTAACTCAAAAATAACTATTCGTTTTCAATATATGTAGAATTATCATTCACAATCCCATGATATAACTCGTGTGATTTCAGTTACAGAAGGATATTGTTCAGGATATTTTTGTTTGTTTTCTGTTTTTGGTTAGTGAAACAAACTAATACTTAGTTAAAAATTAGTTAATTTTAACAATTGAGAACTGACCGGAGGGCGTGGCTTATAGCAACCAAAAGAGTAACCTATTAGGTGTGTTTTTATTTATGTAAAATAATAATTTTTTTAAGTAAATATTGACAGTTTGAAATGTCAATTTTTTTTATTTTAAATTTATTGACAAATAATTGATTTTCAAAATTTTGTTAATGTAGATATTTCTATAAAAACTATAAACTATATTAATGATCTGGGACTGGTTATAACTTTGGAACGGTTTTAAAACAGCTCTCATAACTTTGAGAGATGCAAATCGGCTTGGAAATTTGAACTTCTGATATTTTTTCTGGAGTCGCAAAGAAAATTTTCCTAGGACCTGCTAATATCATTAATTCGAACATTTTCTAAAGAAGATAATATTAAATTTGATTTATTTTTTATCACCAACCACCAGACGTCGTGACCAAAATAATCAGTTAGCAATAGCTTCATTTTTTCCCTATTATTTATTTTAACTTATTTTTAATTTTTCGATGTTCCAATTCGCAATTAAGAACAATGTAGCTGGCATCTGGTGTTCAAAACGGCATCTATCGTATAGAGTGAAAAAATATAATTTTGAAAGAATTCGTATAATTTATGTAACAATAATTATTATTTATAAAATTATATATTATTAGAAATTATTTAAAATTAATTATTTTTTAAATTGTTATATCTAAAGAAATTTCTCTTTGTTAATTTAAGAAATAATTTATTGTAGACTTTTCAAGAGCTCTTGCACTTTATCCGTTCAAACTATCAATTCGTTTTACCTTTTGCTAACTCATTTACTCAATATATTATGTAGAGTAAGCTCAAACTTAAATGAGACACCATTCCCCTTTTGCGCAGAAATAAAAAATTGGAATGGGTAAAAATATACTAATGCTATTTAATATATGAAAAAGGGGAATTGAATATAATAATTCAATAAAGGGAAAAGATCCACTTATCAATTATATAAAAAGAAATGGCATTATAATAAACATATCTTATATTTTATGTCTATTGGCTATGGCCATCGACAAAGATATTCACATATGCAAACTTCATAGTAAGAACGAGATGGCTATTATCAATAAAAGATTATATTTATTTATATACCAGTGGACATCAAACAAAATGCAAGTGAACCAATGATGTAAATAGTGTGAAAATAAGTTATAGAATTGATATTCAATAAAATTTTCTGATTTGTTATTAAATAAAATGTTTTTGAACAAGCAATTAAATTAATACTATAACTGTGCAGACCTCAGGCCAACGTTTAAGTACAAGTAATTAAAATTCTATTACATTACCTTTAAATTATTATCATAATTTAACCCATTATGATTGTCGGCTATAATCTATATTAAATAAAAATCGCCTAGCCAAAATTATTCTTTGATAAATTTCAATTCTTTTATTAAGAATTTTTTTATCCTGTTGTAATATAATAGAATTTTAATTACTTGTACTTAAACGTTGGCCTGAGGTCTGCCCATGTTTTTGTAACAAGGAATTATAATTCTATTATATTATATTATATGACAGGATTAAAAATATTATTATTATAACAGGATTAAAAAATTCTTAATAAAATAATTAAAATTTATTAAAGAATAATTTTGGTTAGGCGATTTTTATTTAATAAAGCCGACAATCATAATTTAACCTAAAAATTATGACTACAAATTTTACCTGAATTAAAGAAAAATAAATATTTTTTTTTGAAGCGGAGTATAAATAAAAACAAATGTTTGAATTTTTTATAAAATTAAATTTTATTTGTGGATTCACACTTAAGTTCACACGAAACTGGTTGAGATTCACTGGATTAGTTGTTTACACACAGAAGTGTAGAATGATAATGATATACTACTTCACCCTAAATATCACAAAGACTAGGTCCAAAAAAAATGTGTTTCTGCGACTGTCTCATTTAAGTTTGAACTTACTCTAATACGGTCCATTAAACCTCACATAGACGTCTACATTAGTTTTTAATTACGTATAATTATATTTATTTACAAAAACGCACAATCTTATTGCATACCCTCTTTTGAAAGTTAACACATGAGAACCAAATTAAAATTAACTAAATTTTTCTAACATTAAAATTTAAACTATTGGCTAGCCTTTCGAGATCGGTATTTGAAATACATTTACATGTAATACTGTATAAGGTATACCTGGAAATTTATTTTTTATACTTGATACAATTGTTCCATATTACTTATCTAAAAAAATTTTCCAGGTATTTTCAAGCGTAGCTTAAAGACTATATAAGTATGTTTGTTTTCATATCTGATTGCAAGCACAAAAAAATTAATGAAAATTTATAATAACTATCATAAATGGAATTTTTGTTTTTGTGTATATATTTAGTTAGAATACCATTTTGATACATAATACCTGTTCCGTCAATATAAAGAGTATCCAATGAAAACAACAATATATTGATAAGAACAATCCTGAAATGACGTATCTTGCATTCCAATTCGGCCACAGATGATATTGGTCTTTGAAGTATAATCTATTCTTCTCATACATGTTTAATTTGAAAATAATAAATAATAATCTGTGGACGAATTGGATGTTGCTAGAGGTGCATCCAAATGGTCTGGAATTAAATTATCGGCAAATATGTTTTAGCGAATTTTCTGAAAGGAAATAGAGCTATTGGTCCCGTATCGAAGTCAAAATTTCGCAAAAATTTCTTCAAATGTCCATCGATCCTACCTAGTAGATGTCAAAAGTCACCATCTGTAAAATTTATTAGCGAATTTCCTGAAAGGAAATAGAGCTAGCTATTGGTCCCGTACCGAAGTCAAAATTTCCCAAAAATTTCTTCAAATGTCCATCGATCCTACCTAGTAGATGTCAAAAATCACCATCTGTAAAATTTATGTATATATATATATATATATATATATATCTATGGACATATATATATATATATATATATATATATATATATATATATATATATATATATATATATATATATATATATATATATATGTCTGTAATCACTCTAGCGCTCACAGTTTTTATTTTATCGGAATGAGATTTGGTATTTGAGGCGCTTTTGATATTCAAAAGGTCAAGTTCGTTAATGGGTAAATTCGGACAAGGGGAAAGGGGGGTTTAGAGGGAGATGGAAATACAAAATTTGACATATCTCCCTTAATATTTGAAAAAACGAAAAATTTATAAGAAGTAAAGTTGTAGGTATTATGTTTTACTGTAATTTTGTTTCTTATCATTTCCTCACTATCTCTGTACACATTCGAGTTTGAACAAAAATGATTAGGTGATGAATTGTAGCAAACATGATTTTCTACAACTTTATTCCTTGCGCATTTTTTGATTGTTCTAATATTAAGAGAGATATTTTGTGTTTTCTTCTTTCTTTATGCCCCCATTTCCCCTTGACGTATGTCAATTATTAATAAAATTAGCCTTGTAAATAGTAAAATCATATACGACATTTCATTTTGATCAGACTAAAATTGTGACCGCTAGAAAGTGATTTATATATTTTAAGGAAGTTCGCAGCAGCTCCTGCGTAACGATTTTTTTTTTCTTATTCTCAAATTTGCACAATATTATTATTCTCAAATTTACTCGACATGTATGTTTGCCAAATTAAAAATAAATTGTTATTTTCATTTAGAGATGAGATTCTGTAAGTTACCTGTACAGATAATATGTGCCAAAACAGTATTCTGACAAATATACATGTCGAGAAAATTTTAGAATAATAAAATGTGTAAAAAATTACATAGTTACCGATAATCGAGTCTCGTACTATATGTATGCGTCGCCAGCACCTACTAATTCGGGCACAGATTTTTCGGCCTTTTTAGTGTAATTTATTTATCTGTAATATTTAATTTGATATATCTCGTATTTTCAAATTAAATGAGTATGGCATGAATAGATTACACGTCAAAGGATAAAAACATGTGTATGACCAAATGAGCAGACACTTGTTGCGTATGCAAGAGGTCCAGGGTTCCATGATTAAAAAAATACATAATATTTTGATCTGAAGTAATGATAAAGTAGTAAATGGCGTTGTAAATTACAAACTGTTTTGTTTTGATACAGATATTCTTGTTTTGTCATTTTTAGCGTTGATATTACATACGAAAAATAAATTTTAAATTAAACATTGGGGTTTTAATTTAGCCCAACATATTCCAAAACAGAGTGAAAGACAAAATCCAAATAGTACAGAATAGTTCCCTATATCACACTGTCGCCTACGTTTAACCCCACCTAAAAAAATATGAAAATTGCATAACCTGAATAACTTCCTTTTTTGTTTTGTTTTATCATTTCAATTAAACGAATCACTCCGAATCGAAAGGCTAATTAATCACTTTTGATTAAAAATTAATTATCAGAATGTAGAGATGAAATTATGAAATTAAGGACTGCTATAAAATTGACTGGTTTTTTGAATAAAAACAAAAAATATTTACTGATTAATTATTATACTAAAAGTATGAGAAATAATTTAACAAAAAATTGTGTTTTATTAAAAAAAATAAAAAGTTTACATAGAAGATAAATATTCTTATAATTAATTTGTTATCGTTTTTTTCAGTTTTGGATAATCTTATTTTATAACATATTCAATATAATTATATTGTGATGTATACAATTAATTATTATTAAAAAAAAAAAAAAAACATTATATAATTTATAAAATTGAAGTCAAGTGTCAAAACTTTGTACTTATTTAAAATTATATTAAATATTAATAACAAAAACGAATATCTTTGTTAATGTTATATTGTGTTTTAATTCCACTGTAAAAATTGCGCAGGGAAGGTACAAGCATAACTATGGTTCGCAATATCATTCCCAATCAAATGAGGCGTCAACTTCCGAATGATAGTAAGCAAGCTGAATTTTTCCATTAAGGAAGGTCCAGCACTGTCTTGTATGATGATGAGAGTGTCATGCCTGAGAACAGGCGTTGACTACCACGGCTTTCCACGCACTCCTGTCATATGCCAAGCGTACAAGTTCATGACAGTTTTTAAAAGTGAAACTTTTAATTGTTTGAAGAAAATTATTTCTTCTGCGACCCCTTTTTCTTCTTTCCTCCATGCTTCCAGTTAACACTACACTTTCAACACTTCCCTCACGTATTATGTGACCTAAGAAATCAAGCTGTCTTTTTTTTATATTGTTAACTAGTTGTCGCGATGTATGCGCAATCTGTAGAACTTTCACATTTGTTATTTTACTTGTCCAGGAAATTTTTAGAATTTTACGCCAAAACCACATTTCTGCTGCTTCTATTCTCTTCCACATCGCATTGCTAATTGCCCAGCTTTCAACACCATAAAGCATTGTTGACCAAACATAACATTTTAATATTCTGGATTTGGTTCTTAGGCTTATATTCTTGTTGGTAAAGATTGACTTTAGTTTGTTAAAGTTTAGTTTCGCGAGATTAATCCTGTGTTTGATTTCGATGTCACATTTCCCGTCTTTTGTTAAAATAACACCTAGGTATTTAGCTTGATGTATATTTTTTATTAATTTATTGTACATAGTGAACTGAAAGTCTGTCTTTGTTTTACTGTTTGTCACAATAAGGCACTCTGTTTTATCTGTGTTAATTTTTAAACCCAGAACTTCACTCTCTTGTACTATTTTATTAATCATGTTCTGTAATTTGTCCGGATCGTCGCTCATGAGCACTGCATCGTCAGCATATCTAATATTGTTGATATTCATTCCACCAATATTGATTCCCCGCATGTCATTTATAGTGTCGAAGATTGTCTGGCTATACAGGTTAAACATACCGGGAGACATAACGCAGCCTTGCCGTGTACCTTTCTGTATGGAAAAAAGTTCTGACTTATTATTTTTATATTTTACTCTGGCTTTTTGATCCCAATATAAATTTGAAATAAATTTTATGTCCTTGGTGTCGATTCCTAGTTTAGTTAGCCGTTCAATCAGAGCTACATGGTTGACATTATCAAACGCTTTACTGTAGTCTATAAAACACAAATAAATTTCCTTGTTTTCTGCAAGATATCGCTGTATGATGTTTCGAATAGTAAATATTGCATTTCTTGTTCCTTTTCCTTTTCTGAAGCCAAACTGTTTATCGTCCAAGGCAGTATTAATTTTTTTTTCTATTCGATTAAGTATTACGCGACTCATTATTTTTAGTGTGTGATTTATTAGACACAGAGTTCGGTATTGGTCACATTTTCTTGCGTTTGCTTTTTTTGGGATTGTTACAAAACTTGATTCCAAAATTTCTTCAGGTATTTTGCCTTCATTATAAATTTCGTTTGTAATATCCGCCAATATTTCAATCCCTATTTCTCCAAGACCATTTATGCATTCCACTTGTAGTTGGTCAGGTCCGCTTGATTTTCTATTGGCTGTTTGTTTAACTGCGTCTTGCATAATCTTGCATAACTGTCTTGTATAATCTGGACAAAAACGGTTTGATTTTATTATAGAATAAATACATATAAACACACACACAACACATATAAATATTTATATAAATTAATGTAATTTTGAAAAAAATTTTAAACTATTATATTTCGAAAACAAAACGGTAACGCGATATTTTTCTAATTAGAGTGAAAGAGAGAGAATGATTACTTTGTTATTAATTATTTCGTGTTCTAAACGTTCTGAATCTTCGGGATTTATTAGAAAACGTGATTTTTAGCCTGTGAAAAAAAAAGCAAAATCTGTCGAAAAGTGATTTTATGCTGGAACTCCCTGAAATCGTTGTTATGATCATTCTAAAGACTATGTAAAAAAATCTCATTTCAAAGTTTCCACGGTCAGAAAAATGGCTTGTTTGCAAATAACTTGTTTTCTATGTGTGTCATATGTCACTAAAAGATGAAACTTGTAGATCATATAATTTTCTAAAAATTTCATTTCGTTTTTTTACGAAATGAAATGGCCTCGACACACAAAAAAACAACATACTCGTATAAGTAGGTACATTTATAATCTATATAAATAAAAATTAAATGCTGTTCATTGGTAAGCGCATCCGTTGAGAACGGCTGGACCGATTTGGCGATTTTTTTTTTAAAGATTACTAAGATAATCGAAGAGAACTCTAGGTTTTTTGAAATTAAATTTTAAATTTTTACCCCAAATCCTAGAACAATTATTTGTATTTAAAAAAACGTATTTCGACTACAAAGTAGTCATCATCAGTATGGATTAGCTAAATTTGGATCCGATTTTTGGAAATACGTCAACCGAGAAAAATATCCCAAATGTAGCGAATAAATTTTTTATTCTTGTTTCGAATCTACATATCTATGAGAATCATCATTTTCATACTTAAAGTTAACGAAGGCTAACCAACGTTCTGTCCTGACTAATTCTCATACTGAAGACTCATAATTATTGTATTTGTCAGGATATACACCTAATTATGATTCCTTAATAAAAGACATGCAAACTCAGTCTTCCCATTAATAAATTTAATTAATAACTTAAGGCAATAAAATAAATTCTAAAACTGTTTTAATCTGTAGCTAATTTGAATTAATTTTGACCCGTTAGAAAGATAGATAGATTGTAGAGGCTGCCCTGGACGGGCTACACTTCGACCATAAAGTCCAATGTTATGCCTAAGGATGTGAGGATGTGAGTGGAGTGGAAAGAGTTTTTGTGTATAGACTAGGAATTGGTAAGATATGCGGTTGCAGCCGACTACGATAGGAACTATGCCGATATTCATCTGGAGAGCAGAAAACTGCAGAAAACCTTCTAAAGCATAGTCGGTTACTTCGTTCTTGTTCATCCGCCGACAGTTTAGTCAATTAACTGCCTCTTTTTTTTCTTAACAATTGATAAACTGCCGATTTCGGGATTCGAACCCATAACCTCCACGATTCCAAGTAGGCATACTGCGCAGACATAACGCCTTGACCGCTCGGCTACTTAGACTGGTATTTTAACCCGTTAAAAATTATGTTGTTTTTTACGTAGGTCAATATACAGAGTGTTACAGTTGCACTCCGCGTGCTTTTGATAGAGTAGCAAAATACAAGTCTAACATCTTTTATCATTCTTCCATTCTTCCTGACCCAAAAAAAATCGCGAAAGGGAAATCTTAAAATCAAATTATCAGCTATACTGTGCGTTTTTATGACAACTTTTTCATATGTACCTTCGAACAAATAGTACCAGTCGATCGCGATACATTTTTATGATAAATAGTAGATCGTATACATTACAAAATAGTTCGTCACCCTGGTGCATATTATACTATAAGAAAAACTTATATTTTCGAATAAAATAAATTAAATGCTTTTTTGTAGGTAAGGAATTAAACCACAGTCTCAAAGAATTTTTCAAACAACCTACGATTTTACAGTTAACAATTTACTTATTTTTTGTTTTACTAGTAATAATAACTAGTTACCTAGTAATAATAAAAGCTTTCATTTTAGTTTCTTTTTGGAAATATAAATTTTTTATGAATGAAAAAATTTAATTCCCCTATTTACCAATGTTTCCACAAAAAACATAATTTTTTCTCTGCGAGTACCTTTACTAGTTAGTAAAACCCAGCCAAAAACAAAAATGTGAATGGAGCCAAGTTTTTGTACACAGAAATTCCATATGAAATGCTTTCAAATAAGACTAAAGTTTTTACCGAGAATTGTACTATTTGTTAACCCCCGTCGCAAAAAGAAAGATGTTATAATACCTTTGTGTGTCTGTCTGCCTGTGGGACTGTCTGAGGCATCGTAGCTCTCAAACGCGTGGGCCGATTTGAATGATATTTTTTTTATTTAGATTATTAACGTTTGAAGATTAAGATTATTAACGTCAGTTCTTTTCCAAGATGATGTATACGCAAGTTGGTGGAGGTAACGGAAAGTCCTTTTCTTTCATTCTTTTTAGCGAATTTCCTCCAAAGGAAATGCAGCTTTGTGTTTGTACCAATGTGGGAATTTTTTTTTAAATTTCGTCAAATGTCCATCGATCCTACCTACTAGATGTTAAGTTTATATGTCTATGGACTCTCTGGAAATTTGGTATTTGAGGCGCTTTTGGTATTCAAAAGGTCAAGTTCGTTAATGGGTAAAATCCGACGAGGAGAAAGGGGGTTTTGAGGGAAGGGGAAACACAAAATTTGACATATTTCCCTTAATATTTGAAAAATCGAAAAATTTATCTAGAGTTAAGTTGTAGTTAAGAAGTTTTTCTGTAATTTTGTTTCTTATCATTTTTCTGTTACACTAATATGTACAGAAATATTTACAATTTAAGATTGAAAGTTAAAATTCTAAATATCTCTGTACACATTAGAGTTTGGAAAAAATGATAAGATAATGAATTGAATTGTAGCAAACTTGATTTACTACAATTTTACTCCTTATACATTTTTCGATTGTTCTAATACTAAGAGAGATATTTTATATTTTACGTTTTATTCTTTCTCTATACACCCTTTCCCATTGACTTATGCTATTTAGTTATAAAATTTACCATTCAAATACTAAAATCATATCCGATGTGATATTTCATGTTGAGCACACTAAAATTATGACCGCTTGGGAGTGATTTATGTATTCTAAGGAACTTCGCTAAGTACAAGCAGCTCCTGCGTAACGAATTTTTTTGTATTACAGTTATACATTTTTAGCGAATTTCCTCCACAGGAAATGCAGCTATTATTTTTGCACCAATGTTGGAATTTCGTAAAAATTTCTTCAAATGCCCATCGATCCTAACGATTAGATGTTAAAAATCACTATCGCTTAAATTTGTATATATGTATATATATATATATATATATATATATATATATATATATATATATATATATATATATATATATATGTATATATATATAAATATATATGTACTTTTTTAAAAAGTTTGTGGACTCTCTAGTGGTCACAGTTTTATTCCGATTGGAATAAAATTAGGTATTTGAGTCGCTTTAGGTATTCTAAAGGTCAAGTTCGGTAATTGGTAAAATCGGACGTGGGGAAAGGGGGTTTAGAAGGAGGAGATACACAAAATTTGACTATCTCCCTTAATGTTTGAAAAATCGAAAAATTTATCAGGAGTTAAATTGTAGGTACTAAGTTTTACTGTAATTTTGTTTCTTATCCTTTTTCTGTTACACTAATATTTACAGAAATAGTTACAATTAAAGATTGAAAGTTAAAATTCTAAATATCTCTGTTCACAATAGACTTTGAGAAAAATGATCAAGTAATGAATTGAAGCAACCTTGATATTCTACAACTTTACTCCTTATACATTTTTCGATTATTCTAATATTAAGAGAGATATTTAATATTTTGTGTTTGTTTGACACGAATACATAAAATATATTTTATTGTAAAAAATTTTGATTGTCGTTTCCATAGTAACTATAAACTATAATCGTTATACCGTTTTTTTTGGGCTATTAATAAATTTAATTTTTGCAAATACTTAAGTCATATCAGATTATATTTCATTTTGATCACACTAAAATTATAACCGCTAGAGAGTGATTTATGTATTCTTAGAAAATTCGCTAAGTTGACGCAAATCCTGCGTAACGAATTTTTATGTTTGTGTTTTTGCGTTGGGAGTTTTTGAATTATTAATTTTACTTGTTACGATAATAAACTGTAATAATTGTTTTTAAGAAATTCGATAAATATTTGTTGGTTTTATTGACTGTTAATTCATAATAACTCACTCGTATATGTACTCTCGCAATAGAAATACCGATGTAGTTATACTTTTTGAAATTAATAGACACGTTTATCGGGAATACTAAGAATAAATAATACGAAATTAAATTAAAAAAATTAACCTTATCACAATTTATCAACTGCTTATATACGTTAAAACATTAACAGACAAATCAATTTTAAATTTCAAACGACTATAGTGAAAATGCAAAATCAAAGTAACAAATTAGAAGACAAATACTCATATGACTCTCAGATTAATTCGTAAAAAAAACTACTTCAAATAATTTTCTCGCATGGAAGTCGTAATAATACTTCATAAAATATTCTTAACACTTCCAAGACTAGTTGAGCTTTGATCAAATTACATAAAGCAAGGACCACGAGCTACCACCCATAGTTCATTAGAATCGGAAAAGAATTCTAGGAGCTCTGATACCACTTAAAAATGGTAATAGTCGCAAATCAGCTGTTTATTTACTTACTATAACTTGGTGCCCCAAAAGACATTTTCGGTTTTTTCGGATGTTAAATTACACTTAAACTAAACAAAAAACTATGACCGCATATTTTGATGCGAAGAATTTGGCCGAATGGTTGTTCATCACAAACAGATAAACTGCGTTGATCAGAAGATTTTTCGAAAATTGAGACAAGATAACAGTCATATGACGGAAATCGATGGAGCCAATTTTAGATAATGTTCTCTGATCGAATGAATTGGGGATTAAGAGATTGACTGACTTTACTTCATCCTTAATAATATTTTATGAACAACTCAGACTGCTGGGCTATCATTATGATAATGTTGCTAATCAGCTGTATGCAGAGATTTTGTGGCAGATTAACGCTAGATTTTTGAAACGAAGTTCCTTAATGCGACTTACGGGTGGTGTGACTAGGTAAAAATCGTCACGTAACAAAATGTGATATTCTGTGTGTGTATTAGTGTGCTTAGTAGTGTATCATTTCCACAGAAACTATACTTCTAAAAAATAACTATAAAATTATTTTATTAAAATTTTGCTTCAATTTTAAAATGTCAATTTTAACTGTCATTTCCATAGAAACTATAAACTATGAGGCAGATTGTAAAAGCTGCCTTGGACGGGCTACACTTCGACCATAAGGACCATTGTGATACCTTAGGATGTGAGGATGTGGAGTGGAAGGGATTTGTGAGTAGACTAGGAATTGGTAGGATATGCGGCTGCAGCCGACTATGCCGATATTCATCTGGAGTTCGTGATGGAAACTGCAGAAAACCTTCTCAAGCATAACCGGTTACTTCGTTCTTGTCCATACGCCGTCAGTTTAGTCAATTAACCACCCCTTTTTTTAATTTTTATGATTAACAAACTGCCGATGTCGGGATTCGAACCCATAACCTCCCAGTTTCCAAGTACTGCATACTGCACAGACATAACGCCTTAGACCGCTCGTCTACTTAGACTGGTAACTATAAACTATACTACCACACTATAAATCGTTTTACTTTAGCTATTAATAAATTTAGATTTTTTGAAGTGAAACTTCTGAGGCAGCGTTTCGATAATAAATGAGTGAACAAGGATAAATAGTGAAATTTTAATAACACGTCAGATTTAGATAGATTTCGTTACACGAGAGAGAAGAAAGAAATTAGAAAGAAAGTAGAAAGAAAGAGAAACAGAAAGAGAGCTATATATTTTGTTTTATTAAAATTTTGTTCATTGTCATTTCCACATAAACTATACTTCTAAAAAGTAACTATAAAATTATTTTATTAAAGACGTTCCCAAAGAGCAGTCGTGCTCAACTTAAAAAAATTCCATTATGTAGAGTAAACTACAATAGATCAATTAAAATATATTTGAGGTACAATGTTAGTTTTTGCTGCAGTGTTACTATATTTTATTTGATCTATTGTAGTTTACATAATGGAATTTTTTTTTAAGTTGAGCACTTAAACAATATTTTTAAGATAAATAATACCGCTTGTTTTTGGTATTTTTGTAGAAAGATATTTCTTATATCTTCTTATAGTTATTTTCAGTTTTTAAATGAATCGTAAGAAAATTACTATTGATATTTAATAAAACGTATGTGACAACATCAATCGGGGTAAGTTTTATATGATAAACATACAAATTTTAACTGTCAATATTTACAAATTTAGTACCGTAAGGACCATTAACTACATATATTCAAAATTACAGAAGAATCATAAGAAAACTGATTTTCTTGGGAACGTCCTTAAAGTTTTGTTTCAATTTTGAAATATCAATTTTGATTTTCATTTCCATAGGAACTATAACATATACTAGCACACTATAAATAGTTATATATCATTGTATTTCGGCTAAGTTTAAGAAGTTTCACTTCTATCACGTGTTCGGTGCTGTACGCGAATTTTAATTTAATGAGTTTAGTTGGTTAGGTTAGACGTGAATAATAAAAGTTTAAAGAATTGATTTCGAATTATATTCGGAGTTGAAGAAAAGGCGTAATGAACTTCGTTCCTGACGGGGGTCCCCCGACCGCACCCACTTTTCTTATAAAAATATTAAAGAAACTATTCGATGCTCATTCGGGGGTGTGTCTCAAACTCTCGAACCTTTTCAATGGATTATGCAGACTTGAGAATTTGCTCAAAATCTTCAAAGTAGAATATTCAGATGCACTGATTTTCAATGTTTAATGAGACAAAACAGAATTATGAAATTCGAATAATATATCATTTTTCGAAGCGCTCATTTTACAAAACTGCATAACTGATTTGAGCCTTATTTATTAGGTATTAGGTATTCATTAAAAATATTCTAACAACTTTAAGTTGAAATATTTTCCTAAAAATGCTATGAATAAGGAACAAGTCTATGAAGAATGCACAATACTAAGTATAATTATACATATCAATGGCCTATAATGGTTTTTTTGCTCCAGAGACCTCAACATACGAAGAATATTCAATAGCGATATTTTTACGTCAAACACTGAACTTTATATTACATATTTTCTGATTTGCCTGTCATTGGTCTATTAGAGGTCTCAAGATATATTTTACATAATATTATGTTCTACCAGTCCAACTGGCCGAGCGGTCATCTGCGCGTTATATCTGCGCAGTATACCTACTTGGAAACTGGGAGGTTATGGGCTAGAATCCCAACATCGGCAGTTTGTCAATTATTAAGAAAAAAAAAGGGTAAAGACTGAACTGTCGGCGTATGGACAAGAACAGTAACTGGATATGCTTGAGAAGGTTTTCAGCAGCTTTCTTCACGAACTCCAAATGAATGTCGGCATAGTCCTATCATAATCGGCTGCAGCCGCATATCCAACTAATTCCTAGTCTATACACAAAAATTCGTTCCACTCCACTCACATCCTCACATCCTTAGGCATTTCAACGGACCTTATGGCCGAAGTGTAGCCCGTCCAAGGCAGTCTCTATAATCTATCTACCTATGTTCACCAAATTCTCACTCTAAATTGTATATAGATACATGAAAGTAGATAAAAAGGGATGGTTTGAAAATCTGTGTATATATTTAAATGAGAAAACTGTTAATGAATTTTAAGAGATACATGTCAAAAAGTCATTACTTGGTAATGACAAGCAATCCCTGCAACAATTTCCTACTCCGCGGTTTTCTTTGATCGCAGCAGTAAACATATTTTATGTAGTATGCTTACCTAATACAGTTTAACGTGTGTTTTTTTTATTTAATGTAGATATGTTCTGTGAAAAAGAAAATCAATAACGGTAATGTGAAATATTTGTAATGTTCAAACAGCATTTTATTTCTTTTGGATTTGTTAATATCCATGAGATTATTTAAGCATTTGATCACCTTGGCATTTATGAAAAATAAGAAAATTCACCTTATTCGAGCATTGCATTCGGGGGGTGACTTTATATCTATCGTATAGAAATATATGATTGGACTAATCGCCTATGAACTTAACGTCATATAAAAAATGTTGTCTCTCTATTAGTTCATCAAAATAGAAATAAAGTCGAGGGATTTATGGCAAAACAGCAACCTCTGAAATTTAAACAACAAATTAAATTTCTATGGATGAAGTTATATAACCAACCAGATTGAGAAAAGTACGTGAAAAATCAATTATCAAAACAAATGCAATGTATAAATAATATTTAAATAGCCTTAACGATGTGTGATGGTTTCGGAGACGTACTCTGAAACCTCTCGAATCGAACCCGAATCCAACAATGAATACACTTTTTTTGGAAATTTTCGCGGTCTATTTATCGATTTTTGAGAGACGTCAAAAGGCTGTCATTTGGATAAGACAAGTTTTCAAAGAGGTTTGAAGATGCACATATGCTTCTATTTGCCAGAATTTTGCACCATACTAGCCATACTTACTGTGGAAGACCAACTCAGCCACTAGTCTAAGTGACCGTGTGGTCTAAGGCGTTATGTCTGCGCAGTATGCCTACTTGAAAACTGGGAGGCTATGGATTCGAATCCCGACATCGGCAGTTTGTCAATTATTAAGAAAAAAAAGGGGCGACTAAACTGTCGACGTATGGACAAGAACGAAGTAACCGGCTATGCTTGAGAACGGTTTCTGCAGTTTCCTTCACGAACTCCAGATGAAAATCGGCACAGTTCCTATCATAGTCGGCTGCAGCCGCATATCCTACTAATTCCTAGTCTATACACTAAAATTCCTTCCACTCCACACACATCCTCACATCCTTAGGCACCACAATGGACCTTATTGTCGAAGTGTAGCCTTTTCAGGCCAGATTCTTCAATCTATCTACTGTGGAAGAGGTTACAAACGAAATTTTTGCTTGCCTGTTCAGACACCCAAGCTAGTTCAGACACTTTTCAAAGCAAACGTACATATTATCAGAAGAATATAAATTAATTTATTTTTTGAAGGATAATGGCATAACTAACCGACATTAGTATTAAAAAAAAAAATTAATTTTTAATTGTAGCCAAATTTTTTTTAAATTTAGTTTTCGTTTACAAAATGTCTTTTCCAACATAAAACAGAAGTTAGATATAAAATATACAATGATTTATATGAAACTTATCGAAGACAATAAATTTTCCCCTATTCCAACATTTATCCCCTATTCCAACAGTTATTTGTCGCTAATTTGGTGTCAGTTTCCCCACAAATTAGCAGCAAAAGTAACATATCCTCCCAAAGAAATATTAATGTTAAGCTATTGATGATGACTGCTTTATAGTCGAAATACGTATTCATATATACCAATAATTATTTATAAGATACATAATTTTTATACCCGGTATATGTAAATATACAAGGGTATATTAAGTTTAGTGCCGACTTTGTAACGCTTGAAAATATTGAGCGCAGACATAAATGCTTCGCATAGGGGTTCGTAAAATGACATAATTTGGCCATTTCCGTATGTTCGTCTGTCCGTCTGTCTGTCCGTAGACACAATAACTCAAAAACGAATAGAGATAACGAGCTTAAATTTTGTATGTGTACTCTAGAGCAAAAAAGTAATATCAAGTTCGTGAATGGGCAAAATCGGACCATGTTTGAGTAAAATGTGCAAAACTGCTCATCTATGAAACCGTAAAAGATAGAAAAAAATTGTAAAGACAGAAAATGTTTTAAAAATGAACAATATTTGTTATAAACTTTTTTACATTAATTCAGAATATACCGGGTATTTAAGCAGTTAACTCAGTTAGTTGTTATTTTCACTTGTTACTCTGCACTCTGATACTCTTTAAAATTGATAATAACAAATTTCTGTGGTATATTTATCATTTTCAATTCATTTTTCCAAGAAATTTATATGTCCTATATACAAAAATTAAATTATATGTAAATATATAGACATAAGAAAAATTACATGCATATTTTCTTTTGAGAATCTTTTAATTTTATTTTATTTTTCTTATTTTAATAATAAATTAAATTTAAAATCATAAAATATATTTATCTAGGTGAATGATATACCCCTATATACAGAGTCGGAACTATATGCCTTAGATTCCGTGACACAAGGACATCCAGAAATATATTATCTAACCTCCTTAATACTCATCATGTTTTTAATGAAATATTTATGATGTTTTCAATTGTTTCCAATGTGAATTTTGTGCTGCTTTGTTTGTTTAAATTCAAACACAATATAGGATAGATAAAAACCTCTTAGTTTTGTGAAAAAAGGTCTAAATATTATTTGAGAGAGGAGGTGAACAAATATTTCGTTCCGCCACTGTATGTATCGTATAAATTTTACATACGATAACGTTCGTATAGGTACAAGGTAGAATGTACCATTTTATGTATATATAATATATATATACATATAAAATATATAAATAATTAATATTTAAATTTGTATTTTTGCATAAAACTTTTAGAAATTACATTTATTATTAATTTAAATATCAAAGTAATAATAATAATATTCTATTCTGTCTTTTACAATACAGAAATGTATAGAGTGCCCAAAACAAAACGTAGCATCCTACAATTTCTTTCAATATTCTGTACAGTTTATTTTAATGTAGGGGTTGATAAAGGTGGAACTATTAGTGTTTCACCGAGGCTACGAGGTAACCCCTCGATCCTCAGTTACAAGGTACGAGGTGAGGTTAAAAATTTTAATCCTCGTTACTAACTGAGGCGAAGGTATATTGACCCAAAATCCTAGCCTCGACCATTATCCGATTAGTTTCAATGTTTAATCAAAGTTTAAAATCGACCATTGTCCGATTAGTTTCATACTTTAATATCAAGTATTGTGTGATTAGTTCAAAGTTTAATATCGACTATTGTCTGATTAGTTCAAAGTATATAATTGTTGTTCAATCCAGATCAAGTTAAAGTTAGAATTTGTACAAGTAATTCAAAGTTTGACATCGTGTTGAAAAATTAAAATAATTGTTGAAAAAGAAATTGGATAATTATTTTTTTTTTTTAAAGCAATAAAATCAGGTTTTTTTTTGTTTCGTAAAAACTTGTGTTTAATTCAATTTTTTTTTTCTTTTCTTTAACAGAAAAACGTGCGTGTCATTTAAATCATAAAATATTTAGTAAAACCTTTCACTAATATATTTTTTTTGTTTTGTCGAGTATCGGAATCATTTGCAGGTTCGGGCAGCGCTCCTTTGGTGTATAAAGAGAGCCAAGATACCGCGACAAGTTTATAGAGAATAATATTGTACCATGTATGTTCGCAAAAAACATGAAGCAATAGATAGATGCATTTTAAAGGAAAAAGAAATTTTATGCCATGATTAGTTTTTATAATAATAATCATAAATTTGTTCATCGCTGGTTTGCAAATTTTATAGGGAAGGGTAAATGTACTATTTATATTTTGAGAAAAAAAAATTGTTTGGTCGGTGGAGGAAGTTCTTTACGTTATTTTTTCAACTCTAAACATGATTTAATATGTAGATTTCTATTGAGTATATTAGTGCATTTTTGTCACGCCAAAAAGCGCAGCCCTCTTTTATTCAACTCTCTCTCTCTCTTTAATTTGTATATTTTATTTTAGCGAATTTCCGGAAAGGAAATAGAGCTATTGGAAATTTTTTTCAAATATCCATCGATCCTATCTAGTGTTTCACCGAGGTAACCTCGCATCGCCTCGGCTCTCATTTACGAGGCACGAGGCGAGGCGAGGCGAGGTTCAAAATTTTAATCCTCGTCCCAAAAACCTCGCCTCGGCCGAGGCAAATTTACAAAAAGTAAATTTAAAAAAAAAATATAGTGATACATGAAGCAATAGATAGATTATTTGGCAAATATTTTTCAAATGTCCAGCGATCCTACCTAGTAGATGTCGAAAGTCATCGTCTCTAAAATTTATATACATATATATATATATATAAGTTTTTTTACCATATTATGTACATTCATGCAAAATAAGTCAAAGGTAGTAAAAATTTTCCCTCGCCTCGCCTCGGCCGATTGATTGCCTCGCCTCGCCTCGGTTGATAGCTGACCCAACCTTTCATATCAAGCATTTGATGTCAAAAAAATGTTATCAATGTTCAGACATATTACTTAAATGTCAAAGTAAGTAAACGCTAGTCGCTTCCGTTGGTATAATATAACCGAAGGGCAACCATACTAACAATGGAAATAAATAGACGCTAGTTTACAAAAAAACAATTTGAAAAATATGTTAATAGTAAATAAACAAAATTAATAATACAATGGCATCAGAAATGATAGTGAAAGATCATATACATAGTACTACCATAACATCTAAGGTAGCTCAGTTGGTAGAGCATTGGTCTAGAATGCCAGAGGTTGTGGGTTCGATCCCCATCCCTAGATGTGTATGATTTTTCATATCAAGCATTTGATGTCAAAAAAATGATATATATATAAGTTTTTTTACCATATTATGTACATTCATGCAAAATAAGTCAAAGTTAGTAAAAATTTTCCCTCGCCTCGAACGAGGCGAGGTTGATAGCTGACCCAACCGAGGCGAGGCTAGCCAACATTCTGCCTCGGCCGAGGCGAGGCGAGGTTGATATTTAAAAAAGCGAGGCGAGGCGAGGTGATACCAAAACCTCGCCTCGCCTCGTGCCTCGTGAAACACTAATCCTACCTAGTAGATGTCGAAAATCATCGTCTCTAAAATTTATATAAATACCTGGAACAAAAAATTTGAAATCAATTGAAAACTTTCAATATTTCTCATAGAGTTCTTACCCATTTCCAGGCTGCAAACTCAAATATAGTTCTAATATCAGTTTTCAACAAAATTAGAAAAACGTCGTTTATTTACCGTAATTATCGACCATACTACTTCAGCGAATTATTATGTTGTGATACATATTCGACGCAGAATTCAATGTTCTTTAATTGGCTATGTTATGGCTTTTTCGCTAGGATGTACCATCTAGGAGTTATACGCACAAAATAAAATAAAAATTACGAGGCTTTTTGACTACCAAAAGTTGTTCTGAGGTCGCCCGTGTAAGCATTTTTGTTTTTTACATATTTATACCCGTATATGCAAAATAAAAAAATAAAAAGTACTCCACTACCTTTTGCATCTAACCTCCTGTCTGTTTTGATCCTCTACTGATTTGAGTATAAATAAAACAAGTAAAATTTTAACTTTAAACGACTAAATTGTTAAAACTAAAAGGTTTTCTGATTGAAAACTCAAAATACTAATTTTGAATCAATAACATCTGAACCTTTCGATGTATAAATTCGTTTGCTGAAATCAAAGTATATAAAATGAGTCTTTACTAAAGTTTATTAATTAATGAATAAATAACAAACGCCATAATATATATATATAATAAAGATTATTAAAATAATCAAAGAGAACTCTAGGTTTTTTTAAATTAAATTTGAAATTTTGCCCCTATTCCTAGAACATTTGTTTGTATTTTATAAATACGAATTTCGACTACAATGTAGTCATCATCAGTATGAATTAGCTAATCGTAACTCTCTCTAGGATTTGAGGATAAACAATCCTCAAGTCAGATTATACCCTAAGCCAAATCGTATAAAAGGACAGAATTTTTTAATATCATTGTGACACAGGCACCAAATTAGCAACAAGCAACATATCTCTGAATCCATATCCCAGAGATAGTTACGAATAGCTAATTCATACTGATGATGACTACATTGTAGTCGAAATACGTATTTATAAAATACAAACAAATGTTCTAGGAATAGGGGCAAAATTTGATATATAATGCCATAATATATATGTTCATAAAACAGAAGTAAAACAGCAATAAACAATGTGACTGTATAATATTTGATTTCTTGAATAAACGTAATATTTGATTTCCTCCATATTTTTAAAGAAATTTGCACAAAATCATGGAATAATCTGACGCGGATCCAGTCCTCAAAAAAGGTTGTCGTCACAGCCACCCAAAAATCGGCCAAGTGCGAGTCAGAGTATGAACTCGCTCATGATCGATATAGTACATTCCTACAAAGGAGATGTTTACAAAATAAGTGACGCCCTGACCAAGATTTTGTACATATTCATGTGGGCAAAGCCGTGTGGCGAACACTAGTAAATTAATAAACCTATAAAATGTTCGCTCACGTTTGTTCGCTCACGAAAATTACAAAAGTAATTGTGTGTTTGTTTACACATCACAGTGTCACATTTAGATTCTAAACTACTGAACCGATTTTGATGAAATTTTTACAACTTCAAAAGATATCAAATTAAATTAAACGCTAGTTTACATTTTACATGAAATAAATTTATTTAGGTGCTTACTTAAATTACAAATTCAAGCTTACGTTTCTTTTTCGCGAAAACGTTGATAATTTCATTGATATCCAGGTTCACATCATTGTGCATATTTGGGAAAGCTAGCCCGGATAATCTTTCCTGTGCCATTGAGGCACACAACAAAGATTTTACTATGCGAAGAGTAGAAAACGATCTCTCTGTGGTAGCTACGCTGACCGGGAGAGTTGCCAGTATTTGTAAGAAAATTTTTATGTTAGGGTACAAATCTTGGTCGCACGCCAAGCCACCAAAAAGGAAGCCGGTTCGGAAGTTTTGGTGGCAATATATATGTGCATACAATACACGCTTACTTTTAAATTAGTAGACGACTATGTACTTTTAAATTAGTAGATGACTATGCGCACCCAGCGAATAGTCATCTATTTTTTCCAATACAATTATTTATGTGCGTTCCGAATCACACACGATTTATGGCTTTTTAAAACTTTATTCAGGCATTGGGTATAATATCATCAACCTATCGACCTCAATGGTAGATCCGCGCTCGGGAAGAATTTTGTTGAAGTTGAAATCGATATGACATCAAATGGGATATTACGAGCACATAGAATTTTTTTTCACTCCGATACAGTCCTGGTTCATTACCTTCAAATCACATGAAATACATTAACCAAATCAATAAAATATTGTATTCCACAGAGGATAAATTCACATTAATCATTATGTATACCACACAAAACACAAACAACACCATATAGCTACCTACCTCCAACTCTGTACACATATAAAATGCAATTAAGCATATTTTTTAAATCCGATTGGATATTGTAATTGAAAATAATTTTTATATAAAAACTGAATTTTGTATTATTTATTACATAATTAAAGTTTTTAGTCAGTATAAATATAAAAATTAAAAAAAGAAAAAAACGGACATTTTTTATTTTAATTAAATTTTATCATTTATCTATGTACGTACCTAGTCAAATAAGTATTCACATAAGTATATATATATATATATATATAGATATATATATTCACTACCTATATTCAAATAAGTATATATATATATATATATATATATATATATATATATATATATATATATATATGAATATATATATATATATACATATATATATATATATATATATATTCCCATGTTCGGTCTCTTAAAGAGACAACAATAGGAGCAGTATATTTATAGTTTTAAAAAAGTTTTAAATTCTATCTCTGTATGAAAAAAGTTGAATTTGATACTCAAGTTATTATCTCTGAACTAAATCTGTAGTAATTTCTTAATATATTTTATTTGTGTATAATTTATCGTCTAGAATTTATGAAAAATCACCAAAAACCCTTAAACTCGGCTTGTCGCACTACCTAAGTATAATAAACACGTAAAATTCGAATATGAAAAAAAAAGGCGTTAGAATAAATCACCAATTTAAGACTGATCAAAATGAAATATTGTGTCTGATATCATTTTAGTATTTTCATGGCCAATTTTATTAACAAATGGCATAGGTCAATGAGAAAGGGGGGGCCTAAAAATGGAATAAAACACAAAATGTAAAATATCTCTCTTAGTATTAGAATAATCGAAAAATGTACAAGTAAAGTTGTAGAAAATCAAGTTTGCTACAATTCATTAATGGATCAATTTTCTCAAACTCTAATGTGAACAGAGGTATTTAGAATTTTAACTTTCAATCTTTAATTGTAAATATTTCTGTAAATATTTGTGTAACAGAAAATATTAATGGAGATATTTCAAATATTAAGGGAGATATGTCAAATTTTGAGTTTCTCCCTCCCTCTAAACTCCCCTTTCCCCTCGTCTGATTTTACCCATTAAGAAACTTGACTTTTTGAATACCAAAAGCGCCTCAAATACTCAAATAGCTGATTTCCTTTGGAGGAAATTCACTAAAAGCACAAAGCAAATTTGAAGAGCCTTGTAAATATTTCTATAGTCGAAGGCTGGGAATTGTTTCAGTTTTGCTATGTGCATCTCAGGGCCTTCGACTACGAGAAATGTTTACAAGCCTCTTCAAACATGTTTCGTGTTTTTTTCATAGTCAAGTTTAAGTTTTTAAAACTTATTTATTTCAGACTTTTCAGTATAATATTTAGAATTTGTGAATAAAATCCAACTCGATACAATTATGAAATTTTTGTGTAGCTTATCCAAGTCATATCCGCCATGTTGGATTTAGTATTACGCCGCATAGCATATCGCACATGAACTACTAAGACGAAGAAGCTACACGAGAACAGATGAACATACTAACATACTTAATAGACTGCTTAACATAGTCCTCCATAACCGGGTAGAAACAGTTACGAAATTGATTCGATCAATTTACCTATTTAATTTTGGATTTGTTGTATTACTAATTGTCGTTTATTTTTGACCAATTGTGAAGCCAGATATTCGCAAACAAAATTAAATTTTTTATAGACATTTCTTTTAAAAGTTAAAAAGAAGGCATTTGTTTTAAAAAAACACCGGACTGTTTTAAAAATATTTTAATCGAAAGAATTTGTCGCAACAGCGACGCCAAAAATAATGAAAAATCACTTTCAACACAACTCTATCTGTCATAAATGTTACTAAAACACTAAATAATACAAGCCCTGACTGACTGGCGAATTCATCATCGCCCAGCCAAAACTATTGGAGTTAGAAACATGCAATTTTGAATATATGTTCCTTAGAGAGTGTAGAGGTGCACAATGAAAGGAAATTTTCTAAAATCAACTCCTATGGAGGTGAAATTGGGAGTGACAGTTTGTACTGGATTCCCGTTTTTATACCCGGTATATGTAAATATACAATGATATATTAAGTTTAGTCCCGACTTTGTAACGCTTGAAAATATTGATCACAGACATAAATGCTTGACATAGGTGTCAATAAAATGGCCAAATTCGGCCATTCGCCTGCTTGTCTGCAAATACGATAACTTAAAAACGAAAAGAGATAACAAGCTTAAATTTTGTATGTGTGTTCTAGAGCAAAATAGGAAGGTCAAGTTCGTGAATGGACAAAATCGGACCATGCTTAGGCAAAATGGGCAAAAGTTCCCATCTTTGAAATCATCAAAGATAGAACGAAAAAGTAAAGACACAAGATGTCGCTTTTTAAAAAATGAACAACTTTTGTTATAAACTTTTTAACATAAATTCAGAATGTACCGGTTATTTATGCAATAACTTCAGTTAGTTGTTATTTTCACTTGTTATACCCAGTATATGTAAATATACAAGGCATATTAAGTTTAGTACCAACTTTCTAACGCTTGAAAATATTAATTCTTGACATAAGTGCTTGGTACAAGTGATTATAAAATTACCTTATTCGGCGATTTTCTCATATAAACAACTCATTATATTTGGTTATTCAAACAATTTACTCAGTTAGTTGTTACATTAATTTTTTTTAAGTTTGAAGCATGATAATTAGTATGTAGACTATTAATAATAAACAATGTATAAGACGTGTTTAAGCGTTTTTAGAAAGTCAACCATTAACGGGGTAAAATTGGTAGTCTCAGTTTCAATTTTGTTGACACATGAAAATTATTATTTAAGTTATACACCATAAAATTTACGGAAGGAAGTAGGGTAGAAATATCATGTTATTCAGTTATAAGGTCTTTAAAATTACAATAATCGCGGAGCGAACCCGCAACGGGTAATGCTAGAACTAGATATTTTCAATTAGCATAGCTGTTATCATGTATACTGTATTTAATAATCTTTGATTTGATTGTCACGAGTAATCTACCTGAATTATAATTACTATAATATTATGTAAGTACAACAGACTTTAATGATTCCTCTTTATTTAAAGATTATGTTCTTCTTATTGTTCTTAAAGAAAAGTTTCTATAAAGTGGAACGTTACCACTTTTCATTATCCAATGTTCCTGAACAAACTTGAGTTTCTTTAAAACATTAAGGTATTATTATAATTTTAATAATGCAATTTTTTAAACGTTGTATAATTATTATGTTATACAGAGGAACCTGGGGCAAAACGGGGTACGAATTTGAAAATATGATCTAATAATACAAAACGATTTATTAAGAGTGCTGCCTATTTTTCATTGAACACATTACATTGTTATAATCACAAAACTGCAATAACATTGTAAGAAAATAATAGAACAATTTTTTTTTTTAGAATAGAAATTTATGTCATTTGCCCCGTTTTGCCAGGGGCATGGGACAGAACGAGGTGGTGAGAACCGGTTACTATAAACACGTATAAAACTAGTGTCAATTCAGTAAAAATATGTTTATGCACAAAATTCATACCCTAGAGCAGCCTCATCATCTTCGCTATCTATTCCCGCAGTTGAAAAATGAAATGAGATACGATGTTGTCAGTTGTCATCCAAGAGCAGGGATAGTAAAATTAGCCTCAAGGGGCAGTAAAATTAGCCTATTCACTTAAAGGCCTTACAATTCTGATATCAGTTGTGTCTGCTGGAAGACATTGTGAAACATTGCGGGGAACCAAAATGGGGAACCAATTGGGCAAAATGGGGTACCACAATTCTCCCCCACCCGTTCACACGAGAGAAACGATACGGTTTAGAGGGTAAGTTAAGTCGAAAAAGATACGTAAACAAACATTTAACTACACCAAACTAAAGACAGTTAAACGTACTTCAAGCATGAGCTAACTGTAGTTGCATTAAAAGCATTAATTATCTTGGTTACAAAATCATCATAAGTTACAATACAGAGGCAAAATAACAAAAAACTAAAACTTCAAGCACCAAGGACCAAGAAAACTAGACTTTATAGATACATAGATAGATCTTGGGGTCTAAAAAGTATTGTACTTCAACCTTATGGACCATTGTGCTCCCCCTTCTATTTCAGTCCGACGAGATTCGCTTCTCCCATATGTTGGCACTATTCAGGAGCTTGCTTATCAGGTCTTCCTGAAGGTTTATTTGTTCGGTGTGAGATGCACCGAATATCCTGTATCTATTTCAAAAACACGGTTTGAGATTATTGATGTTCCCAGGATCCTTGCATGTCCAACCTGATTTTTTTTAAATCCAGTTATTATTGCAAGACAGTCTATAGACGATAACTCAAAATTATCGTAGATCTCGTAGAAGCTACGTAGATTAAGGCCATGTTCTCAGAGGAAGGAATCACAACGTATCTCAAATAAAGTTCACATAGTCGTTAGCTATAATACTATTTATAACAGATATTAAAAAAATTCGTTACGCAGGAGCTGCTTCAACTTAGCGAATTTCCTTAAAATACACAAATCGCGGTCACACTGTTAGTCTGATCAAAATGAAATGTTGTATATGATTTTAGTATTTGCAAGGCCAATTTTTTTATAAATGACATACGTCAAGGGGAAATGGAGGCATAAAAAAGAAGAAAACACAAAATACAAAATATCTCTCTTAATATTAGAACAATCAAAAAATGTGTAAGAAATAAAGTTGTAGAAAATCATGTTTGCTACAATTCATCACCTTATCATTTTTGCTCAAACTCTAATATGTACAGAGATAGTGAGGAATTTAATTTTCAATCTTAAACTGTCAATATTTCTGTAAATATTAGCGTAACAGAAAAAATGATAAGAAACAAAATTACAGTAAAACTTAATACATACAACTTTATTTCTTATCAATTTTTCGATTTTTCGAATATTAAGGGAGATATGTGAAATTTTGTGTTTACCCCTCCCTCTAAACTCCCCTTTCCCCTTGTCCGATTTTACCCATTAACGAACTTGACAATTTGAATACCTAAAGCGCCTCAAATACCAAATTTCATTCCGATAAAATGAAAACTGTGACCGCTAGAGTGATTACAGACACATATATACATATATATATATATATATATATATATATATATATATATATATATATATATATATATGTCCATAGATACATATATATATAAATTTTACAGATGGTGATTTTTGACATCTACTAGCTAGGATCGATGGACATTTGAAGAAATTTTTGCGAAATTTTGACTTCGGTATGGTACCAATAGCTCTATTTCCTTTTAGGAAATTCGCAAAAATGTAAGTGGTGATATTTTTTTAAATTTCAAAGATCGTTAAAAAATGGCAAGCTGACAAGTAAGATCGATGGATATTTAAAGATATTTACAAAACGAGCTTACTTTAAACGAGCTGAATTTTCTTGATCAAGTTTTAGAGCTATAAGTGAGCGTAGTTAACAGGCCTGTTTACTACTCATTTTTCTATGTTTAAAATGGGAAAATTTCCAATACTCTATTATTACTAAACATTCTCTAAACTTTAATGAGAGTATACATTGCCCTACTACAAGTAAAATTGATAGAGGAGATAAGGTGACTAAAGGAAACTGGCTTTGATAAGTTGATTTAATATTAATTAACTAATGGCCTTTATTGTGTGTTAAAATGACAAAGTCTTGCGTGGGTGCGTTGTGATTGAACTATTCGATACAGAACAAAACAAATGAAAACCCAAATTTAGAATCAAATATTTTTAATCTATGACCTCCATACATGGACAGGCTAGTCTATAACCAAATGGCAGAAGCAGAAGTAAAACAGCGCAATAAATGAAAGGCTTTTATTTTATATGAATGTTAAAATGCATTGAAAAATTAAATTTTGATATCATTTTATGAAAACTTAGTAGTAGTAGTGTAGTAGTAGCGGATGGAAGGTCGAAACTTGGCAAGTAGGACTTTCGAAGCATTTTTTAATGACCCCTAACTACGACAAGGAATTTGTATTTAGACTAGGAATTGGTTAGTTGTAAGACTGCAGCGAACTTTGATAGAAACTATGCCGTTTGTGAATGGAAACTGCAGAAAACCTTCATAAGCACATCCGGTTACTTTCGTTCTTGTCCATGCGCCGGCATTTTAGCCAATTAACCGCCCAATTAACTTTTTTAAATTAATTTAATTGACTAACTGCCACCGTTGGGAATCAAACCAGCATTCTTCCAGTTCCGAGCAGAGCATCTTTAACAGCTCGACCACTTGGACTGGTTTATGAAAATATAATTTATTAATGAACTTAATGTTGTTAACTTTGTAATTGAGTCGCCAAGCGCAGATTCATTAAAGCGGTCATTCAATAGTCAAGTATACCCAGTATACATACAATATACAAGTAATGCCATTTAGTTATTTTTCAGTCATTTCGGACAACCGTTAGAAAGTATCGATTATGTGTAGTTTGTGTTTCAATTCATTGGCCAATAGACGGCAGGCAAAATTTAATTTCATAAATAATTTTAAAAAAACGAAATTTGATAGCAAATAAATTAAAGAATATTTGACCTGCATAAAATAATTTAAATACAAAAATAATTTGTTAAAATTGCTATTTATATTGAACTACCAATACCATCTATCGGTCAATGTATTAAAACACAATCTATAATTTCTCTAGGTTATTTGAAATGACTTTAAAGTATGACTATACATATTGGCACTCATGTATGTGTTTAAATGTCAACTCATTTGCAACATAGTCTACATATAATGATAATTATATGGCATTAGAGCCATAAACCAGTAAGGTGTATTAATGATTATAGGAAATGTGACCACACCTTACTGATTACTATTTGAATTTGTACCAAACCCTATTGCGGAATTTTCCCTCGGGTATAGGGAAATGTATCCTAGGTATATGTACAAGGTCTACTTACTTGCCAAAGAATATATCTTTAACTGCACCTAGTAACCTTTTTTGCATGCTTATAGGTTAAAAACGTACTTATATGTGAGTTATTGTCAAAAAAGATAGAAAACTTTTTCAAGTGAATACAATACAAGAGACACCATTTTTTGACATAAAATCCTTGATATGAAAAGTCATACACATCTAGGGATGGGGATCGAATCCACGACCTCTGGCATTCTAGACCAATGCTCTAACAACTGAGCTACCTTACATGTTTTGGTAGTGCTTTGAATATGATCATTTACTACATTTATGAGGCCATTGTATTATTAATTTTGTTTATTTACTTATTAACATATTTTTAAATTGTTACAAGAGACATGTTACTATCGCCCCGTCTCATCTCGCGGCATCACTATTAACTTTTACCGAATGTTTAGGTACTTTTAAACTGTAGTTGTAACTTTACCTAGGTATTTTCTAAAATAAGTGTCTATAAGTTAGTAAGACTAGGCAACATTTTCATTCTTAACCTAAACCTGTATCTAGGTACTTAGGTACTAGGTCAAATTAAATTGCCGGCCTTACATTTAGTCTCGTCACTACTTGTTGCTCAAGGCCAAATTACACCTACCGAGTACTCGGCCGAGTACGCCGCAATGTAATCGGCCGAGATAATACTCGGTTGAGCGACGGACGAGTGATTTTGGACAGTGAATAGAACCATGTTGTATTTTCTCGGCCGAGTAGGGACCCGCTACCACGCATCCACTCGGTCGTTCACCAATCGTTCTCCCACTCAGCCAGTGTAATCACGTTTGCGGCTGGCGAGTGCCCGTATTATATTGCAACTTTCTTATTATTATCCATTATCATTCCCTCCATATCCATATCCATTATTGTCCCTCTTTCTTTCAATGTTTTGTTTTTAGCGAATTTCCTGAAAGGAAATAGAGCTATTGGTCCCGTACCGAAGTCAAGGCGCTTTTGGTATTCAAAAGGTCAAGTTCATTTATGGGTTAAATCGGACAAGGGGAGGGGGGGTTAGAGGGAGGGTTGAAACACAAAATTTGACACATCTCCCTTAATATTTGAAAAATCGAAAAATTTATAAGAAGTAAAGTTGTAGATACTAAGTTTTACTATAATTTTGTTTCTTATCATTTTTTCTGTTACACTAATATTTACAGAAATAATGATGGTTTAAGATTGAAAATTAAATTCCTTAATATTTCTGTACACATTTGAGTTTGAGCAAAAATGATAAGGTGATGAATTGTAGCAAAGTTGATTTTCTACAACTTTATTTCTTACGCATTTTTCGATTGTTCTAATATTAAGAGATATATTTTATATTTTGTGTTTTCTTCCTATTTTATGGCCCCTTTTCCCCTTGACGTATGTCATTTATTAATAAAATTGGCCTTGTAAATACTAAAATCATACCAGATACGCCATTTAGTTTTGATCAGACTAAAATTGTGACCGCTAGAAAGTGATTTATGTATTTTAAGGAAATTCGCTAAGTTGAAGCAGCTCCTGTGTAACGAATTTTTTCGTTTTGAAAATGTCCAAACTTGACAACTATCCCGCCCTGACCAGCTGGAATGTAATCACCTACTCGCCGCATCGAAGTAGCTCGGCAGAGTACTGGGCCGAGTACTCGGCCGAGCTACCCAGTAGGTGTAATTGGGCCTTTAGAGTGTATACATCCCTTTTCAAAACATTTTTGTTTGCCATGAGCAACCGTTGTCCATATATAGAGGTTAGTTTATTTAACAAAAAAAAACAATGATCAAAAGAAATTCCCTGGGGGATTCAGCTTAACAGAAATGAACAACAATTGATATTATCTAGATTTAAACAATTGCCTTATTTGTGACACTTTTGTCTTATGTCAACTTATAATAACATATGTACGAATTGATGTTTACACACATAGACACTAAACAAGAATACATAACTCGATGTAAACAAATAATTGGCAAAAATAAGATGTCAGTAGTGTTCCTTCGGCACCGGAAACATAACAGAGAGTATAAGGCGCGAGTTTTAATTAAAAAACATTACGCATTTATAGTATTATAAAAATTATTTCCAGTCAAAGTATTTTTCCAATAAAATATTTTTTTAAATAAATGATAAATAATTTCAATTTTTCAATAAGGAATTAGTTGAGGTTGAAGTGATAGTTCAAATTTGCAAAATAATTACATAAAAATAAAAAAAAACATCAAATAATTGAATAGTAACCTGTAATGTTGGAATTGTAAAAATGAAAATAAATTTTTGAATCAGATATTAAATTAAACTTTTATTTATTAATATTAATGCTGAAAATTAATATTTAATATAATGTCATACAATTTAATTAATTTTGGAATATTTATACTAGCTTTGGATACTTTCAAAAGTTCTGGTTTTTTAAATCCAATGGATCCCGTTGCTTATTGTCACAAACACTACCACTTTTACAATTGTCTACTGCACATACTCTTCCCATTTTAAATGTTTTTTAAACAGTTTTTTATTTAATAAATTTTTTTAAACAAATTGGATACGCCAAAATAATCACTTCGAAATAAAAATAGAGTTACTTTTGGCTACTACATTTCTATTTATTATACTATACCGTACGTTTAGTTTACATCTTTGCATAGCAGATCTCCCACGAGTATGAGAGAGTACATATGTATACATTAAGACCTCCTTCTCATACACATTGCTTAATATATACATATGTACTCTCTCATACTCGTGGGAGATCTGCTATGCGAAGATGTAAACTAAACGTGAGGTATTTCACTTCGGTACTGATGAGTTCTTATCAAAAACTAGCGATCCTAGCGGCATAAAAAGTAAATATAACTTCTACCATTTCGTTGCCATATTTTGTCAATTTTCCCGTTTGAGTTAGATCTCCTTTTTATAGTCTCCATGTTTACACATACAAAACAAAAGAAGCAAAATCGACAATAAAGATGTGTGTATTATTAATCTTGTATCGTATATATGTACAGAATGTATTAAAATTTAGTACAGAGGTAATATTTTCATCAATTGAACTATAACTCGAATAATCTATTACTCCAGAAATAATAATCCAGGTGCCCAGAAACATTGCCGAAATACTCAACCATCTCAATATTTTTATATTCTGTATTCGGCATCCAAATAACCCTTGGACAATTATCGATATAACTATAGATTTGCATGAATCTTCGTGAAATTTTCTCCTGTTTATTTCTGTAATAAAAGACAATTTGATGGGTAGTGAAATCAAATGTGAATTAAAGGGTTATGTTTTTTACAAGCTAACACTTTATAAGCTATGATATTCAATTTGAATTTATGATGTTTTACAATATCATTTCAGATTGATTTTATATTAAATTTTCCTCTTCGTAGGTTATTAATTTATTTTAAGAAAACAAAAATATTAAAATAAATTTTTTATAAAAATTTAAATAATAATTTGACGATCATGAATATTGTTAATCATGAATAATAATATATAGTTGTTAATCATTAACAACAACAATAACTTATCAATAAAAATAATAGGTTTTTTTAAAAGCTACAGAATTTTTTTGATAAGCTACAGAATTTATTTTATTTATACGACTATGTATGTTATTATTCAAGGTATTTTTATACCCAGTATATTTGTAAATATACAAGGTATATTAAGTGTAGTTCCGACTTTGTAACGCTTGAAAATATTGATCGCAGAAAAAATTTTTTATTATAGGTGTTCGTAAAATTACCTAATTAGTCCATTTTCGCATGTCCGTCCGTCTGCCTGTCTGTCCGTAAACCCGATAACTCAAAAACGAAAAGAGATAATGACCTGAAAATTTTTTGGTGTGTTTGGTATGTGCAAAAAAGTAAGGTCAAGTTCGTTAATGGGCAAAATCGGAACGTGATTTTTAAAAAAATTTTTATCTTTGAAACTGTAAGAGATAGAAAAAAAATGTTTTAATATAAAATCTACTTCTCTCTAAAATACACAACTTTTTTTTGAAAAATTTTTTCATAAACTTAATAGTTTTCTCATAATTTGTGCTCAAAGTTGAAAATGAGAAATAGAATTGATAGGTGAACGAAGGCATGCATATATAATGTACATAGCATCCATACATACTATTTTTATACCCAGTATATTTGTAAATATACAAGGTATATTAAGTTTAGTTTCGACATTGTAACGCTTGAAAATATTGATCGAAGAAAAAAAATGCATATCTTATAAACTTTGAATTTGAAGAATTGTTCAAACATTGATATACAACTCAGTATATACTGGGTATTCAAACAATTAACTCAGTTATTACATTACTTGTTTATACATAATTTGTTATTTTAATTAAATTCCAATTTGTAAATTAATGTTAATTTTAATGTATTTGTCTGTTATACATGGATACCCGATGATGTCGGAATAAAACCGACGAAACGTTGTATTAAACGTGAAGAATTTGGTGTATTCATCTGATTTGATTCATAAATATTTTGAATTTTATATTAAATATTAGCTTCTAAAAAATAACTATAGAATTATTATAAATGAATTAATGTTAGCGCCATAAATGGCAGCACATGTCAGGTAAGATGATGGCATGTGGCAGAACATGAACTACTCTGTTAGCGCCATCTTATCAGAATATTTCAAAATTAACTAACTTATAAGAGTAAACTGACGCGCGTCGTTACTGATACGCACAATTTTCATTTTTCAAAACCCCTTGTTTCTGAGTTATTAATCCATACCGGAACTTTTTGAACACCGAGTATGAAGGTATATTTGTGTATTTATGCCTCATTGATTATTATCAATCAAAACAGCAATAGGATATTTTGATTTTACAATAAAATCATTATAAACTTTAAAAATTTATTAAACTGTATCGTAAAAACACTGTAAATAACAATTACACAAGATTTTGTGTTATCTGTTCTCTTCGTTTGCAATTGTTTTGATTTTTTTTAAAATCCATATAACTTTGAAAAACCTGTACACCCTATCAAATTTTTAAGTAAAACTGTAGTTTCAAAACAAATTTCACTTAAAACCTATTTCAACTCTTAAAAAATATGTAACCATATTAAAACTTTAAGAAATTGTTAGTTACAAGAAAATGGCAAAATCAATCGTTCTTCAATAATACCTTGTATAGGAATGAAATCTAGAAGGGAATTGTTTTATCTCCCTTTGCACCGCTTAATAAATTATTTTCATGTCGTCAAAAGTTTTTGATGTGGAATATTTATTGCTGCGTGTTAGATCGACTGTTGGCGCGGCGATGTTTTTCTCGCCACGCGATCGATCAACAAGTTGTTCATAGGTGATATTACACATAACAAATCAGTTTTAAAAAGATGCTCATAGATGGCAGTACATATACAGGTTCAAAAAGTCATTCATAGGTGGCAGTGTACATTTTCTATACAAAATAATTATTTTTTTGATTAACCCATATTTAACTTTTTTTATAAACCGTCCTTTCATGCATATTTTCTGTATAAAACAGTTTCGATGAGTCACATATGCAAGGCGCCGCCGCGAGGGCTGAATTTATTTCTCATCTTGCTCCTAATCTCAAGCTAATTAGCAATTTTCAATTGTAAAAAAACTTTAAAATACTAGTTTATTGTTTCTAAGGGGTGATAGATTTTTCGCTGGCTGTTGCACCCCATTGTGATGCAAATTTGTAGCATCCAAATTCTAACCTCAAGCTACCTGTAAATTTTCAACCTATTTAATTAAATGGTTTCAATAGACAAGTGCGAATGGCTTTCATTGGGTACAAATTGAATGAAAATTTGTACAGTAGTTACAGGTCATAATAATCAAATTGTTTCCGATCAGAGCCTCTTATTAGAAGAAGGTGGCAGATTTGTTTGCCCCATTTGTACTAGATTCTGAGAAAATTACCTCTAAATCGGACTAATAGCTTACGGAAAAAAACCTTGTCAATTTGTATATGCAGATACTTTCGTATGCATCAAATTCTGTGGGGTTTTGTACCAATTTCAGTAGTTCTACTAAACTACTCAACGAGTCAGATCATACCCTCAGTCAAATCATATAAAAGGACATAACTTCTTAATATCATTGTGAGACACGCACCAAATTAGCAACAAGCAACAAATCTCTGAATCCATATCCCAGAAATAGTTATGATTAGCTAATTCATACTGATGATGACTACATTGTAGTCGAAATACGTATTTATAAAATACAAATAAATGTTCTAGGAATTGGGACAAAATTTGAAATGTAATTTCAAAAAACCTTAAGTTCTCTTTGATTATTTTAATAATCTTTACTCCGGGAAAACTTTCCAGATAAAACTACCAAATGATCGGACTATTATGAGAAATAATAGACTGTTATTGACAATTACTCTAAAATTACTCTAGGAATATTAACATATTTCAATCTCTGAGCTAGCCGCAACTGGTTACATGTAAATAAAACAAACATCTCGAAATAACTACGCTTTATTTCATAATCTACAAGAAGACACTATGTACAATATTTACTAGAATAGATTTAAACTGTACATATGTACAGGACGTATTAGCAAAGACGTAGGGAAAATCTTAGGACAGATTGCTTGATTCAACCATTAATTGATCGTAGAAAAAAAAATTTTTGGTACAATTGTTCATAAAATGTTCTAATTACTACATTTCCTAATGTCCGTCTCTGTCATTATGATTCCTCAAAAACAGAAAAAAAGATATAGTGAGATAAAGTTTTATGGATGTGTGTGTTCTAGAGCTAAGTGGATTCAAGTTCGCTAATGGGTGAAATCGGCTAGTCACACCCCTCCTCCACTATGTAGGATCTATCTTTTAATAGTAAGAGGTAGAAAATTATCAAAATACCTATGTAAATACTAACATATGTAATTACTGTAGATTAGAGAAACATGTGTTCACCACATACGTATACAGTACCTTGGCATACGCATCAATCATGTTTTCACTGGTAAGAAACACAGTAAATATATGATATTTAAACAATTATTTCATAATTAAATATATGATATTTACTCAATTATTTGTTGTATACAATTTATCACCAGACCATATTTTCAGTAACTGTAATATTTATATAACTATTTGCGGTTTCCTATATGTTCTGATACTTATTATAATTAAAATTACAACTGGAGTCTTGAGACATTTGTTTCATATTCATGATAATGCTTCGCTCTGAAAAAACTCGCTAAATCAATGTACACTATTATGAATTTCATTCTTTTTCACCAAATGTGTTATTAAGTTTTAAAAATTTTCTCTCAATAACTAGATCAGATACTTGTATTTTATAGATACGTATTTCGACTACACTAGCCATCATCAGTATGATTTAGCCACTTGAACCCTTATTGGAGCGATTCATCTCTAAAAAAATGTATTATGTGTTTAATATTTTATCTTGGTAAGTTTCGTTTTTTGTATTTCAAATATTTTTAAATCTTTAATATTGCAAAGATAAAATACTAAATTTATATTCATTTCCATACTCAATGCCAATAACTTGGGTCACTCTTCCATATCACTTCCTTTTAAAGATCAACTTTACATTTATGTTTTTGAACGGATATCACTCTTTTTTGTAAGGCTAAAATATATAAAGCCAAACACTACGCGTTATGTCGTAATCGAATTTTTTAATTTTTCAACTTGTTTATTTAACACTTTTTAGTATAAAATTTAGAATCTGTGATTTAAAACCGTCCATTCGATAGCAAACTCCATACATTAGTGAAATTTTTGTTGTTCTTAACGTATTATGCAATTTATATCCGCCATATTGGATTTTATATGACGTCATATAACCTATGACGACACTATGTTAAGTAGCATAGGAGCTACACGGGAACATTTGCACTGTACATCCATATATAGACTGTTAAATACACCCTTCTGTTTTCGGATAAAAATTAAAAAAATTTTCAATAAAACACACCGATTTGAAGATATTTAACTTTTTATGTAAAATTCAACGTTAATTTTGCAGGCCTATAATAGATTTCGATTTCGGAATCAAAATTGTAGGTTTTCATAATTTTCCCGTAGTCTCGACCACACTATACCTACCTGTATGCCAAATATCAACTCTAAAGGATATCGGGAAGCACCCTCCACATTTTTTTCCTGTTCGCCAATATTTAGAAGCGTTTTCTCGTTTTTTCGATTTTGAATTAAAATATCTTTTAAACTATTTATTCCTTAACGATGAGTTTAAAAAGGTTATGTTATAATTCCGTAATCTTGATATATTCCAGTAAAAATAGCACTGTTACGTACGAAGGCTACTTTTTATTTTTATTCGATGATAATTAACATTATAACTTGATTCTTTCTTAGAAAATTCTCCTACGTGACGAATTTTTCACTTCAACTTTCCTCCATATCTTTGTTACACCTAATATTGCATATATAATTACGTATATATTAAAAGCGTTGTTCGCGTGTTATTATTATTATTATAGTAAAAACGTAGATTGTAGTTTTCTAAAGCTGTTTGTTTGCTTATGCCTACCTATGTTAGTGTATACAACATGCCTGTGTGTCTTTATATATATTATTCATCTTTAGTCAGTAAAAATAGTATATAAAAGAGAAACGTATGGAAGAATTGACTTTCAATGGATAAACATTACAATTTGTACATTATTCACAAAGTTTATATACAACAAAAGAGAAAAAATCACATCTATCACCAATTGGTTCTCTAACCGACTTCAAACAAAAAAGGGGGAGTGGAGGTTTCGAAATCGTGTATATATATATACACGGTTTCCAAGATATTTTTGCTTAAAAATCATATCTATCAGCAATTGGTTCTCTAACCGACTTCAAACAAAAGCGGAGGAGGGGAGGTTCCGAAAACGTATATATATATATATATATATACACGGTTTCCAAGATATTTTTACCTAAAAATCACATCTATCAGCAATTGGTTCTCTAACCGACTTCAAACAAAAAAGGAGGAGGGAAGGTTTCGAAATCGTATATATATATATATATATATATATATATATATACGGTTTTCAAAATATTTTTGCCTAAAAATCGACATTTGTGTCAGTAACTAACTTGCATCATCAATATTCTAGGGTACCAGTTGTTTTAGAAAGTTGATATTTGAGAGCCAGATACGGTTAAGGATAAAACCACCCAGAAAAATCTGAAAATTGGATATTTATACCTGTAAAATGAGAATTTTACACTTAAAATTACAATGTTAATCTTATTACCTTAGATATGAAGATTACCAAAGATATTAGAGACCACTGCCGATGGGGCGGTGGCCATAAATGGGTCCCACAAATGGTGGGATACCACAACTGGGTACCTAGCAGCTAGACCAAGGGGTCCTCTTTACCTTCCTTAATAACAACCTGTCACTTGAAGGCGAGACGTCTCTGGGTAAGAGGTGCTATTTTAAGCAGATGAGGCTATAGGATTCTGTCAAGGCTTCACGCCGCATAGAAAGCCCACAGCTTTTCCACCGGGATTGCTCGCAGGATTAATGGATCCAGGGGTTTGGGATCCAAATATTCTATGCCTGACACCCAGCAGGTGCAAATGACATGTATGGGATGCAGGATACATGTAAAGTGGGATCATCAGGGATCCCCAAGTTAAAAGGTGGTAGTTGAATTGACAGTGTCGTGTCAAGAGTCCCACCACCCTTCTCAACTGTGTTATAGTGAGTTTCAACTGTGCACAGTCGAATGGCCTAGCTGTGGTTACGCATAGCTTTGCCTGTCGCATGCCCTGCGCGAAGTTCCAGTAAACGAGATGGGCTTGTCTATGCCACTCCTTGATTTGGTGAATTACGTAGCATCTTGCTGTGGGAATGACTACTAATTTGAATTTTCAGGTGAAAAGGGCCTTTGAGACGTCCCCTCTCATGCCATCGAGTCCGCTGCTTGGTTCATTTAAACGTCAGAGTGGTCCGGTACCCAGATAAGCCTGACTGTGTTATTTATTCGGTGCCAGGCGGTTGAGTTCCTCGAAGCATTCATAGACTATCCTCGATTGGAATCTTGATGCCCCAAGGGCCTGAAGTGCGATCAGACTATCTGAGAAGATGCTGATATGTTCCCTACTGTAAGTTTTCGCTTTACAGATCTGGGCATTTCTCATTTGCTATAAGGAGCCGAAATTCGCAATAGAGTCACGCTCTGACCACTCGTGACATCAACGTTTAGAAAATTGCAGAGAGTTTGCGCAAGCGTTCCAGCAGACAGTCTCCTCTTCTGTTGGAAAATGAGTACTTCTACTCAGATTCCGACAAATCCCAACTTTAGCTGACACCTTCTCCGAGGCGCAAAGTTTATCCGATGGCGACGAATATCACGATGTGGAGACGGCCCTGGTGTCCCAATCATTAGAAAATATTCGCTTTTCCATGAGGTTTCAAACATTTTAATGAAGCTTTAGTGTAGGAAGGCTCCTGGTGATGATGGAATAACCTTTGAGCTACCGACCCATCAACTTGCTGCCATCTTTCAGTAAGATCTTGCAGAAAGTAGTTTTGAATAGGGACTTTTGGACATTGAAAAAGCTTTCGACACGGTATGGCATGCTGGACATATTCACAAGCTCACTCAACACAATATACCCACCAACATCCTCAAATTCCTGTTATTCTATTTATCTAACCGCAAATCCCAAATTCATCTCCCTGAAAGTACATCTAACCAGTAGCATGTCGGAGCCGGCGTATCAATACTATTTGTATGTGAAAACTTCTTCACATTTTTACTTTTGGTTGGATATTAACTACTGTCTATAAATAAAAACAGAGCCACATCAAAAACAAAATATATTTTTGTAAGTGTAAAACAGACCTATAAAAATATTTAAAAATATTAATTGAATGTTGAAATTTCCATTCCTTTGTTTTAAGTTTTTTTCACATAAAGTTTTTTTCCATGCAATATCATTTAAAATTTTAATTTATGAATAATTATTATTGTTATTATTATGAATCGAAATCACAAAAATTGTCTCATCTCTTTTATTATTACTATACATTGATAAATTTATTCCGATTTATATTATTGGTGTTCCGTACCATAAACTAGCCTGGGTTTAGCCGTTATGGTCTAAGATCCTGCATTTGAAAAATCAACCCTCGTCTGTTAATTGAATGAAATAATGTTCAAAAGGCAGATAACAATATTATAAATGTATGAGTGCAATATCTTCCACCGTAGTCCTGCTGGCTATTAACATTAATTAATTAATTAATATGATATAGTGTCTTTGTTTGTTGCTCGAACAAATATAATTGTCTCTCTCTCTGCGTAGAACACATTTTTTGAAAATTTTATTACTGTGATATTATAAAAAATATATTTTATATAATAAATATAATTTATATGTAATTAAATTATTTGCAGCCTAAATAAAAAAATTTTTAAGTAATAAAATTTTCAAAAAATGTGTTCTACGCAGAGAGAGAGACAATTACATTTGTTCGAGCAACAAACAAAGACACTATATCATATTAATTAATATATTAATTAATTAATTAATGTTAATAGCCAGCAGGACTACGGTGGAAGATATTGCACTCATACATTTATAATATTGTTATCTGCCTTTTGAACATTATTTCATTCAATTAACACATGAGGGTTGATTTTTCTAATGCCGGACCTTAGACCATTACTAAGTGCGATCCATAAGGTTTACATGGTAGCTTCCCAGTAAAATACAAAAATTAATTTTTAAAAGTTTATTTGTTAACTAGCGTCTATTTATATCCATTGTTAGTATAGTTGCTATTCGGTTATTTTATACCAACGGAAGTGACTAACGTTCTTTGAAATTAAATTCTTGATATGAAATGGATAAATAGAAGCTTGCTCACAAAAAATATATAAATAAAATATATCAATAGTAAACAAAGAAATTAATAATGCATTCACATCAAGATAGAGAGAAATCATATGCGTTTCACTACTATAACATCTCAGGTAGCTCAGAGGCAGAGCGTTGGACTAGAATTCCAGAAATCGTGTTAGTTTTAGCGAATTTCTTGAAAGGGCATTAGTCTCGTACCGACTTCAAAATTTTGGAAAAATTTCTTCAAATGTCCATCGATCCTACCTAGTAGATGTCGAATATTACCATCTGTAAAATTTATATATATATATATATATATATATATATATATATATATATATATATATATATATATATGTCTGTAATCGCTCTAGCGGTCACAATTTTAATCTGATTGGAATGAAATTTGGTATTTGAGGCGCATTTGGTATTCAAAAGGTCATGGGTAAAATCGGATAAGGGGAAGGGAGGTTTAGAGGGAGGGGGAAACACAAAATTAGACATATCTACCTTAATATTCTAAAAATCGAAAAATGTATAAGTAGTAAAGTTGTAGGTACTAAATTTTACTGTAATTTTGTTCCTTATCATTTTTTGTATTACCATAGTGTTAAAATAGAGTAGAGTTAAAATAGTGCTGAATTGCAGTAAATATGATTTTCTAGAACTTTACCCCTTACGCATTTTTCGAATATTCTAATATTAAGAGAGATATTTTATATTTTGTGTTTTATTCTTTCTTTATGCCCGCCTTTCCCCTTGACGCATGTAATTTATTAATAAAATTGGCCTTGCAAATACTAAAATCATATACGAAATTTCGTTTTGATCAGACTAAAATTGTGACTGCTAAAAAGTGATTTATGTATTTGGGGATGTTCGCCAGTCTGTTCATCTGTCTTTCAGTCCGATTACTCAATTATGAAAACAGAACACTAACTAAAATGTTTTATGTTTTAGAGCTAATGAATGCTGTCCTCCGCTCGAGTGGAAAGTACCTATACATGCTTAAAACCGTAAAAAAATTTCAAATTTTGTCAAACTGGACATTTATCGTGAAATCTATAATATTTGTCAGTAAGCAAACTGAACCCTTAACACTGTCGATTTAATACTTCTTTCATTTTAATATATATATATATATATTAAAAATCACTATATATATATTAAATCACTTTTTGAGATTATCACAATATTAATACGAACAAAAAGACTACCTATGTATAAAAAAGAGAGATGTATGAGAGGTTCGCTATACTACTTTAAGGAACAATCGAAAATATTTTTAATTTCAATAAAATGAATTTCTTTTGCTTTCTTTGAAATTAAAAATTAGCATACATCAAAATGCATGTCAAAAAATCACAAAAATCTTGACATTATAATACCGAAAACTTGAGATACTCATTCCACGAAAAATTAAAACGCATGAGGAAAAACACACATAAATTTTTTCAGCATTTGATAACAAACGCTGTGCAATTTCCTTATTGCAGAAATGAAAAGTAGGTTAAAATAAATTTGACTATGATCCAAAAATAATTTTGTTGATCGTTATGGCATCATAAAAATAATAAAAATGTTTTTGGTCTATCTCATGTATCTTTCAAGACATCAAAAATAGTAGGTTTGGTAACAAATATACCATAATCACAAACAGTTAAGCTCTGATAATCCAAAAATAGATTTTTTTGTTAACACAACCAAAATTATAAAAATTATTTTTTAAATCTACTATGTTTGATTACAGAAATATTATTATTAAGGAAAAATCGACATAGGTCTGTTGAACTTTACCTCGTGTTTAGTTGAACTTTACCTCGGTTCTTGAAATCTACAAACGCTGTAGCTTTCCTTGCTTAATTTGATAAAAGATGTTTTTCAAAAACAATTCTATGAAAACCTGATAAAAGATGTGGTAGACAAAACACAATTTTTTAGGTTTTTATGACTTTATTAGGTTTAAAAAACAATAAATTGTGTTTTATTACATTCAAGTCCGGTGATGGGCCAAAAATAAACGATACTGTTTTATTCCAAAAATTGACCTTTTTACGCAAGTTTCCTAACTAGAAAAATGTTTGCTTCTGCAAGAGTATGGTGAAAACAGCAAATGACATCTACTATAGCCGTGCTTAGGTAAAAGGCAGTATTGAACGACTAATATTATGTTACGCGACTTCATGGAAAGTGATTTAACTGTGATTTTAAATCACAACTAAGCAACACGCTTAAAATAAGAGATCACCTGTCGTGAATTGTTGTAAATCGAAAAACGCTTACATGTGATTTACTGCCTGTAAAATATGAATTATTGCTTCTTCACTGTTTTTTTTATTTTTATTATTTATGAATATTTTTTGGAAACTTAAAACGCAGTAATGCGGAACAAAAATTAGTTTAGGAATACGTAAATATATTAAAGTTTACTACATATAAAGTTTACAACATATATTTTAATGATTAACATTCATAAAATGAATGTTGCAAAATACAGATAAACTTATTGCAAAATACAGATAAAAATATAATCATAACAGGTAATCAAAGTAAAAAAGAAGTACTTATATTTTTCAGTGGATAAAAGCAGTATAGTTTGAGAACTACTGGTTTTTTACTTTGAAAGAAGAATTAACTGCTTTTATATTTCAGAAATGTATAGCCAATTTGAAATATTAGACAAATTAAAAAATTATTATCCTGTTGAAATAACATTCTTAATTATTCATTTATAATTGGTATGTAGAGAATTATCGGAAAAATCTATTAGCATCCAAATTAATAAAAGGCAGTAAATGAAGTTTCTGACTTTTACCTTAGCACGGAAGTTCATGGCATTTTCTAAACAAGGTGTGCAGGTATGCAGGCTCAGAAATATAAACTTGTTAGGTACAAGTACAAAGAACAAGGCTTTGAGAGAAAGCTATCCAAGTACCCAAGTCCAGTTTTCTTCAGGTGTCCTACATATTTATCATCAACAACGGTTTGTCTTGAATGGAACAATATGATAACAAAGTAGGCACAGTAGATATATATCAACGCAACCAGCCACAGCACTCTATACTCGGATGTCTAATTAGCTAGTTTCCTCGAAGATTGAAAAAAATTCAATAGAGGCAGCACTAGTGGGGGAAGGGGGGATGTGGACACTTGTTTTGATTTTTGCATTGACATCAACATTAAACGTACTTAAAAAAAATGGAATTAACGGAAGATGACGTACCTGAAGGAAAATTAAAATTTGCCCAAGTTAGAGATCATGTTGTTCGGGATTTAAAACGATGGCTTGCATGTCGTAGCTTACCTGTTTCAGGTAATAAAATATACTTGTAGAGAGGTTAATTGTCGTTGATAATTCGTGTCTAATATGATGTCAAAAATTTAAAAAATTTGAAAAAATACGTTCAATAAATAATATTTAACCATATTTGATATTTAATGTAGAATTTAAAAATTCTTCAAAATCTTATATAGTGTATTCATAAAAGTCCAAAATAATGTTTAGTATTTTTTGTCGTAAGTAAAAATTAAAATTTAATTTAGGTCCGTCATAACGGGTCTAACAAAAATGATATTTAAGAAAAAAACCTGAGATTTCGGGTAATTAAGCTATCGCCGACATAAATAAAATTTATCCGAAATCTCAGTTGTTTTCTTAAATATATTTTTTTTATACCCGCCATACCGGAATTTTATTGGATAATCTCTTTATTAATATTACTATTTAAATATGTGTAAAAATCTGGGTTTCTTCATAAGAGCAATGCATTAAAAGTCGAACTTTAACATTATATAATTAATACAAGACCCCCGTAACCCCAACGTTTATAATTTATTTATATGCACTTCAACTAAATGTAAACAAAAAATCAAGCCTTAATTGAAGCTTCAGTGCTCATACATTCATAATGTCAATATCTTGATAAACTTACTAAGCTTGAGCATAACCTGATAAAATAAGCAATTACTAACCTTTGATACAGTCTTTTAGTACAAAAATAAGTATGTTTTTTTATATTTTAAATTGTTAAATCTGTTATTCGCGATAAATGAATCCACTCCAAACACTTTCTCTTGTCAACCTGCGGTTTTATAAAAGGCAGAAATCTTACACCATCCTGCTTGTATCGAGACGTACAATTCGCGAACGCACAATGTTTAGTGGGCATGATAATTTAACAGTTTAATATTTTATTCACAATATTTATTTTTTTAAATAATAATAAGACATACGTTTACCATTGACAGCAACTGACAGCTCTGCGAGATTTTTTTTAAATCTTCAGAGAAAACTGGCTACTTATCTTTACACCCATAATCTATCATTTATATATCAAAAGTTATACTACATTTTAATTTTTAGGTTGCAATATTTAATTCAGTAAAGTTGAAAATTCACTAAAGATGAAAATTTAAAGACTACTTCATTGGAAAGTCTTCATGTATTTTGCTGAAGTTTTTCTTTGATACTTATATTCAGAAGTCGTGTGAGTATTTATAAACCCCTGTACCAATATTTCATTTATTAAATGGCTTCTTATACACAGAAAATAAATTTTTTTTCAATTCGTTTATTATGTACAAATATCTCAAACATATGCACACAGTATTTGAAAGTTTATTATATTAGAAGTAATAAGACTTCCTATTTATAATACGAAAACTTTTGGTGAATACAAATAAAGAACAGGAAATATAGGCATTATTATAAGGCAATTAATAATAATCATATATTGTAAAATAGTTAACATAATCAAGGTCAATTAAAATTCCTACAAAAGTAAAATAGGAAATTTTTCTACTTTGATGTACATACTTTTAATTATTAAATGAAAAAGATATTTGAAATTTTTGTAAAATCATAAAAATGAAAGAAAAAAAATTTTTTTGCACTTTCGGGACTAAAATGACAACTTTACTCCCTCCAAATAGGTACTAAAGTAGTACTTTTTCTCCCATGGGAGAAAAAGTAGATTTTTTAGCAAATTTCCTCCAAAGGAAATGCAGCCATTGTTTTTGCACCAATGTTGGAATTTCGTAAAAATTTCTTCAAATGTCCATCGATCCTACCTATTAGATGTTATATTAATTTGTATATATATATATATATATATATTGGAGAATAATTTTTTTTAATACTCCACTGTATAAAAATTTATTATTGATATTTTTTCATATTTTTATTATTCAAAGAATTTATATAATTATTGGTTTATGCTAGTTGAGAATTTGCATAGTTTCAACAGGCATTGGCTTAGATCAGAAATGACTTGCGTATATACAAGCTTACTTTAATATTTCAGCACATATTTAAAATCAGTTACAAAAGTAATCTCATGAACTGAGTTACAAAAAATCGTCTCATCAAGGAGTTACAAAAAATACTTCTTTCAGTTCAGTTAAAAAGAGTATTTCTCTCTGTTAGTTACAATAGTCCTCTCATCGAGGTAGTTACAAAAATTAGTTGGCTCAGTAGAGTCACAAAAAAAAATAGCTACAAAAAGAAGACAATTACTAAAATTAGTTGATTCACATCAATTAATCAGATGGTATTTAAAATTTTATTTCTTCAATTTACAAGTTGAATATTTTTTTATGGATTGTGCTGAAATATCGAATGGGCGAATTAATGGTTTCTATCTGATTGTATCTAAGTATATTTTTTTTTGTATAATTTATTTAATTCACTATTCCGAAACTTGTGGTCTCTCAAACTTGTAACAATTCAATACACATTCTATACACACTTTTGGTGTACAATTTATATTTTATGTGAATATGCATTGACGTTTTCAATTTATAACTATATTGTTTGTATACGCTTGGTTTTTTTTGGCCGTGTATTTTTTCTTTACAGAAGCGTAATGTCTCTTTATATACAACTATGTATCTGAATTAAATTTGTAATCCATATTTATATTTTTGCAAATCAGACATATTTGAACATATTTTTTTTTTTACTGTAGTTTTCTTTTACTACAGCTCAATTTAGCACATATTCATGTAATCCCTTTTTTCATAACTTGTACAACCAATGTTAGTGTTTTAAGGATAGTTGTACTATCAGTGTATTAGATTAGAAATTATTTATTTCAAATATATTTTATCTTAACATATATTTGTTTTGTTCCCTTTTTTGTACCTTTTATTTTTTTTCAGATTCGAATCACTTGTCGATAACTAAGACACTTACTGGATAGTAAAGATCTTACTACCTCAATATTATCTTTTTTAATGGGCCCAGCTTTTATTGAAAGACTTTCGGTTCAACGTGTTATCTTTTTTTATATTTACGTGTATGGCGTTAGGACCGATCGTTTTCTAATTTTCATAATTCCACATACAATACTCTGCTTTGGATTTTTTTTCTAAAGTACCGTATATTTAGTTTTCATTATTTTTTTTTTAAAATACATCATAATAACTTTTTAATTAAAATTACTAAATTAACTTAAATTTCACATTTATGAAAATAATTGATAATTCAATTATTTTCTATAAAGTGTTTAGTTTCTTTTTAAAACTAAACACACAATTTTTTTTAAATTAAACCCTAATTCTATTTTTTTACATACACATATGGAAGCAGAGCAAATATCCATATGTGTCTTTTGTTTTCGATAGTTTTCACAAAGCTCGACTTGTGATTCTGAAATTCTTTTTGAAAGTTGAAATGATTATAATTTTTTCTTTATATTTATACATTTATATCTTTTACATTTTCTTTAATTCTATAATTATATTTAACTTAGTACTAATTTTTTTTCTCTTTCTTCTATTTTGTTTGTGGTTTAAATTTTCATTATGCCGAGAACAACTCGTAATACACCAGGTACCCCAGGAGATGACGATCCTCCAGCTGCACCAGATGACGTATTCATCACGCCTCATCAAGTATCAGCGGTTAACTTAGCGGCTATAACTACGCAGATGCACACTACAGCTCAACAGTTCCATGCGTCAGTGCTGCACGTTTCGGATGTACAGCAACAAATACAACAGCAAAGCAAGCAGATAAGTAGCATTACCGATGCCTTGGCAACAATTACAACTGCTCTATCAATTAATAATACTAGTTCAAATCAATTAACTTCAAATTTTAGTTTTTTTGCAAAACCGAGTATAGATTCCTTTATAAATAAAATCACTATTCTGGACATTTCGGTTCCAGAAAATATTATACAGTTTATTGTCGATACTCAACATTTAGTTGATATTAATTTTTTACCTATAGACGTTCTTTTGAAATCTTTAATCAATAGGTGTGCTTCGAACGCACAAACATTTTGGTCTACTTGTTTGGCTGACTCTTTGTCTTGGCAAAATATTAAACATAATTTATTACAAGTTTATATTCCACCTTTGACTAAACAGATATTAATTGATAGATTAGTCCGGCGAAATCAACCTGACACTGAAAAATTTTCGACATTTGTTCCTTCAATAATAAAATTCGCGAACATCCTACTTAATGATTCATCTGAATCCGAAATCATACAAATTATTTTTGCTCATGCCAATAATTCTGTACTATCTATACTTGGTTTATATCAAATTCCCGATACTTATAAAGATTTGTATCAACTAATCACTAAAATTGAGGAAATTCAAGCGCGAATAACTACAACACCCGTCAGTGTAAACGTTACTTCAATTCAAAATACGCATAATGACTCTAAATTTTTTTGTACCTTCTGTAAAGGTACTAATCACAATTTTAAATATTGTTTTAAAAGAAAGAAGGATAATATAAATGTTAGTACTACGGTTCCAAAAAACTCGCAATAGACCCCAAGTTTCTTATTAATGATGTTATTTTAAATTATACTATTTTACCCCTACAAACCATTTTCATTCAAGGTTATCCTTTATTAACACTTTTTGATTCCGGTGCTACTGTTAATGCTATTAAAACTGCGACTTTTAACAAGTTAAAAGCTAACAATAGAAACATCGTCACCGAATCAATTGATAAAACTGTTTCTTTGCCGGGAAATAATTTTTTAAAATGTAATTTAACTGCGAAACTTCATTTTAAATTGGCTAATTTTTCATGGACTCAAACTTTTTTTATAGTAGATTCATTACCGTTTGAGGTAATTTTAGGTGTTGCCACACTTAAAAATTGCAACATCATTTTGGACTTCTTTAAGTCGACGATCAAATTTTATTTTCATCCTAATGTTGAAATACCGTTTTCGGGTTTTTGTAATAATAATCGAATTATTAATACCATTGTCGAAGCGAAAGTAAATCTTAATAGCAAACAAACCAAAGTGTTGCAAACACTTCTTCAAAACTTTAAATCGATTTTTTCTGACATTCCTGGTCTTGCCAAGGGTTTTGAATATAAAATTAAGTTAATCGATAACATTCCGGTTTGTAAAGCTCCTTACTATCTGGCACCCGATAAAGCCAAACTTTTGGACGAGCATGTTCAAGAGCTTGTTACACAAGGGGTACTTTCTCCTTCGAACTCTAATTATAGCTCACCCGTCTTCTTTGTTAAAAAGAAAGACGATTCTTATCGGTTAGTCGCTGACTATAGGTTTGTTAACAAACATATAGAGTTTGATCCGATGAGTTCAGCCAGTATGGCTCATATTTTCGCTAGCTTAGGTAATTCGAAAGTGTTTACACTCCTCGACATGAAATCCAGTTTTCATCAGATAAAATTATCAGATGACTCGAAACATGTCACCGCGATCGTCACACAATATGGTCTGTTTGAGTACAATACCATGCCTTTCGGGCTAAAGGTGGCTAGTCAATCATTAGCTCGTTTTTTAAATTCCAGTCTCGCAGAATTTCGTCATAAATTTCTTCTTATTTATTATGACGATTTAATTGTACATTCACCCGACATTGAATCACATTTAAATCACCTGAATCTCTTGTTCACTAAAATAAAGTCTATCGGTATCACTATTAATCCTTCTAAGGCTCGATTTTGTATGTCGAGGGTACGTTTGTTGGGTAGCGTAATATCCGCTGAGGGACGCTTTATAGACCCTATTAAGGTGCAAGCAATCAATGACATGCCAACTCCAAAAAACGTCAAAGAAGTTATGCGTCTAGTTGGGGCTGCGGCTTTTTACTCCCGCTATATTCCCATGTTCAGTCAGATTGTAGCTCCGTTAAACGATTTAAAAAAGAAGGGTGTTAGGTTCAAAATTACTAAGGTTCATCTTGATGCAATCTCTACTTTAAAAAAATCTTTAGTAAGTGCGCCTGTCTTAAAACATCCTAATTTTGACAAACCTTTTGTGCTACAAACTGACGGATCAGCTACTGGTCTGGGCGCGGTATTACTTCAAAAGTATGATGACGGTTTGCACCCCATTATGTACTGTTCTCGAAAATTGAATCCAGCCGAATTAAAATATAACAGTCATGAATTAGAACTTCTCGCAGTAGTGACGGCCCTAGATAAATTTAAAGATTTTTTAACCGACCGCAAGTTTACTCTACAGACTGATTGCAGGTCGTTATTGTGGATTTTTAATACCCCCAATAAATTTAATAAATTATCTAGGTGGATCCTTAAAATTTCGAGATATGACTTTACCCCGGAACATATTAAGGGCAAATTGAACAATATGGCCGATTTTCTATCTAGGTTATACGAAACTGACCATTTAATAGTGAACAAATTTTCTGATTCAAATCAACATTCAGGCAAAAATTTCATTAAAGTTAAAGAGTTGCATAGCAATGATCCAGCTTATGCAAACCTTTTAAAAAAGATAACCAATACTTTGGATCAAACTGACTTAGAATTGGTGAATGAAGAAATCAGGAACAATGCGCAACTGAACTTTATTAACGTTTTAGCTAATACAAATTTTGATTACCTTTCTGTTAAAAACGAGCAACGTAACTCTCCCGAATGTAAAATCATTTATCAAAACCTTAAGGCTCAGATGAATGTCCCTAATTTTTGCATAAAGGATGGGTTAATTTATAAGTTCGTCGGAAGGAATCGACTAAAACGTATATTTTTACCAGATAATTTACTCGATTACGTTCTTCGATATTATCATGATTCCAAGTATGCTGCGCATAATTCAGTAATTAAAACATTCCGTGAAATTAGTAAAATATTTTACTACAAAAACCTCTATGCAAAAGTAAGGGACTATTTCAGAACCTGTAAAGTGTGCCAGGCTATAAGGCCATATACACGTAACGATAGGGTTCAGTTGAGTAGTTCCGTGCCGGAGTATACCCTACATACTTTGTACGTCGACTTTATCGGTCCTATTATTAGATCAAGTGAAGGATTTAAATATATTTTTTCTATTGTAGATGGATTTTCAAAATTTGCTTTCGCCTTTCCATGTAAAAGGCAGACCAGTGACGTTGCCATTTCACTGATACAGAAGATTTTCCTGCAAAACGGATATCCGACGGTTGTTGTAGCCGACAACGGACCAGCCTTTGCATCGATCAAGTGGAAAACCTTCTTATTTAATAATGGTATTAGAGCTGCCTACTGTTCGAGCTATACACCATCTTCGAACAAGAGCGAGTGCCTCAATCGACAGATAAAATATAATTTAGGATGCATTCTCAAAGAATATTCTGTACAACATAAAAATTGGTCTAAATTTTTGAGTTTTGTAATTTTCAATTACAACAACTCCTACAAAAGTACAATCGACTCAACACCAGCTGAAGTTTATTTTGGTAGAAAGTTAATGACGCCGTTTGTGATTATAAACGAATTAACTGAGTTAATCACGAGTTCTGCTAAACCATCACAAGCACATATACAAGATGCGTTAAAGATTGCTCACCAACAACGAGTCAACCAAACTTTAAATAAACCAACGCTGTCTAAATATAAAGTGGGTCAATTGGTCATGGTTAAAAACTTGGCCCCGAATATGAACAAGAATATCGCACCTAAATTCGCTTCAAAATTCAATGGACCGTACAAGATAATAAAGTTCACTACACCAACTTCAGTTAGGCTAAAAGCTCCAAAATCTAATAAGAAAACCTTCGGCATGTCGATATACAACATTCGGCCATACTATCTCAGAGGATATCAAGGGAATGGTAACGTTACTGCATCCTAATTAAACATCTAAATATATTTAAATCTTCACGTCTAATCCACATTTGTAAGATTTTTCATTCATCTATTCATGTCATTCTTGGTTTAATATTTTCCAATTAGCATGTCGCTAATTTTTTTGGCCCCCTGGAGTGGAGAATAATTTTTTTTAATACTCCACTGTATAAAAATTTATTATTGATATTTTTTCATATTTTTATTATTCAAAGAATTTATATAATTATTGGTTTATGCTAGTTGAGAATTTGCATAGTTTCAACAGGCATTGGCTTAGATCAGAAATGACTTGCGTATATACAAGCTTACTTTAATATTTCAGCACATATTTAAAATCAGTTACAAAAGTAATCTCATGAACTGAGTTACAAAAAATCGTCTCATCAAGGAGTTACAAAAAATACTTCTTTCAGTTCAGTTAAAAAGAGTATTTCTCTCTGTTAGTTACAATAGTCCTCTCATCGAGGTAGTTACAAAAATTAGTTGGCTCAGTAGAGTCACAAAAAAAAATAGCTACAAAAAGAAGACAATTACTAAAATTAGTTGATTCACATCAATTAATCAGATGGTATTTAAAATTTTATTTCTTCAATTTACAAGTTGAATATTTTTTTATGGATTGTGCTGAAATATCGAATGGGCGAATTAATGGTTTCTATCTGATTGTATCTAAGTATATTTTTTTTTGTATAATTTATTTAATTCACTATTCCGAAACTTGTGGTCTCTCAAACTTGTAACAATTCAATACACATTCTATACACACTTTTGGTGTACAATTTATATTTTATGTGAATATGCATTGACGTTTTCAATTTATAACTATATTGTTTGTATACGCTTGGTTTTTTTTGGCCGTGTATTTTTTCTTTACAGAAGCGTAATGTCTCTTTATATACAACTATGTATCTGAATTAAATTTGTAATCCATATTTATATTTTTGCAAATCAGACATATTTGAACATATTTTTTTTTTTACTGTAGTTTTCTTTTACTACAGCTCAATTTAGCACATATTCATGTAATCCCTTTTTTCATAACTTGTACAACCAATGTTAGTGTTTTAAGGATAGTTGTACTATCAGTGTATTAGATTAGAAATTATTTATTTCAAATATATTTTATCTTAACATATATTTGTTTTGTTCCCTTTTTTGTACCTTTTATTTTTTTTCAGATTCGAATCACTTGTCGATAACTAAGACACTTACTGGATAGTAAAGATCTTACTACCTCAATATTATCTTTTTTAATGGGCCCAGCTTTTATTGAAAGACTTTCGGTTCAACGTGTTATCTTTTTTTATATTTACGTGTATGGCGTTAGGACCGATCGTTTTCTAATTTTCATAATTCCACATACAATACTCTGCTTTGGATTTTTTTTCTAAAGTACCGTATATTTAGTTTTCATTATTTTTTTTTTAAAATACATCATAATAACTTTTTAATTAAAATTACTAAATTAACTTAAATTTCACATTTATGAAAATAATTGATAATTCAATTATTTTCTATAAAGTGTTTAGTTTCTTTTTAAAACTAAACACACAATTTTTTTTAAATTAAACCCTAATTTAATTTTTTTACATACACAATATATACAAATATATATGTATATATATATATATATATATATATATATATATATATATATATATATATATATATATATATACAAATATATATATATATATATATATATATGTACTTCTTAAAATGTCTGTGGACTCTCTAGCCGGCACAGTTTAATTCGGATTGGAATGAAATTTGGTATTTTAGGCGCTTTTGGTATTCTAAAGGCCAAGTACGTCTAATGGGTAAAATCGGACGAGGGAAAAGGAGGTTTATAGGGAGGGGGAAACACAAAATTTGACTATTTCCCTTAATATTTGAAAAATCGAAAAATTTATCAGGAGTAAAGTAGTAGGTACTAAGTTTTACTGTAATTTTGTTTCTTATCATTTTTCTGTTACACTAATATTTACATAAATATTGACAATTAAAGATGAAAGGGTATATTCTAAATATCTCTGTTCACATTAGAGTTTGAGAAAAATGATCAAGTAATGAATTGTAGCAAACTTGATTTTCTACAACTTTACTCCTTTTACATTTTTCGATTATTCTAATATTAAGACAGATATTTAATATTTAGTGTTTGTTTGACACGAATACATGTAATATATTTTATTGTAAAAAACTTTTTAAAAAAAGTTCAACCTATTTCAAAAAACACAAAAAGTCACTATATTAAAAAGCTAAAAATAACAATTTACAGATTTAATCCAAGACAATTCTTGCCCAAACCTACTACGTATAATTTAGTATATGTAAATATACAAGGTATATTGAGTTTGATCACGACTGTAACGCTTAAAAATATTGATCGTAGGCATGAACGAAAAGAACGAAATGAGATAACGAGCTGAAATGTGTTCTAGAGCAAAAAAGTAAGGTCAAGTTCTTTAATGGGCAAAATCGGACTATATTTGGGCAAAACTGCTTATCTTTGAACCCATTGGAACGTGTTTCCTTTCGCTCGGGGCGGGGTGGGGGGTATACATCTTTGAAACTGTAAGAGATAGAAAAAAATTTGTTAACAAAAAATCTTTTTTTTTTTAAATAAACAAGGTTTGTTTGAAAAAGATTTTTATAAAGTCAATAGTTTTCTCATAATTTGTGATTATATGTTCCTCGGAAAGAATTGTCAACATTTCGAATACGCAGAATTGTTAACAATTTAATCATTGATAAACAGCTCAGTATATACTGGGTATTCAAACATGTAAGTCAGTAAGTTGTTATATTACTTAACAGTCGAACATAGAATCTCCTCCTTCTTTTTATGGAGTTGGTTAAAATAAACTATAAAATTATTTTATCAAAATTTTGTTTTAATTTTGAAACCAATTTTGATTGTCGTTTCCATAGTAACTATAAACTATAATCGTTATTTATCGTTCTATTTTGGCTATTAATAAATTTAATTTTTGCAAATACTAAAGTCATATCAGATATTATATTTCATTTTGATGACACTAAAATTATGACCGCTAGAGAGTGATTTATGTATTCTAAGGAAATTCGCTAAGTTGACGCAGCTCCTGCGTAACGAATTTTTTGTCCATGGGAGAAAAAGTTAATTTAATACGTTAATTACAAACTCCACTCGCGGGATTAAAAGAGTCACTTTAGAGTCCCATGGTTAATAATATACTATTTTTGTTTTTCATTTTTTATTTCTGAAGAAGGAACTGTGTTCCGAAACTAGTCAAATAAAGTGATTATACGAAAATTTCAAATATTTGTTTTATTTAATAATTAAGAGAAAATGTTTCGAATAAAAGTTGTTAGTCTATTAATAATGAACAACTTTTATTCATTTTCCCAAATACCAAATGAATAAGGCACAAAATGATTATACAATTTTTAAATAAGAACACAGCTCACAGCTGTGGCCCAAAGTACATTAATTAGATAAAAGTTTATTAAGATCTATTTCCAAACGAGAAGTGATTATTTTATACTGAGAAAATTTGCTGACGCAAGTTGACGCCGCTCCTCCGTAACACACTTGTTTCCAAATTTAGTTAAAAGACTAATTAATCTTCGAATAAATTATCTTAGAGATGGATGGGTAAAGTGTCGGTTTTAATTTTCAATTTTCAATGTAATTTTTAGTCCATGAATGCTTCGAGGAACTGAACCACCTGGCACTGAATAACACAGTCAGGCTAATCTGGGTACCGGGTCACTTTGGTGTTAAAGGGAACGAAGTAGCGGACTTGTTGGTACGAGAGAGGTCATCTCAAACGCCTCTTTCATCTGCCTATCATTCCCATAGAGAGATGCTCCGTAATTTACCGGATCAAGAGGTGGCTGCGACAAGCTCATCTCGATTACTGGGACTTTGCGCAAGGCATGCGACAGACCAAGTTGTGCATAAGCACAGCTAGACCATTCGACTGTGCTCGATTGAAACTCAATAGAAATGCAGTTGAGAAAGGTGGTGGGGTTCTTGACTACCACCTTCATAACTTGGGTATCTCTGATGATCCCACTTGTTAAGCCTGTATGGAAGACGATGAAACCTCCAAACATGTTATATGCACATGCAGAAACCTGCAGTGTATCAGGTAGAGAATGTTTGGGTCCGAAACCTTGGATCCACCAATCCTGGACGCAATCCCGGTGGAGAAGTTGTGGGCCTTCAGTGTGGTGTCTGGCCTCGACAGAATCCTATAGCTTCATCTGCTTAAAATAGCACCTCTTACTCGGAGACGTCTCGCCTTCGGGTGAAACGTTATTCTCAAGGAGGACACAGAGGTCCCCTTGGTGTAGGTACTAGGGACCCATTTGCAGTACTCCTCTTTCTAATAATTATTATTATTCAATATAATTTTTATAAAAATGATAAAAATTTATCAAAACATACCGTGTCAAATATAAGTTATTATTTCGAAACTTTGGACAGTTAAATTACTACATTGAATATAAATTTTCAATGTCAAACAAATTCATTATTCAAAAATGCATTCATAATAATAAATTCAATTTGAACATGTTTGTTTATGTAAATAATACATATACATACATACATACATACATACATATTATTGGTAGTTAACATAAAATTAATTGACAAAGTCACACCAAACTGAACTAGGAAAGAATATTTTATACTATTTTAAACGTACATAGTTGTAAGGTCTTGTGTGGCGTATTTAAGGTGAGTGCCTATCCCCTATTTGATTATAATTAAAATAAAATAACTACAAAATTATTTACCTATTTAACCCGACTTCAAAAAGGAGGATGGTTCTCAATTCGTCTGTGTTACCTCAGAACTCAGTCATTTATGAACCGATTTTGAATTTTTTTGTTTTAAAGGGTTTAGTTTCCCATTGGTCCCATTGGCACCAAATCGCATTCTGATGAGGGAATCCCCGGGAAATCGAGGAAAATCCTCATTTAATATGTGATAACCGATTTCTGTGATTTTTTTTTTTTTAAAGGGTATACTCATTCATAATGGGAAAATAAGAAAATTTTTTTAAAAACCGACTTCAAAAATATTTTTTACAAAAAAGGACCGACGCCAAAAAAAATATTTTTACAAAAAAAAAAACAAAATGCATGTAAAAAAACTGAAAATCTGTTGTAAAAAAATGCTTTAAAAATTAAAAAAATAAATAAAACGGTTAAAAAAAAATGTGTTATAAAAAAATGCACTAAAAATTAGTAGGTCGTTTAGTTGGTCTACCCATATTTAGACAAATAAAATCAGTTATAGAACTTCAAAGTCACTAAAAAGCGAGAAATAAACCATATTTTAAAATGGGAACCCGACTTCAAAAATCAAATATATAACAAAAAATGCACTAAAAAGAAAAAAAATAATTGCATATTCTTGTGCCAATTTTAGTTCACCTAAGCAAAAATTTTTAAATATATATGTACAATTATTGTTATTTTTGGAGGTGGTGTCCAAAAGTTATGTGAATTTCTCTATGCTGACACCGCCTCCAAAAATAACAATAGTTGTACATATATATTTAAAAAATTTAGCTTAGGTGAACTAAAATTGGCACAAGAATATGCAATTATTTTTTTTACTTTTTAGTGCATTTTTTGTTATAGAATATTTGATTTTTGAAGTCGGGTTTCTATTTTCTCAAAATATGGTTTATTTATTGACCTATTCAAGAAGATAGTGCAGTCGTATCAGTCAAAGCAAAAAGTATAAAATACTCTATGTTCAACTGACCTATTACAACTACGCCAACTGAATATATCCAGTATAACATACACTCAAATTCAATACATTTGAAACAGTAGTAGTAGCAAACAGGAAGCCGAAGCCTGGCAAGTAAACATTTCTAGCAAGGCTTTTTTAGCGACCCCTTAGAAACCCATACTCCCATACTCTTCATTCCTCTACTATATTTGTTTCGTTTCCTCTAGCCATGTGTTCGTTATCGAAACGACCTGCCTTCTTTGCAAATGACAAGACAGAACTTCACTTTAGTTGTTTTACCTCAAATTCCCCCATTTCGGTTGAGTCAAAGGTTAGGTACCTCATACTGACTCTGAAAGGGTATTCTGCCATAAGAGAGTATCATCCGCCCCATCATAGCCTGGAAAGATCTTACTGTCCTCTAACCTCATGAATGATAGATGCCTCCTGAGCCTGCAGTGACCGATAAGCACTCCAACCAGGAGGTAACAACATGTAGTTACCTAAATAACAAGAGGTATATGTAGTGATTCCGCAGGAGCGAGGCCACTACAAGATCAAACAACAAAGAACGCTATTTGTTAGTCTCGTAGAGATTCGGATGCCTGCCGAAGTTGCATATATATTAGTACGTACTCTAATTTATATGTCGCTGTCCTGACAATCTCGTTTACGCAAATAACTTGCAAAAGACGATGCTTCGTTCTCTACTGAAGCAAGAACTGACTAGTTGATTATCCTAAACATAGAAACGAATCTTATCAAGGTTAACGAAAATAGCAACTTTTACAAACAATTTATTGACAATCAAGCTGAAATTTCTCCTCTATTAAAAAAAATGTCAATAGGCTATCTTACTAGTTATAAATAAAGGAACTTTTTACATCAAAATTTACGGGAAATAAAAAAATAAATAATAGTTTAAAAAAACTAAAAAAACACGCTTTTATAGAAAATCCAACTAAAAAATAGAAAATAAAATTAAATAAATTTGAATTAAGAAAAGTGTAAATAAGAAACAAATGTATATTAATGGAAAAAAGCGTGGGGTGCATAGTGTCAATAGTTATGCCATTAATATACATTTGTTTCTTATTTACACTTTTCTTAATCCAAATTTATTAAATTTTATTTTCTATTTTTTAGTTGGATTTTCTATAAAAGCGTGTTTTTTTAGTATTTTTAAACTATTATTTATTTTTCATTTTTTAGTTGAATTTTCTATAAAAGCGTGTTTTTTAGTTTTTTAAACTATAATTTTTTAAACTATTATTTATATTTTCAATACTTTTCAATAAGTGTTTTTAATCAGGGGCTTTTCAGAAGTTTCACTTCTACCGTGTGCACACACACACATTTTTTTTTTAAGTCAGTAACTTATCTGGGAAATTGATGAATCCTGGCTAATCAAATCAGAATAATCGGATATTTTAATCGAATTGTTGCATTGTCATCGGTCTTTGACAGGTGTGCAAAATTTGAATTAAATCTGATCGTTCAAAGTAGGAGAAAATCGAGCCCAAAAGGGTCGGTTACATACATACATACATACAAACATACATACAGGTGAAACTAATAAAAAGCGTATAAAAACTGTCAAAACGCTTGGCTATTTTGTTATTATTATCGTTTGGTCTCGACTGACGGCGGACCCTTAAAGTCATAATGCCACCCGGGCCCCTTAGACCCATCCCGACGCTATATTCACTCGCCCTAGTCCCATACCCTCTCTCCAATTCATAAAATTTATACATACGCTACTGCTTGGTTTAAATACAGTTAGTTATATATAGTTACTTACTTCTTCTGCATGTACACAGTTTAACATTATTTATGAGTTTACGAACAAACAAATAACATTCATTTGTTTATTAAACATAATGTATGTTTAAGTATTTGTACTAACAACTTCATAAGAGACGTTCGTCTATGGAAAAATTTTACAGTTCATTTGTTCGAAAACCGAAATTCATTCGGTTTTCGAAAAAAAAATGTTTAAAAGAAACGATGTTAGTATTTTTGGTATTGAACAAAATTTTATTCAAAACATTTTCGATAACCAAACTAATTCAGTAAAAATTGACTGCTTACTTATTTCACATAAAATCACTGCTACGATATTGAGCGTTTTCACATTTACCGACACCAACACCGACACGACATCAGCACAGCACCGATTATATTGGCAGAATATCGTATAATATACCCATAACGACACGACACCGACATGTCGGCATGAGATTACGCGTCTACCGACAATTATACGGACATTTGATTATCCTGATAGGGTCCTGTTCAAATTAATCCGGATAATTGAAGATCTACTGTATATCAAAATTTTCAATTCGATATTTCCTCATTCTTCCCATTTTTAAAGATAAATTCTGCGAACAGTAAAAAGTAAAAGATCGGTAAAAAGGTTTAGTTAAAAATTTGAAAGATTTCCAAACAGTAAAAAGATCGGTAAATAGAACATACGAATGTTTAACGCACTCTTATAATCCAACTATTGGCGAATCGAAAAATTGTTTCTTGTAAACTTGCGTCTATTTATTTCCATTGTTAGTATGTTTGCCTTTCGGCTATATTATACCAACGCAAGCGCCTAGCGTTTACTTTATTCGACATTTAAGTTATATGTTCTAGGAATAGAGGCAAAATTTGAAATTTAATTTCAAAAAAACCTAGAGTTTTCTTTGATTATTTTAATAATCATCACATATGTCTGAAGTAATTGGTCTAGAATGCCCGAGGTCATGGGTTCAATCCCCATCATTAGATGTGTATGATTTTTCGTATCAATCATTTGATGTCAAAAATGATATCAATTTTCAGACATGTTACTTAAATGTCAAATAAAGCAAACGCTAGTTGCTTCCGTTGGTATAATTTAACCGAAAGGCAACCATACTAACAATGGAAATAAATAGACGCTAGTTTACAAAAAAACAATTTAAAATTTGTGAATAGTAAATAAATAATACAATGGCATCAAAAATGATAGTGAAGGATCATATGCATAGCACTACCATAACATCTAAGGTAGCTCATTTGGTATAGCATTGGTCTAGAATGCCAGAGGCCGTGGGTACGATACCCATCCCCAGATGTGTATGATTTTTCATATCAAGCATTTTATGTCAAAAAATGGGATCGAAAAATGTTTCGAGTAAATTTTACAGCTTACAGGTCTACAGCTGTTTATCAAAAATTTGTTATTCATTTTCTCAAACAGTTATTTATGCAATACTGGAAAAATTTTCGAATTTTGGATATTGGTTTTATATTTTTAGCGATTTGTTTAAAAGGAAACTCTCTCCAGCTGGAGAGTTTGTATGTATGAACGTGCGAATCTAAGGAACTGCCAGTTCAATTTGAAAAATTTTCCATTTCGTGTGTGGTTGTCGCATCGCAGCAGCTAGGCTGAAAACCGAATATATCTACGGGGCGATGGTATTTTTTAAATGTTCTATCATATAAAAACATTATTCTGGACTTGTAACTACTTCCTTTCTGTCATAAATTTCTGGCAATCTTTCTCTTTATATTTTTCATTCCTTGCTTGAGTAAGGTCATTATTGACCGATAAGATATCAGACAATAAATAGACAGCAGACAGAGTTCACTCATATTTATTTAAACCTGACAGATTGATCGAGCTGTTAAAACCGCTCCGCTTGGAATTGGAAGTTTGCTGGTTCGATACCCAACCGAGACAGTTTGTCAATTAAATTGTTTAATACTTAATAAATACTTACGGTTAATTAACTTAACTGCCAGCGTATGAGCAAGTACGAAAGTAACCGGACATACTTTTCGCACAGCCTACAAATTCCTAGCCTATACACAAATGTCTTGTCTTTTAAGGGTCGGTAAAAAAGGGATAGAAAGGCTTCCTTGCCATGCTTTGACCTGTCCTTTGTTCTTACTGCTACACTCAATTTTTCATTACACTTATAAAGATATTTTTACTTGTGAAAAGTTTTATCCTTTGGTAATTATAATGAATGATAATAATAATTAGAAAGAGGGGTACCGCAAATGGGTCCCTAGCAACATTCGTCTCGCCTTCACCTAAAGGCGAGACGTCTCCATGTAAGAGGTGCTATTTTAAGCATATGAAGCTATAGAATTCTGTCGAGGACAGACGCCACACATAAGGCCCACAACTTCTCCGCCGGGATTGCTTCCAGGATTGATGAATGCAAGGTTTCGGACTCATACATTCTATACCTGACACCCTGCAGGTTTCTGCAGGTGCATATAACATGTATGGAGGTTTCATCGACCATCATACAAGCCCTACAAGGGGGATCATCAGAGATCCCCAAGTTTTGAAGGTGGTAGTTCAGTCGACAGTGTCCTGTCAAGAGCCCCGTCACCCTTCTCAACTGCATTCCATTGAGTTTCAACCGAGCACAGTCGAATGGCCTAGCTGTGCTTATGCACAACTTGGTCTGTCGCATTCCCTGAACAATGTCCCAGTAATCGAGATGAGCTTGTCGCAACCACCCCTTAATTCGGATAATGAATGATAAGTCAATATATTTTAAGTGCACTAAACAATTGTCTTTAAGTGTTGTTGTGACAATAGTGTAAGTACTTGTCCATGCACAACAACGAACATGAACGCAACCCAATATTATAATATTATTATAGCTCCCAATTCATCATCAAAACAATCAAAACTATAAACTAAGGTCGAGTAACCGGTCAAGGTCCTCTAATTACTGATAATTACAAATGTCTATCGTGCATTATATCAACAGCAATAAATATCTTATGTGCTTGTGTACACAAATACACTTCAGTGACAAAATTATGCAGTCACAATAGACAAACGAATGAAAACTTCAGAAAAACTAGTATCGAATTCAAAAATTCGTACATAGCTTAAGAGGTTGTAATGAAAGTGGTGGGGGTTAATCAACCAAAATTAATTGTAAAGTTCGTGTACCTCAAAATACACGAATTCTAACCACGTTAAAAGATTTTTTAAATTAATTATTAATAAAATTATTATCAAATAAAAAAATAAATAATAAATTTTAAAAATAATTTTATTATTCTTTTTTATTTTAATTTTTGTTAATAATTATTTATTTAATTTTAATTACACTGACGTTGACAAGCCTATTGTGACAATCTAAAATACAAGTAACTTTAGTACCATTTTTCGGTCTATAAATTTAATTATCTTAGAAACCGAAAATAGGATTATTTTGAAATTTGGTTCAGGTATTTATTTATAAGACAAGGTATTTTTTCATAAACCTGACATTTCTGGTGGTCGAGATATAGACTTTTGTATTAATGTTTTTATCGCTGAGTCCATTTAAGCTAGGTAAAAATCTCTAAATACATTGATATCTCATCCATTGCCAACTCTAAATAATTAAAAATTTTGCAATTAAATCGTTTCAAATAATTTAATTTTTGTAAAAAACATATATATGTAAAAAAAACCATATTGTTTAAAGCTTAAATCCTAAATTTCATTTTTTCGAAGAGTTTTAATAATTAAAATTATGTTTTTATGTATTTCAAAAAAGTTGCATGTAGATAAAACTAGATAAAACTAAATAAAACTAGATAAAAATAAATATAACTAAAAATACAACTAGATAAAAATAAATATAACTAAAAATAAAACTAGATTTAGAACATTTTTCGATCTACAAATTTAATTATCTCAGAAACAAAAAACAAGTGAAATTTGATTCAGGTAATTATAAGACTTTGATAAATATTATGAGAGTTTTTCATAACTGGCATATCTGGTTGTCGAGATACATATTTTTTACCGACGAGTTCATTTAACCTTTGTAAAAATCTCTTAGAATTCGTAACTTTAACATTTTTTTACTCAAAAACTAAAAACAGGATCAAGTGCAAACGTTAACAGGATATTCTTTATTAATGACATAATAAGCTGTCAAATTTGTCATTAAATTGAATTTTCTTCATAACAACCCTAAATACATGTTTACAAATGAAATGTTCACATGCTCCATCGATGCCATTTCTACAAAATATTTTATTTTTGGTAAAAGATCAAAAAAATTTTTGTGGTTCAAACTTTGATATTTTTTGTATGAAATATTGAAGAATAACATATCCAAAAAATGATGGATTAATCAATTACGATTCTTTGGTACAACAACCAACCAAACAAACTAACCTAAATAAATTTGACAAGCCTTTTTTTAACATCCTGTAATCTGTATTTTTATAAAGGACAATAAAACGGAATAGTATACATTATTGTGTAGTGTTATTTACTCTTCTATGATGGGTGTGAACTAAACCATTCAAAATAATTAGATATTATTATAATTTGATCAAATTACGTAAATTCAAACTATTAATTCGTACAAATATTAAATGTATTTTTTTTTAATACTAAATACAGTCGAGAACCAGAGTCGGATTATAGACTAGGCCAACTAGGCATGGCCATGGCATGGCCCCCACATAATGGGGGCCCCCACAACTTTGAAAATTGAATCATACTAGTCGAATCAACCAAAAGACAATTATTACATTAAAATACGTAGAACACATTTTTTGAAAATTTTATTACTTAAAAATTTTTTTATATAGGCTGCAAATAATTTAATTATATATTTATTATACAAAATATATTTTATAATATCACAGTAATAAAATTTTCAAAAAATGTGTTCTACGCAGAGAGAGAGACAAATATATTTGTTCGAGCAACAAACAAAGACACTATATCATATTAATTAATTAATTAATTAATATGATATAGCCAGCAGGACTACGGTGGCAGACATTGCACTCCTACATTTATAATATTGTTATCTGCCTTTTAAAAATTATTTCATTCAATTAACAGATGAGGGAAGGTTTTTCTAATGCCGGATCTTAGACCATATACTCTATTAAAAATTACCAATTTGAAATGACATATGCTGTTCTGTTCAACTGCTGTACAATAGAGCAGGGTAGTCTAAAATGTAAAATATACTATATAGTCTTGTCTTTCTATATCCAAAAATTGTATCATACACAAACAAAATTATTGTTCATTCACTGGAGTGGGGTTACCTAGGTGACTGGACTGACAGACGTCTGTTTGATCCGTTTCGTTTAAGCATCTAATGTATCTATAATCTATGCATCTCTCTTTATATATATATATATATATATATATATATATATATATATATATATATATATATATATATATATATATATATATATATATATATATATATATATATATATATATATATATATATATATATATATATATATATATATATATATATATATATACATATATATATATATATATATATATATATATATGTATATATATACATATATATATATATATATATATGTATATATATATATATATATATATATATATATATATATATATATATATATATATATATATATGTATATATATATTCGTTTGTGTTATCCAATTAATGTTCCCAAAAATAATAATGAACATTGATAGTACATTTAAATAAAAAAACATTTAGAACAACTAAAAACTTTTTAATTTGTATGATAAAATTGAAAATACTAGGGTTATTATCACTTTGACATTTATTCATTAATAACATACGTGGAGTTGGAACCTCATTAAAATTGTTGAATGTATAGTTTTTATTTTACAAAAGCGGGAGATTTAAAATTAATAAATTCAATTATCCAAGGCAAGATTTAAAAAAAAAACTTAAATAGTGATCGGAGTGTGCGAATTTAAAACCTTCATGAGCGTAACATTCAAGAGCGTCATGTATATATATATATATATATATATAATATATATGTATATATATATATATATATATATATAAATATATATATATATATATATATATATATATATATATATATATATATATATATATATATTCAGCGAGACTTTTATTAAAAATTTATAATCCCACCAAAATAAGTTATATATTTTTGAAAAGCTTCTTATATCCCCACACACCATATTACAACTAGAATAGAATTAACGTAAAATAGTTTCTAAGAAAAACGTATTTGATAAACAGAAAAATAGGCAGATGATTCCATAAGTGTTCTGTTTTGCACTTTTTGCCTGTACTCTCTCATTATATGCAAGAATAACGGTATACTTATTATGAAATATTGGGTGTAGTAAGTTTGTGATGAATTTAGGAAAGTTGGGCCACGTCATCAAAAATATTAAAGTTCTTTAAAACTAATGAAATATGGATATACAAATTTTTTTAAAGTTTCACTTTTTGCAGGTCTTATGGAGAATATATGATATTTCAATAAACAACGATGATATCTCAGTGAACTTTTGTATAGTAAATTAGCATAATTACTAAATTATGTACACATTAATTAGGTGAAGTATTTGTTACAAACACATTAAACTATTCATCATTTCCATTGTAATGCTAATAATTATACATACGTTTATTTTTTACCCAGCTGATTGTTCCCCAAGGTATTCTGGAAGTATATAAGCGACATCTATAGTACATAGATGGGCAGACCTTGACTGCACTCAGCTCTGATTGAGAGGTAGGAAGAGAGATAGAGTAAATATAGGGTATCCTACCAATTATTATTATTTTCTTTTTTTAATTAAAACAGTGTCTGAAAACAATATAATAATACCAACTATTTTTTATGCTCACTATTATACAAAGTTACAATACATTGAATACATACTCTGGAATTTTGGGCTGGTAATTTGGGGCATAAAATGTACCCTTTTAATATATTTGGGTATGAATAAAATATATATGTTATATAAATTATAAAATATAAATCTTTTGATCTTTTACATTTACCGCTTGTAAATTTTTTGATGATTTAGCTTTAGCTTAGATTTTAGAAATAGATTTTACGAAATTCCGAATAATTTGCCTAAACTATTCATATCGGAGAACTGATAAACAATTATTTACTTGATTTAATTATTTTTTCTTAGTAGAGGGTATAGTGTCATGCCAATGATAAAGCTGGGTGGGGGGGAGGTTTGGTAATTTGTTACTAATTTCTAAATGGTTAAATTTTACATAAAGTGGGAATACATATAGTTGTTGTTGTTATTATTGTTGTTATTATTATTATTATGTTTTTTGGTGTATCTCTCCATATTGTAAAAGATATTTTTTAAACAATAAATATTTTATAAAACTAATTCTAAATTGATTGAATAAATTATTGGGAATAAATTATTGGTCTTATTTCAAAACATACCTTTTTTACTTACTCTCACCCAGCTTATGGAGAGTCCGTTCGACTCCGGCGAGCCGTCTGCGCCCACCTCTGAATTTATAATATGATACAATGTAGCAAAATTAGTAAATTATTTAACATTTAGAAGAGACCATGTTTTGAACAAACTGTACTGATTCAAATTCCTTAATCGTTATTTGCTTTTTATGTTATTTTATGTTACATTTGAGAAAGAATTTAACTATAATTATTAATATGAAAAATTTTTCCAACGTTCTTAATCTATATAACTATACCCAACTCAACAAACAACGATTGTTGTGTAGTAGGTACTACAGTTGTACAACAGGCAACACAAATGTAGCGCTCATTTTTCCAAACTCCTTAGTTGATTTGTACCTCATTTATTCGGTTTTTTGGGGATATATTTCGAATTAAACTTGTTATCATATTTATAATAAATATCTTTTATCTGAATCATTTTGTCGAAAATCGAATGAATAAGGCACAAATTAAATATAAAATTTTGAAAAAAGATCGCTACATTTGTGGCCATCTCCCAGAATTCGATACTTGGTTTTGTCTTTGACAGAATTTCACAATGATTTGCGGTAAACTCTCCAGCTGCTTTTATTTCTCTAATGAAAATCGCCATTGTTTAAGATAAAAGTTTTTTAAGAAAAAAATAGACTCTCACAATTTATTAATTATTTAACTCTCTACAGCGTACTCCTTCGAAGAAAAGTTTCAAAATGAGAGTCTGAAATACATTTTATGTAAGCCATGAAATATTAGGATTTTTCTAAATATTGGGATTTTCCTTTTCAACTTAAAATATCGGAAAAGAGACCAGTTCGTAAATTATCTGATTTTCACGAAATAATCTTTATAGAATTAGATGTAGAAATATGTGTTGAGGCTCAATGGCTGTTTCGATTAAAGGTTCAAAAAATATATTAAAGCGAACTTCGAATTCAGTGGACTGTATCTTTAACGCGGGTTTGAATTTCCGCTAACAAGCACAAATGGACAGTTAAATACTGATATGAAAAAATTAACCCGTCAACCAAAAATCGAACCACGGGTCTCTGGATATCTAGTCCAGCGTGCTTACCGCTACACCAAAGACGACTCTGACGACAAATGGACATTAATACTTGTTTGTTTGTGTATACTTTCGTGTCCACATAACGTTGTTTGTCCAAATTCATTTCGAATACGTATGACAAACTGTAGAAGACTATAGCGTATACTCCGACAAATTTCATTGTCATTGAATTTTTTTTTTATTAATTAAATTAAATACTTATATGAAAAAATTAACTCGTCAACCAGGTATTCGAAATGAATTTGGACAAACAACGTTATGTGGACACGAAAGTATACACAAACAAACAAGTATTAATAAACAAATCACTTCAGAAAGAAGTAAATACTATCTAATAAATAAAATAAAAATTAGAATAATATGAAAAAGTTGGCTGTCACATCACAATCGTCTTTGGTGTAGAGGATGCACACTGGACTAGTTATCCAGAGGCCCGAGGTTCGATTCCTGGTTGACGAGTTAATTTTTTCATATAAGTATTTAATTTAATTAATAAAAAAAAAATTCAATGACAATGAAATTTGTCGGAGTATACGCTATAGTCTTCTACAGTTTGTCATACGTATTCGAAATGAATTTGGACAAACAACGTTATGTGGACACGAAAGTATACACAAACAAACAAGTATTAATAAACAAATCACTTCAGAAAGAAGTAAATACTATCTAATAAATAAAATAAAAATTAGAATAATATGAAAAAGTTGGCTGTCACATCACAATCGTCTTTGGTGTAGAGGATGCACACTGGACTAGTTATCCAGAGGCCCGAGGTTCGATTCCTGGTTGACGAGTTAATTTTTTCATATAAGTATTTAATTTAATTAATAATAAAAAAAAAAGACAAATGGACAGTTTAAATAACATGTGATACCCAGAATCGAAATTATGATACATTAATAGATATAAATCGATGAGTACGTTGATGAGTATTGGCCTGCTACTGTAGATTTTATTGGAAGGAGGGGACAGGGTAGATAGGAGTATTTAGGAAAATCTCGATTGTTCACATGGTGAAAGTTTGACGTTCTTGTACAAACTTGTTCATTACTTATGTAATGATTTAAACCGTTAACAATTTGGCTAATTATTATTACATGTAACTTTAAATTTGTGTCATATTACAAAATAAACGATACGAAAAACCAATGACGACTGTATTAGACCTACTAGACTGTATTCTAATTATTTAATTAACTTAAACGATTGACATTCATTAATGCGGTTCTGCATAATGTCTAATGACTAACAGCCTCGTTAGTACAACCGTACCAAACGACTGCGTTGGGTGCACTCTCGTTCTTGACTACTACTGTAGTACTACTAGAAATGTACTACCAATAGTACTAACCGAGTACCAAAAAACCCTTTTTGTCAAAACAAATTTCAAACTTGCTTTTGCCTACAACTTATTATATTCTAAACTAAATTGCTTACGTTATCTATTGTTTAGGCAAATATTTAAATACCTACAATGTATTAACATTAATAATATGTAGCAATAAGTATTTAAAATTAGAGTTGCCGAGTGAAGCGAGAATTGAAACGAAACGAGAGTAAAGATTTTTGAAAATAAAACCTATTTTGACAAAATGGAAACCCGACTTCAAAAATCAAATATTCTATAACAAAAAATGCACTAAAAAGTAAAAAAATAATTGCATATTCTTGTGCCAATTTTAGTTCACCTGAGCAAAAATTATTAAATATATATGTACAATTATTGTTATTTTTGGAGGCGGTGTTCAAAAGTTATGTGAATTTCTCTATGCTGACACCGCCTCCAAAAATAACAATAATTGTACATATATATTTAAAAATTTTTGCTTACTTGAACTAAAATTTGCTCAAGAATATAATTTTTTTACTTTTTAGTGCATTTTTTGTTATAGAATATTTGATTTTTGAAGTCGGGTTTCCATTTTGTCAAAATAGGTTTTCTTTCTCGCTTTTTAGTGACTTTGAAGTTCTATAACTTGTTTTATTTGTCTAAACGACCTACTAACTTTTAGTGCAACATATTTTTTTTTTTTAATTTTTAGTGCATTTTTTCATAACAAATTTTCAGTTTTTTTTACATGCATTTTGTAAAAATTGTCTTATTTTCCCATTGAGTTATACCCTTTCAAAAAAAAAAATTTTCGCAGAATTCGGTTATCACATATAAAATGAGGATTTTCCTCGTTTTCCGGGGGATCCCCTCATCAGAATGCGATTTGGTGCCAATGGGACCAATGGGAAACCAAACCCTTTAAAACAAACAAAAAAATTCAAAATCGGTTCATAAATGACGGAGTTATGAGGTGACACACATAAAAAAAAATAAAATAAAATAAATAAATAAAAATAAAAAATATATAAAAAAATTTAAAAAATACAGACGAATTGAGAACCATCCTCCTTTTTGAAGTCGGGTTAAAAATAAAATAATCGATATAACAATTATTTTTAAAACAAGCTTTTAATTAGCTAAATAGTAGAAAATTAAAATTTTTTCCCCGATTCTCTAAAATATGACTATATAAACAAAAGCTTGGAGTGTTTAGGATATGTTCGCCCATGCTTTTATAAAGACCCCAAGCTTTTGTTTATGGTCACATATTCATGATTCAGGCATTTTATTTTCTCGTTTTTAGTCCTAAAAAAACTAAAAAAATTCTTTTTAAATGTATTTATTTTTATTTCATGACAAAAAATTATATTTCATTTCCCACCTATTTCATTACTTCCCATTATTTATCAACACTTCTACCAAATAACAATTTCAGCGAATATTTTCGATTTGTATCTATATAGAACGATAATAGGTATATTAGAAAGTGTTTGCAGTATACTATATTACTTTGTCACGTTATTTTTACACGCTTGCAAAATTTCAAAGCTCTAGCTCAATTAGAACTAGTCAAAATTTTAATTGTAAAATTTGACTTAAACATACATATTACAAGGCAAGTTACAAGAGTTTGTAAAAATATAAGAATGAAATTTCTATTCAGTTTTTCAAAACCCTATAAATAAGGCAAAATAAAGTTTTGGAAAATATAATTTTAAAAATGTAAAATTTTGACCGATACTCCATCAAAGGCAATGTTTTAAAATTCAAACTTTGAAATGTTTAAGTTTAAATCCATATTTTTCAATAGAAAATCATGCGATGACACAAGAATTTGTTAACCCGACTTCAAAAAGGAGGATGGTTCTCAATTCGTCTGTATTTATTATTTTTTTTAATGTGTGTCACCTCAGAACTCCGTCATTTATGAACCGATTTTGAATTTTTAGTTTGTTTAAAGGGATTGATTTCCCTTTGGTCCCATTGTCACCAAATCGCATTTTGATGAGGGGATCCCCTGGAAATCGAGGAAAATCCTCATTTTATAAGTGATAACCGATTTCTGCGAAAGTTTTTGTTTTGTTTGAAAGGGTATACTCATTCATAATGGAAAAATAAGAAACTTTTTTTAAAAACCGACTTCAAATAAAAAAATTTTTTACAAAAAAAACCGATCCCAAAAAAAATTTTACAAAAAAAAAAAACAAAATGCATGTAAAAAAAACTGTTACGAACACATGCATTAAAAATTTAAAAAAAAAAAACGGATTAAAAAAAAATGTGTTATAAAAAAATGCACTAAAAACTGGTAGGTCGTTTAGAAGGTCTACCCATATTCAGATAAATAAAATCAGTTATAGAACTTCAAAGTCACTAAAAAGCGAGAATAAAAAAAATTTTGACAAAATGGAAACCCGACTTCAAAAATCAAATATTCTAAAACCAAAAATGCATTAAAAATTAAAAAAATAATTGCATAGTATTGTGTCAATTTTAGTTAACCTAAGCAAAAATTTTTAAATATATGTACAATTATTGTTATTTTTGGAGGCGGTGTCCAAAAGTTATGTGAATTTCTCTATGCTGACACCGACTCAAAAAATAACAATAATTGTACACATATATTTAAAAATTTTTTGCTTAGGTGAACTAAAATTATTACAAGAATATGTAATTATTTTTTACTTTTTAGTGCATTTTTGGTTTTAGAATATTTGATTTCTGAAGTCCGGTTTCCATTTTGTCAAAATTTTTTTTTTAAACAAATTTTTGATGATTAATTTACATTAGGAAAAAATAAAAATAAAACAAATTTCTTAACAACATCAGTTCTCGCACTGTACATTCAAGGTACACAAAAATATTGTACACTTCTCTAGAGAATATGAGACCAAACAACAGAGTCCCTATACCTATTCAATTTTGAAAACTACGTTTATCGTATTTACAAATTTGTATATAGTAAAAAACACACACATTTTAGTAACTCACAACGCGCTTATATTTCACGCGCATACAAATGTTTTACTACACAATACACATACGAAAACATCAACCACATATTACTACTACTACTACTACTATGTTATGTACTACAAACTAGAGAAAAGCAGCGTCCCGACGCTTAAATATTACTTGATCACAACACACATTCAACTCTAACTAACAAACATACACAACGAATCAAATAAACACTGATCACAGAACTTTTTTGTGTTAAAGAAGTTCTTCTATATCTCTCTACTTCAACTGTTATTCAAGAGAACTTAAAAGTTTATTTATTTTTTTGTATTTGCTTTTAATTCAATTTATCGTCGTCACTTAAAAGTCCACTTAAAAAGTAGTAAAAGTGTAAATTTTTCTTTTCTTTTTTAAAGTCGTTTTAATTTTTTTAATAATTTTTATTTAACTATATAAATATATATATTTTTTAATTAAAGTTATTTATAAATGTTTGTAATGGTACAATTAATTCATATACTTTTAATTAAAATTAAGAACAATTTGATTTATTATTTATGATAAAAAATATTAATTAATATTAATTTATTTGTGAGTATTTTTTTTTTAAATACAAATAAAACTCTGGTTTGGTTTTTGTAGACAACAGTTGTTAACTTTTAAGGTAAGATAATATCTTTATTAATTTTTTCTAATTTATTAAAACTACACTTTTATGATCGATTAATTTTAATTGAAAACGATTTTTTTTTTTATTAAACGCGCAATAAGTATTATGATACTAAATATTATGGAAAGTGTACGCGGAGATATTATTTATGTAAACTGTCTACAATCCTAAATTAATTATCTTTCTCTTAATATATTTCATTAATATATTTATTACATTAGATTAATATATTTCATTTTAAGATAATTTCCAAAATAAGGGGCTACGTGAAAAAAATTACATTTTCAAAAATTTTTTATTTAATTCGTAATACCAAGTTTTTTCAATATATTTTAAGATACTTTTACGAAAATTTCAAATAAAAATTTTATATCGCGACCAAGTTAGCTCGATTGTTGATCCAGATCTCTTAAAAATAGTCTCTCGCAGTTATTCTTCTTACTATTTTATCTATGATTGAAATGTTAACCATTTTTTATTTTTTAATAGTTTTATTAAATATTTTTATTAACTATTTTGAATCTACGTCTAAATTTAGACGTATCAATAATACGTCTAAAAACTTTTAACATAATATCCACAATCTGTTTTAGAAATAAAACAATTATAAATTGTGAAAAAAAATATATTTGCGAAGAAAAATGTAATTTTTAATGAATTTCCTCCAAAGGAAATGCAGCTATTGTTTTTGCACCAATGGTGGAATTTCGTAAAAATTTCTTCAAATGTCCATCGATCCTAGCTATTAGATGTTAAAAATCACTATCGCTATATATATATATGTACTTTTTTTAAAATATCTGTGGACTCTCTAGCGGTTACAGTTTTATTCCGATTGGAATGAAATTTGGTATTTGAGTTGCTTTTGGTATTCTAAAGGTCAAGTTTTGGTAATGGGTAAAATCGGACGAGGAGAAAGGGGGTTAGAGGGAGGGGAACACACAAAATTTGACTATCTCCCTTACTATTTGAAAAATCGAAAAATTTATCAGGAGTTAATTTGTAGGTACTAAGTTTTACTGTAGTTTTGTTTCTTATCATTATTCTGTTACACTAATATTTGCAGAAAAATTTACAATTAAAGATTGAAAGTTAAAATTCTAAATATCTCTGTTCAAATTCGAGTTTGAGAAAAATGATAAGTAGTAAATTGTAGCAAACTTGATTTTCAACAACTTTACCCCTTATACATTTTTCGATTATTCTAATATTAAGAGAGATATTTAATATTTTGTGTTTGACACAAATACATGAAATATATTTTATTGTAAAAAATTTTGATCGTCGTTTCCATAGTAACTATAAACTATAATCGTTATACTGTTTTTTTTGGCTATTAATAAATTTAATTTTTGCGAATACTAAAGCCATATCAGATATTATATTTCATTTTGATCACACTAAAATTATGACCGCTAGAGAGTGATTTATGTATTCTAAGGAAATTCGCTAAGTTGACGCAGCTCCCACGTAACGAATTTTTTATTTTCTAATAACTAATGGTTTTATAAAATACCATTTCTAGAGACCATTTCTATTGAACATGGAATTTACCTTAGGTTTCTTGATTACAAAGTTTTAGATAAATCGTATAGTAATTGAGAAAGTCCTCTTCTATTTCAATGTGTGGCAATACCAGAGCAATAGCCGAGCAAGGGCAAACTTTTTTTAATTTGATTATGAGTGCAAGAAAATAAATTAATGTAAAAAAACATTTTTTTAAACAAGCTTTTATTTAAATGTTCTAAAAAGAAGAAAATAAACTTTAGATTGAATCAAACCCATTAATATATTACAATTCAAAATTTATATGATATTAAAGCTTGTCGCAAGATTTACTTGTGTAGATGTATTTACTTTTCTGTTTTTTATACACAAGTAAATCTCGCGACAAGCTTTAATATCATATAAATTTTGTAATGTAATATATTAATGAGTTTGATTCAATCTAAAGTTTTTTTTCTTCTTTTTAGAACATTTAAATAAAAGCTTGTTTAAAAAAATGTTTTTTTACATTAATTTATTTTCTTGCACTCATAATCAAATTAAAAAAAGTTTGCCCTTGCTCGGCTATTGCTCTGGTATCGTTTTTGGTATTCTAAAGGTCAAGTTCGTTAATGGGTAAAATCGGATGAAGAGAAAGGTGGCTTAGAAAGAGGAGAAAACACTAAATTTGACTATCTCCCTTAATATTTGAAAAATCGAAAAATTTATCAGGAGTTAAGTTGTAGGTATTAAGTTTTACTGTAGTTTTGTTTCTTATCATTATTCTGTTACACAAATAAACTTTAGATTGAATCAAACCCATTAATATATTACATTACAAAATTTATATGATATTAAAGCTTGTCGCAAGATTTACTTGTGTAGATGTATTTACTTTTCTTTTTTTTTATACACAAGTAAATCTCGCGACAAGCTTTAATATCATATAAATTTTGTAATGTAATAAATAAATGGGTTTGATTCAATTTAAAATTTATTTTCTTCTTTTTAGGGCATTTAAATAATAGCTTGTTTTTAAAAATGTTTTTTTACATTAATTTATTTTCTTCTTTTTGGAGCATTTAAATAAAAGCTTGTTTTTAAAACTGTTTTTTTTTTTACTATTAATTTATTTTAGTTATCGCTGTATTATTGTATCTAAATGTTTCTTAACCTGTTCATTTCATTTAATGCGGCATTATTGACTGGTCGTTTCCCCGTTAATTTAGTACTAAAAAATAAAAGGTTCGAATACGGATAAAATTACTTTTTTTTTAATATTTCTTGATAATTCCAATAATCAATATTTTGACAAAATGGAAACCCGACTTCAAAAATCAAATATTCTATAACAAAAAATGCACTAAAAAGTAAAAACATAGACAAACATTAGACAAATAAAATCAGTTATAGAACTTCAAAGTCACTAAAAAGCGAGAAATAAACCATATTTTGACAAAATGCTTCAAAAATCAAATATTCTATAACAAAAAATGCACTAAAAAGTAAAAAAATAATTGCATATTCTTGTGCCAATTTTAGTTCACCTAAGCAAAAATTTTTAAATATATATGTACAATTATTGTTATTTTTGGAGGCGGTGTCAGCATGGAGAAATTCACATAACTTTTGGTCACCGCCTCCAAAAGTAATAATAATTGTACATATATATTTAAAAATTTTTGCTTAAGTGAACTAAAATTGGCACAAGAATATGCAATTATTTTTTACTTTTTAGTGCATTTTTTGTTATAGAATATTTGATTTTTGAAACATTTTGTCAAAATATGGTTTATTTCTCGCTTTTTAGCGACTTTGAAGTTCTATAACTGATTTTATTTGTCTAAATATGAGTAGACCTACTAAACGACCATTATCTGCATTTTTATATGCAATTACAAGCATTTTGGTTTTTTTTTGTATAATGCGAAAGTGAGTTTTTTGTTAATTTATTTATTTTATATATTACTATTTATTCAACTACGAGTATATACACTTGCGAGAGTTTATTCAAAATTTTGTTTTATTTTTCAAAAACTGAAGTAGCAAATAGCAAAAAAATTGTACCAATTTATTTTTATTTTTTGCTTTTAATTAACTATTATTTTGGGTTTTCCCAATAATACTCCCAACAGATCCCAGTTAGGGAAAAATTACATCAGATTCGTAATTTCCTATTGAGTTTTCCAAATCATATACTAAATAGATCCCAATTGGGCAAAACTTATATCAGATTCGTGATTTTCCATACGGTTTTCCCAATCATATCCTAAATAGATCCCAGTTAGTCGAAACTGATACCAAATTGCTTTTTAAAATTTTTATGTTGGGTTTTCAAAATAATTCTGAAATAATCCCAGGCAAAATTAGGCAAAATTAATGTCATGTCATTGATTTTTACATTAGGTTATACTAATGGGTTCCGGAATAGGTCCCAAGTGGGAAAAATAATATTACTTTAACAATTTTTACATTGGGATATCCAAGTTGAGTATTTATTCCGTACCGATTGGGATAGCCTCACTTGGCATGCCCTGTTGATTCCCTTATGGGTCCGGACATATGTGTAGGGGACAATTTCTAGTCGGGTAAATCTCATTCCGCTACAGCAAATTTTGTCAATGACTGTTTATACTTGTGTTCATTAAACGGATTATACTCCTATTTATTTTTCTTGATCAATTTCATTTAAATGATTTTTAAGAAATAATAAGTTGTTGTGGTACATTTAATAATATTTTATAATAAGTTAATTGAAGTTTAGAATACCAATTTTTTTCTAAGTACTAAATCCTCATTTGTATATGATTCAGACATATAATTAATACGTCTATAATACGTCTATAATTTATGACTTTGCATGTTTAAATAATTCAATCAATTAGTAAAAAAAAAAAAAACGGGATAATGCAAGGAATTACTTTATTTTTTATTGCGTAATAAAATATATTGTATTTAAAATATTAAAACATTAGTTATAATAATTATAATAGTTGAAAGTTGTAATAAATGGAAATCATTTTATTTTTGTTGACATGCATAGATAATAAATACAGCTTGTTGTAAAACTTTGAATTATCAAAAAAATTAATGAAAAAGTACCATTTTAAGTCATCTTTTATTAATATTATGTACCATCAACTCTAAAAGTGTCGAATCCTTTTTGCTAAATTTTAGGCATTTTTATCAAAAACTGAATGGGTCATGCACAAACAAACTGTAAAACTTAGAAAAAGGAATTCCCCATTGAATTTAGTAATGCATGTAATTAATAATGTAATTCATTAATGCATTTTTTTAAGCAACTTTTTATTTTATCTATACAAATAAATAAAATTGAATCTGTCTGTGATTTTGAAATAAAGGCTTTTTCTTAAGCTCATAGGTTATTTGACCGTTTCCAAAACTAAAACACGCGTTTAATGCCTATCTGTCAGGCATTAATAAACGCGTCTGTCAGGCAATCTGTCTGTTTGTTTGCCCAGGCTTATCTCCGAAACGGCTGAACCGATTTTGACGGAACTTTGGCAGTTAGAGGATTTTTCAGAGTGTAATCAAGGATACATTTTACGCCGGTAATATTAAGGGTTTCTGAGGGTAGAAGATCAATATATCTGTAGCAATATGGCAGATGTTGATGTCCAAAAAAACAACTCAATTTTTTTATTATGTACATTTACATAAATTTCATAATTTTACATGTCATCATTTGCCACATTAAAGAACCAATTTTAAGAGTGACATTTCAACTTAAAACAGAAAATTTTATTTTTTTGACATATCAACGTCTACCATAACGGTACAGATCTATGAAACCATAAGATATAGAAGAAAATTGTTCCTTCTTTAAAATAAACAACTGTCAAATTCGTTCATTGTACCAAACCCTCTCCCCCTCCAAGGAGAAGTGAAATATCTAACTTTGAAACCGTAAGAGGTAGAGAAAAAGTTCAAAGACCAAACATGATCCTTCCTAAAAATAGATAGCTTGCAATTTCTATCATTGTACAGCTTACCACGCTAAGTGGTAGCTGTGCCCACAACGTATCTTCAAACATAAAAAATGTTTATCTGATTTAAAAAAACTAAAATATTTGTTCATATATTAAATAGTTTTAGCATAAATACGTGCGTGATGCATAAGATAAAATAATATACACAATATTTTTATAATACGGGGTCATTTCTAGTGTTTCACGAGGCACGAGGCGAGGCAAGGTTTTGGTTTCACGTCGCCTCGCCTCGCTTTTTTAAATATCAACCCCGCCTCGTCACGGCCTCGGCCTCGGTAGAATGCTGACCAGCCTCGCCTCGCCTCGGTTGGGTTAGATATTATCCTCGCCTCGCCCGAGGTAAAATTTTTACTAAATTTGACTTATTTTGCATGAATGTACATAATAGGGTTAAAAAAACTTGTTAGAAAATAAATGTCTTTAAAACACGAAATATAAGTTGCTTTGTCTCAAAATTTTTATGACTCCTCGAATGAAAACAGTAAATTCAAAAAAATTTGGCCTAAAAAAATATTCTGAAAAAATGAAATCCCTTGATGTTTTAAGAACTATATAAGAGGTTTTTCAAAATGCTTCCACGATTTCCAATGCGAAATCCATACAAGTTACTGTAAGTATAAAAGAAATTAAACTTTTTTCAATTCTTTTAAATTTATTAATTTAATTATATATTTATTCATTGAAATAACAATAATGAAAACATACGTTACATAATATAGTATTACAGTATTATATATAAAATGAACAGACCCTCAAAATTTTGATTATTCTTGTAGTAAATGTTTTTTATAGATACAACATTTTATTTTATTTTTATACGTAAGAGTAAGATATAACACTTAACATGTATTAACATTACATATATTTTTTAACTGTTACTGACACTGCATATATGAATAAAAAATTTTTTTTTGTAAATTTGCCTCGACCGAGTCGAGGTTTTTGTGTTGATATACCTCGCCTCGCCTCGGTTAGTAACGAGGATTAAAATTTTAAACCTCGCCTCGCCTCGCCTCGTGCCTTGTAACCGAGGACCGATGCGATGCGAGGTTACCTCGTAGCCTCGGTGAAACCCTAGTCATTTCCTAAAAAACCGACAAATTGTTTATTATACTTAGATAAAAAATACTTAGATAATATCACATAAAACCAATGAAATTCAACATACGTTAAAACACTATGCATGTTATACTAGATGTTCAATTGGCATAGTTTCTCTTACCTGCCACACTAATTATAATAGTCAAATTTCGCAATAGTCTTAAAGACATAATAATGCATTTTTATCCATAAAGACGACTATAAAACGCTTAACTGGTGGTGTTAATGGTGGATAATGGTGTTATACCTAATTTGAAATTGATAAAAATGACATCTTTGAAAAATAAAGTAATAAAACAACCCTTATCAGTTATAACAAATCTTAATCCACCCATATTACAAACGATACCAAATTTTAATAGAAATTTTATTCGTAATAATCAATATAAAATTCCGCTGGATAAAGGATTTTTTTTATTACAACTAAATGATTTATTCAGAGAACATGTTAAAAGTTCGTTTGGTGTGTTTAAAAATTTGTTTTTTTCGCCGCAAGGTGTAACATCTTTGTCTATATTTTACTTTTAATTTTTTGTCTTATTTTCATTTTTTTTTTCATATTTTTGTGGTAGGCTTAACATTATATCTTTAACGCATTATAAGTAATATGCCTACTGACGATGATTTCATTGTAATCTGTGGTAATGAAAATTAGAGAAAACGCACAATTCTAATTGCTGAAAAGGAAACAATAAGATCTTCGTTGATTTATTTATTTTTAATCTTTAAAAAAGGAATGAATATAAAATCAAACTTGCAAATCAAAGAATGATTAATCAAATAATTATTGAATATTGATTTTAAATTTTTAATAAAATCAAAGATAAAAATTATTATTTTTGGAAAAAAATATATATAAATAAAATTTATTTACACAAATTAAAATAATTTGTATTCATAACAGTTAAAATGTTGTAAATAAGTAAATAATTTTTTTATGTAACCAAATTCACACAAGCAAGTTACGAATAGAATATTATGTTGTAGTATATACAAATATTGGATTGGTAAGCTAGAATGTCACAAAATATGTTTTGAAAAAAACTATGTTTGTTTTTGTTATTCGTTTTAACATGTCTGGCATTTTGGCTGTATATAAAGACCCGATTCTACCAATCCAGAAGTCAGTTCTTAAATTCAATCCGAAAGGAACAGTAGTGCGGTTTGAAGTTACCATTTTTGAATTGATCATTGTTAAAAATTAGAATTGTTTGAATAAAAAAATTGTTGATAAAAGTTAAATATTTTTTTTTTGTTTCGAGTATTTGAATCTGTATAGATTCGACAGTGCTCCTTTTTTTTAAGTTAAAAAGAGAGCCAAAATACCGCGACAAATCGAAATACCGGTATATATGCCTATGTCTTATTTATATTTTTTAAATTGATTTTCTCATATACAATTTTCTGTCGAATAAGAATAAGTTTTATTATTGTAATATTAACTACGTAATAATTACGTTTAACTAACTGTGGTTCATACTTTTTGGTTTGACTATTGGCTCCCTTAAGTTCGTGAATTCCCGTCTAAAAAAAGAAACATAATTAAATTATTTCAACAAAATAATGATACATTTAAATGATTCGTTTCGAATTGTATAACCATTGAATTTATTAATTGACTTTTCATTTTGTATAGAAATATATGTAACGTATATATTAATTATATTGATAATACCTTTTGATAATAATACGCCTAATTTAATCTTATTAAATTGTTATGAAATTTTCACAAACAATCACAAGGTACCACCAGTCAGTTATAAATATATGAGTAAAATATCATTTTGTCACAGATATCCAGGCATTCAACCCGGATCGCTTGCAGTTGTTGAGAAGCTATTGGTATCCTGTGGCATATTGGATCCCGAAACCTTATTTCAATAATTTAGTGGGTAATATATACCGGTTATTATGTTTTTGACAACTTAAAGGCATTTTGAGAGACCGGTTAAACCGCTTAACAAGCCCATTGCTGTCAACAAAATATGCTTAATTCTCAAATTGGGCAAACCAGATTTAAGGCATTTTGAGAGACCGGTTAAACCGCTTAACAAACCCATTGCTGTCGACAAAATATGCTTAATTCTCAGATTGGGCAAACCGCGTAGGTAATCCACAGCACGAGAACTAGGAAGCGATCAAATATATTAATAATTTATTCGGATGTGGAAACTTTAATTAGGACAGCCTCGACCCGACGCGAAAACGGTCCACGATACAGAAGATATTCGATCCCGAAACCTTATGGCAATAATTTATGAGTACGTATGGTAAAATTTTATTCCAGTGATTATGTTTTTAACAATGTAAGGGAATTTTTGAGGGTTAAGCTGCTTCACAACAGCCCATTGCTGTAAGGGTGATAAGCAGTCGACGAAATATGCTTCATTTCCAGACTGGGCAAACCGCATAGGTAATCCATAGCACGAGAACTAGGAAGCGATTAAATATATCAATCATTTCTTTCCACGTGGAAACTTTAATTAGAATTGCCTCGACCCAACATGAAACCGGTCTACGATACTGATGATATATTGATAACATTAACTCGAAAGTTTCATGATTTAGACTGTAGAGATAGATATATTGTAGAGGCTACCCTGGGCGGGCCACACTTCGACTATAAGGTCCATTGTGATGCCTAAGGATGTTAGGATGTGAGTGGAGTGGAAGCAATTTTTATATAGACTAGGAATTGGTAGGATATGCGGCTGCAGTTGACTATGATAGGAACTATGCCGATATTCATCTGGAGTTCGTAAAGGAAACTGCAGACAACCTTCTCAAGTACAGCCGGTTACTTCGTTCTTGTCCATACGCCGACAGTTTAGTCAATTAACCGCCCTCTTTTTTTCTTAATAATTGACAAACTTCCGATGTCTGGATTCGAACCCATAATCTCCCAGTTTCCAAGAAGGCATACTGCGCAGACATAACAGCTTAGACCGCTCGGCCACTTGGACTGGTAAATAGACTGTAAGTTTTCAGGTAATAGTAAAATCAAGCATTTTTATACCTAGTATATGTAAATATACAAAGTATATTAAGTTTAGTCCTGACTTTGTAACGCTTGAAAATATTAATCCTTGACATAAATGCTTGGAATGTGTGTTCATAAAATGGCTGAAATCGGCCGATTAGGCTAATCCGTCTGTCCGTGAACACGATAACGCAAAAATGAGAAGAGATAACGAGCTGAATTTTGTATGTGTGTTCGACAGCAAAAAAAAGAGGTTAAGTTCGTTAATTGGCAAAATTGGAACGTGTCTTCCCCCGCCAGAGGGAAAAATATACATCTTTGAAACCGTAAGAGATAGAAAACAAATTTAATAACAAAAAATCTTCTTCATTTTTAAATAAACTTTTGTTTGAAAAATTTTTTTTATAAACTCAATAGTTTTCTCATAATTTGTGCTCAAAGAGCAAATAATATACTATTCATAGTCAAACGCAGGCAGACATTTGTAGAAACAGTCCCGTTCAATAAAATTAATCCGACTTGAACCGAATCAGTCTCTCTCAATTTTGATTATTCTTGTAGTAAATGTTTTTGATAGATACAATATTTTATTTTATTTTTATACGTCAAAGGGGATATAACACTTAACATGTATTTACATTACATATTCTTACTCTATCACTGACTTGTTTACATAAATAAAAAATATAAATCTTCCATATCTTTTTTCACATTTAAAAAATTATATTACTTATCTTTGTTTATAAATAAATAATATACAGGGAGTTACAAAAGTGAGGAGTTTTATGAAAAGTAAGAAAATTAACAGATTAGTTCAATTTTATTGAACCGGAGTGTACATAACATCTCATATACTATTGGTATACCCAGTAATGATATTAACAATTTGAACATTAATATACAACTCAGTATATACTAGGTATTCAAACAATTAACTCAGTTAGTTATTACTCTACTAGTTAATTATTCGCTATTCTTGATTTCATTGTAAAATAGAGTACATTAAAGTACCGGGCATGAAAAATTATTTTTAGTTACAATAATTAGCATGTTTGAAGAAAATATCATTATTATCCGAATTAAGATTAAAAATTCTGTTTTTACACGCTTCTATTAGCTTCACCAGTAACAAATATGTAATCAAATTCAGCAATTTGTATAGATTTAAAAGTTTTCAAATGTGTTTCAAATGTGATTAAAGTGTTTGCAAAATACGAAAAATAATTTTTTTTTTTAAATTTTATAATAAAATGTATATAAAAAAAAAATTTTAGGTACTCAAAATGAAAATATTGCAAACAAAACATTTAAATAAATATGAGCTGCAAGATTTGCTTACGTATTTGTTACAGATCAAAATAATAAAAGCTCTAAAACAGAAGAGAGGATGTCAATTCTTGAATGTGGGCACGCCGCATTTTGGTAAATATGACAAAAAAGTTTTAGACGATTTTTTTAAATGGACGGCAATGTCCGGTAATATTAAATTATTAATTATTAAAATTATGTTTGACATTTAAAATTTAAATTTAAGGAATCTTAAATAGATATAAACTACCATTCACTTCGGATCATAACGAATCAAACAACAAGTTTTTACTTGTTCTCTGATTCATAAATAATCTCATTCATAAAAATGAAACATAAATAAAATAAAATAATATTTCAGTTTAACGGTTTGAATGAAATATTCACACTTTATTTGATGACCGCACTCAAAATAATTATGTTCATAAGGAAATTATGTATAGGAGTGTTGAATATGAAATTGTTATAGTGATCTAGGTTTAATACAATAATTTGTGCTTCAAACCAACAACAACGATTAAAGGTAAAAGTTGTTGAATGAACAGAACAGCAAGAACAATATCAACACATTAAATTTACAATGATTTGAATGACGTTGATATAACATTTTTTTTTTCAGAAAAAAAAATGTATGAGGTTAAGTATGATGCAGATGGCTTGATAAAGGAATATGTTTACAATTGTTTTTTTATGTTTAGCTTTAATACAGCACAAAATTTGTAAACCCTGTATATCATTAAAACGAATTTATACATAAGAAGATTATCAGTTTAGTCCCATATTGGTAACGACTACAAAATTTAAGTGGAGAGAACAAAGTTTTGGTAATATTCATATTCCATTTTTGGATGCCTGTCAACCCGAAAAACGTGTATACAATACATAATCGTAAAAGCGTTAACTAGTTAAAATTCTAGACCGTATTCTAGAACTATGAAGTAACTTTGAGTTCGTGAATGGATAAAATCAGTCCGCTTTAGTGGCAAATATAATTCTCTAACACCGTCAGATATAGAAAAAAAAGTAGGCATACAAAAAATTATTTTTTTCTAAAAACAAACAAATTTGGTAATTAGGGGTTGTTCAAGTATTACGTAAGCAGGTTTAGGGTTGATGGGTGCAATTTTATCTTTTGCTAACAAAGGGAGTGGGGTATCAAAAATCTTACGTAAGATAATAAAAATTATAAAACAATAAAACTGTTTTTAAAACAATATTTATAATATAAATAAATAATACTATTTTAATTATTTTATTATGGTATACCGAATTTCTTTTCATATTTCTTAATACAAATAATTAAAGTATTTCCACAACTGACTTTACACTACTAAGTATACAGTTGTTTTTTTTAATGTACCTACCGATGCTCAATTCGGGAATTCCCGGTTTACAAGGATAGCTTGAAATAAATAAATATAACGTTAATTGTTCTGTTTAATGACTTTGACTATCGACTGTTTTATTTGAAGTTTTAAGAGTAATAATTAATTAAATATAATTAATTTCTAAACTGTACATGGATGAACGAAGGTGACATTAATAATCCAACCGATTTTACGAATTTTAGCCTGCATTGTGAAGATTGTTAATGTAAAGCTACCAATTGTTAATGTAAAAACGTGAATACGGAGTCCGTGGACAAAAAATGATACTTAATTATCTAATTTTATTAAAACACTTTAATTTTAAAAACAATTAAGTCTTTTAAATATTAACTTCAATATTTAATAAAAGTTTTGAAAAAATGCTTACGTCTTATCATTTGGGGAAGGAAGGCGGGGGGTTTGCAATTTTCTTATTTTTAAGTTGTCTTATGTAATACTTGAACACCCCCTTACTGTAAATTACAGACACATACGTATGGGTATACTTCATATGTATATATATTACCTTGATAAATACACCGCAATAAATGTTCATACAAATTTTTTAAACAATCAGTCGAATTCGGTATTTTACAAATAAATGCAGAAATGATCATCCACCCGGAATTCAAAGCATATATTAATTAAAATAATGGTTATTAATAGTATATTAACTAAAGTCCTCATATTTTTAACTAGCATTACCTGTTGCGGCTTGTGAAAATTGTGTAAGGACCTTATAACTTAACAACATAATATTTCTACCCGTTTTTATTTGTTTATTTACAAACTCGGCCTGTAGTACTACCGAGCTCTAGATATCTAATTTCATGTTCACCTTTAAATCAAAACGGGATCACAATACAAAATTTCACCGTGGATTTTACCCTCCTAAAGGTGGATTTTCGAAAAACACTGAAACATGTATTTCTGTGTTTATTATTAATAGCCGATAAAATGTTCGTGTCTCGAGCCTATATATACTCGTACATCTCTAAAAGTCCCGACTTTTAGAGATGTCGAGATTTTATGTTATGTAACGATTTATAATGTAATATAGTTTATACTTTCTATAGAAATGCTTGCATTAACAAAAGTTTGGAAATAAATTATTTGTCAATAAAGTAAAAATATAAAAAGTGAAGGTTTCGAACGTCATAATTTCAACCCCTTAGGGGACAATTTAAAAAAATAGGATCCTTTTAGAGATCTTTCTTAGTGCACTTCTTCGCTGCTGAGGAAAATTTCTTCCAAATTCCGTGTTTCTGATTTCAATAGCTTTAGCTTGGCAATAATGAATCAGTCACATATAATTTTACATATACACTGCAAATCCAAGTTTTTATTTTAAATACTTTAGGCGTTTAAATGCTTGTACCCACCAAGTAAACGCTAAAATGGGGTTTATTATAATGTAAACATCTTAAACATTTAATTTTAAAACATTTTAAATGCTTTAAATAAAAATGCGTGTAAAGTGTTTCTATATGAGTACACTTTAAGTGTAATTTATATAAATACACTCTAAGTATAATTTATATCAGTACACTCTAAGAGTACTTTATTATTTATATTAATAATTAGAAAATAAAATTAGGTTGATTTGATTTGATTTTTATAATAACGGAATCGGCAGGTTTTGGTAATCCCATTTCGACGACTCTCCTACAGTCATCTACCATAGATACATTTCCCAGTGATTCATTACCAGTATTATTATATGATTACTATTATTCAATTTATTCTGTAAATCAAAGTTCAATGGTGTTAAGTTAAATCAAAGAAACGAATCATAAGCAAAGAATAATTAAATAACTATTTGTACCTACTTATGTTGAGATTAAACCAAATATACTCTTCTGAAATAATAAACATACTAGGTAATAAATAATAAATATATATTAGATATTTAATTTAACTTCTATACTTTTAATGATACATACTCGTACATACACAAATAATACTTTTGGTACGGACCAAAGAAATAAAAAAATTTGTACAAACTTATGTAAAATAATTTTTCCCTTTTGATCAACAATAAAAAAAAATTAAAAAAAAAAAGGTTTATTAAATATTAATTAGTATTAATGAGACCGAGAAGTATTATTTTTTTTATGAATGATGTAGAAGAATACTTTTTCAATTTTACATTTTATATATTAAACATTATTTAAGGGATTTAATTGAATTTTTTTCTGTACCTTTCACTAATTAATGGGGCTCTGCTATATATAAGCTTTTGTTATTGTAATTTTTTTTATGTTTGGTGGTTTTTTTCTCTATCTTTCCGATAATGAATAAGATATGTATCCGTTATATACCTATATCACGTAGCACGGTAGTGCGTGCGACCAAGTTTAAGCATAGACATCTACCGTAATATGTTTTACAAGAGCCAGTAGAGACGATTTTTATGCCTCTGTAACTCAGGAACCAAAAAAAGCTGAAATTAAAAACAAAGCTCAAATTTGAAACGTAACGTGAAACCCACCAAGTGACGATACGTACCAAATTTCAACTTAACGGCTTTAATAGTTTCCATGATATTTAATCCTAAGAATTAACATTTTGGGGACTGACTAACTGATTCACTGATGTAAAAAATTAATTTATTATTATATGATAATATATTATAGGTAAAGCATAGGCTAGGTACTATAGTTTTAAGATGTATTGTACTAAAATATAAGTAAAATATTGATGATAAAAATATACTTATTCTAACTAAATTCTATGATCTGTGATTGGATAATTACATTAGCAAATCACATATCATTAATTAATGATATTGGACCAAACTAAATAAAATTTGTGTCCATACAAAATTCTGTTTTACTATTATCTCATTTTATTAAACTTTTGTGTCTCAAGTAAAAAAACTTTGCAAAAAATCATGATATCCGACAAAAACCAAAAATATGAGCATAATCAAGTTTTCGTATAAAAAAGTAGTGAAATTTATGTTAGGAAGTTCTTTAACAAAAGTGAGAATATGTTGGGTTATATTTATTGGATAAGTTTCACAGATGCAGGGCATTTCCAATTTTACTTGGCACGTGGTTCGATTTTATAACACTTAATATACAAAGAAGAAATAAACTTGGCAAGTAAAAATGAAATATCCTGCACCTGAGAAACTTACTCAACAAGTATATACCAATCATTTACTCACTTAAAAACTTAGTCCTCACACAGATTTCACTACTTTTGTAGGCAAAAATTTGTGTTTTTGCTGCGATATCAATACTTTTTTATGCAAAAACTTGGTCCTTCTTACATTTTTATTTTTGTCGGATATTACAGTTCAAAACAAATTACGGTACTATATGTTCAAGAATCGTTGCATCTAACAGAATAAAATAAGTATTCCGAATTAATCATAAAAATAAGTTTTCAGAATTTGCTTTGGTTTTCCAATATTTTTATGTACTACTAATAAAAGTAACCAAGTAGCCGAGCGGTCTAAGGCATCATGTCTGCGCAGTATGCAGTACTTGGAAACTGGGAGGTTATGGGTTCGAATCCCGATATCGGCAGTTTGTCAATTATAAAAATAAAATAAAAAAGGGGCTGTTGATTGATTAAACTGTCGGCGTATGGACAAGAACGAAGTAACCGGCTATGCTTGGATAGGTTTTGTGCAGTTTCCTTCACGAACTCCAGATTAATATCGGCATAGTTCCTATCATAGTCGACTGCAAAGAGTCGACTATCATAGTCGAAGTGTAGCCCGTCCAGGGCAGCCTTTACATTCTACCGATTCGATTTTTTATTTCATAGAAATTCTGTATTTAAAAAAATCCTTTACAACAAGGCTAGTTAGGGACATACTTTTTTCTTCCGCCTATTTCATATGTTGATCCGAAGTATAAGCTACCATTATACAAAGTTTCATCAAAATCGGTCCGGCAGTTTTCAGGTGATATATGACTACCAAACATAGACAGACTATCTTTTAAATAGTGTAAGAGTTAAACTTTCACATTTATAATATTAGTACGATTTCAATTAATGACAATTAATCACTTAAATAAAAAATTTTATTTCCTTTGTGCAAGTTGACTCTCAATTCTTCAGTTTTAACTAGTATTTATGTATATCTATTTGTAAAGATGAGGGTGGCCTCTGTTATAGACCGTAAAGTCTCAGAAACGGAGGTAAAACCCTCATTATTAGCTATTAGTTTATTTATTTTTAATCAATTGCTGTTCTGTTAATTGTTTTCAATGGTTTTCCATAAACTTTACTAACAATACTAATTAAAAACAAAATATAAGCTTTTATTAGCAGCTAATGCAGTAAAAAGCAAAAGTAATTAGATTGTTAACTGTAAAAGCAACCTAATTTGGCATATAAAGCGAAAAAAATTTGTTCCAAACCCTTTTATACTCATACAGCGTATTAAGATTTATAAATTAAACTCGCTCTGCGCGCAAGGGGGCTACTTTCGCAAGGTTTAAGCCCCAGGTGGCTTTCGACATTAGCTTTGCGTCCTTGGCATAATGTAAAAACTGTACCCTTCTTCTTTTTACCCATTTTCCGAGGGTTTCGTTGGAAAAATTAAAGTTTTCTGATTATTCCGTCAGTTTCAAGTTAATTCGCGTCGAATGCAAAAAACCACATCTTTCTAGCATTTCGAGAAGCTGGTTACAATTTGTACACGTGAATGAGTGAGTTACACAAGGAATGTTACTCTTTTGCCATTCTAAAGATCTGTCAGTACCAATGCCAATTTGATTACATCCATATCACTCTACAGCAAATAGTATGGTAATGAAAAAACAAGAAGAAGAACGTATAGTCAAAGGGAGTCACCTAAAATTGCATTCATGGAACTGCCACGCTTTTCACAAGAACTAATTATATCAATTCTGTTTGAATAAAATCTGTTTGATAAAAAAAAACTTCTTAATTTGCATTGTCTTAGCACACCAAGTACTTCCATAGCTTATAATCAATATAAAATAACAGTTGATACCTTTTAAGTTAAAACAAGTCTATTTAATTGAATTATTATTCAAAGAACTCGCTTTCAAGATATTAAAATATGATATCATGATGTTGGTATCACTATTCAAGTAAAATTATAATTGAATATTATTTATTATAACCCAATCAAATGAGGACTTAACCTCGAAATGACAGATAAAAAGCTGAAAATTTGCATGGAGCTTTGTTGAGACATTCTAAACACTGGCACAAAAATCTCACATAATCTCGAGTACGCCTCTTAAGATATTCAAGGAGAAAGGTAGCGAAAATCGATTTTTGCAAATATCTCGATCGCTATGCGTTAAATCAAATTTAAAGTTATTATGAAACTTGTAGAACATAAAATTCTCTATATTTTATGTCTTGGTCATTATTTTATCAATAACTGTTTTTGAGATGTCGAGCAGATAATGGCATTTAATTGAAATGCTTATGAAGGTCGCGCTATTGATGGATGTGCCATAACTGTTTACGAGAAGGAAAACCGTATATTATAGAAATTCTTAAAATACATCCTGACATGTAAAATGGATATCAAAAATGACGTTTTTTTTTCTAAATTTTACAGCTGATTTGTGCCGAATCTATTCGGTTTTCGAAAAATTGTTTGAAATAAAAGCTCAAATAAAAATTCTAACAGTAATCATTGTAAAATATTTCTTTAATTTGTAGTTTACCATTTCTTAAACAGCGCACATGTTGCGCCACATCGATGACGTTACCTCCGTATATGCTTATGGAGGTAACCCCATTCAATAAGTTCACATTTCCTGCACCATATCTAAATTAACGGTTTATAAAAAGGATCATATAAATTTTAGGAACTTTATGTTCTACAAGTTTAAAATAACTTCAAACATCATTTGACGCATAGGAAACGAGATATTTGCAAAAAACCGAATTTCGCGACCATTTCCTTTGAATGTTAAAAGAAGGTCTACGCAAATTTTCAGCTTATTATCTTTCGTTCCGAGGTTCAGTCGATTTTTTGTCTTATTTAATTGAACTATTACTGAAAAGTGATTTTTAATTTACCGTTAATTTGATAGGTATGTTATGAAATGCGCGTAAAAATATATTTAATAATTACAATTTATAATAACTAATTACAAATTTGAGCATAACTGCTAGATGATTTTTACACTATGAATATTTACTATACAAAAATACTTATTTTTGTATAGTAGTTTTACTAGATTGGTTTAGCTGTATGGACGGAGATTTTGTAAGAGTCTTAGCTCGGCCTAATATTCAAAGCTGGATTTATGAATTAGGATGCTCCAGGGTGCTGTCACGCTAATACAGTCAAAACAAAAAGTATAAAATACTGTAAAATAAACTTATCACCTGTTACACCAATGCCAATTGAACATATTCGTATTAAACATTTATAATACATTGTATTATATGTGGTACAATGGGCCACAATATTGGCCTCATTCATTCGGTTTTTGGGAAGTTTCGAATAAAAGTTGTTAGCATATTTATAAAGAGCAACTTTATCGGAGGCATTTTTTTAACCTTTTTACTAATTTTATAACTATACATTTTTTTAATGATGTCGAGAAAGGCAAGGGCAATTTGTATGTAGACTAGAAATTGGTAGGTTGTGCGGATGCAGCCGATATTGATAGGAACTATGCCGATATTAATCTGGAGTTTGTGAAGGGAAACTGCCGAAAACCTTTGCCAAGCTTAGCTGGTTATTTCCTTCTTGTCCATACGCCGGCAGTTAAGTCAATTATCGGCCCCATAATTATAATTGACAAACCGCCTCCGTTCGGATTTGAATTGGCAAACTTCCAGATCTAAGTATAGCGCCTTAACAAGCGCGGCTGACACAAATCAATTATAATTTTTTTTTAAATGGACACTCTTTTTGTGGCCATGTGTACTATGTGTACTATGCAAGGCTTGTGTTGACATTAATTGTTTATTGTTTTTAGTTCAGCAATTGCAAATTATCATCATTAAATATTAATATTTTTTAAACAAATTTGCATTATTTATTTATTAAATTCAACTTTATATTAATACTAGCGGTCCCGACAGACGTTGTCCTGTACACACGTCTAAAAATTTAAACCTTTTTTGAATATTTAAAATTTTTTTTTTTTTTGGACTGCATTGTGAATCTAAACCATTCTCGAATCCACTGGAACATGGAAAAATTTCATCAAAATCGGTCCAGCCGTTTAGGAGGAGTTCGGTCACATACACACGGACAGAAGAATTATATATATTAAGATATTTGTTTTTAAAGAAATCTAAAAACAAAACATTTATGGAATCACCGACGTTTTTTCAGAGGCTAACTAAAAAATTCGAAGTTTTATTCGAAGTTTATTGTGTTAGGGGTCATGTAAAAGCATTTTGAAGCAACATTCCCTGAAAAAAGGCTCAAAATTGTTGTACCTCAGCGTATGCCCTAAAGTATCACCAAAAAAATGTTAATAAAATCACGAATAAAGATAATAACGAATAGATTTTTTTTTAAATATCAGAATTGTGAGTTTTTCAGTTAAGGGGTTAGTTAGTTGAAACGGGAAATAAAATACAGAAAAACAGTTTTTATTATAAACAATCTAATATAAAAAGGTTCAAAAATCATGCCTTACTAAACGTAACATTTATTGTGCAAGCATAGCTTTCGAAAAATCGAATTTATGATTGAGCCATCTTAATGTTTTTCTTGTTTAATACGTTCGCATAAGTTTTACTCACAGTTCTTATTCAAGGTCCGAGAGTCTAAGTCAAAAGTTACGGCATAATATTAATCTCGTTGGAGCAACGCAAAGAATTTGTTCAGATCCAAAACAAAAAAAAAGGGGTGTGGCTGTGTCGTGGACACGGTCGTGTGTTGTCCGTGAATACGTATATGTATTGGGTAACGGGTAACGGGTAACGTAATGAGATATCACTGGATTGCTCTTGAGAAGCCCTTTCCAACCGTATACGATCTCTCTATTTTGATTTGACTATTCGACGTGTATAGGCGGACGTTGCATTATTTATTTTAATTTTTTTACTTTAGCACCATATATATTCACTATAACTATTTCACACAGATGTTTTATATACGCAATCGATAGTTCTTGACGAGAGCTGGCGATTGCAACTTAAACGAACGTCCTCCCTTCAACGAGTCAAAAGTTATACTAACCGGAAATTATGTGACGCAGCGAAACCACCTCAAAATGGCGGCGCTTCCCCCTCCACCGCGCACGATGCATCACAGTCCTCACTCAACGTAACAAATTCCTTAATCCTTTGGCTATCGAGTGGTTTAATTAAATTTTGGATGTAGATGATAGATATGTACCTGCCAAACTGTATCCTCCGATTTTGTTATTATTAGTTTTTTAATTGCCTCCCACTATGAGCAAATTTAAAAACGTAATCACGTCAAGAAACATCCTCGATACACCCCTACAGCTAGCTAGTATCAAAATAAACAAATCTATGTTGAAACATACAGTATATTATTTTAATGTAATAATATATATTTATTTATATTTGTTATGTTCATTATAACACTAATATTAATTAGTTAATTAAATTTCATATAACCTATTTAAAATGAAAATAATATTAAAAAACAAAATGACTAAGTAAACAAAACAAAATAAAATAAAATGGTGTTAGGTACAACACCTCCCTCCAATCTCCACCCTACTGTTTTATATATAATAATAATGTTTAGCGGTAATAAAGCAAACAATACAAGTTTCTGGTACAACACATAGAAAAATACGCAAAAATTATTGTATGTGATATTATAGTTTACTGTTTACTCTTTATTATCTGGACTAATGCTGCGGAAGACCGGCATGGGTAATCGAAAAACAAGGATATCCATATCTGTATGACCATTTTTTATATATTAAAAATATATCCGAATCTTGTTTGCTTTTCAGAATGTTTCAATCATCTTCTAAGTCCATTTCGAAATTTAGAAATACTAATGTATGATTGTATTCGAATTCTTTTTATTCGGCGTCCAATAAGATTTTAACCGAAGTCAGAAAAATAAAGAAACAATCATATAAAATATACAAATGTTGCAAAAAATATTTTGTATTGTGCGACAAAACCAGATAAAATCTGAACACACCACCACACCGTTTGTTTCATATACAGCTTGTATTTTAAAATACACCCAATTTGCAAATAATGTATAGTGTATCTATCGCTCTCTATATGATATGATATGGTTTCTTTGTAACACTTAAACTGCCATTAAAATCATTATTGTATCACACATAACTATTATACTTATCACTCTCTAACTCATAGGTGGGCAAAGTTTGATTTTGTCCAGCTCTGAGTGAGAGGTAGGAAGAGAGATAGAGTAAATACAGGGTACCTACCAATTATTATTTTTTTTTTAATTAAAATATTTTCTGAAAAGAATATAATAATACCGACTCTTTTTTATGGTCACTATTATACAAAGTATATAATACATACAATACATTGAATACAATATTGTCTAGAATTCTGGGCTGGTAATTTGGGGCATAAAATGTACCTTTTTAATATATTTGTGTATGAATAAAATATAAATGTTATATAAATTATAAAATATAAATCTTTTAATCCTTTACGTTTACCGCTTGCCCGTTATAATAAAAAACGTAAATTTTTGCTAAGAATTTGAATAGATTTGAAAACTAGTTTAGACTTTTAGACGAGATAGCTGTAAATTTTTTTGATGGTTTGGAATTAGATTTTTGGAAATTCCGAATAATTTATACTATTCCGGCTAGTGAAAAATAGTTTTCGCATAATTTCTTTTAAAAAAATAAATAAAAGTAGTGATTTTAGTGAAACGGTAATTTTTCAATTTAATAATCGATTTAAAGATATCGAAAATATAAATGTAATGAGTGATGTTTTAGTTGCCCCTTTTAATAGAAAATTTAAAATTCCCGCTTTAATAGAAATTTTTCTCAATTTTTTTCCGGATTCCAACGATTGCGCATTATTAAACGAAACGATTACCCTTCCAACAAATTATAATTTGTTAGGAGCCATGAACACGAGCACAAAAAGTATTTGGTAAATCGTCGCAGAAAACCCATCTTCGTTTGAATATCCGGAATTATAAAGAATAAATAAATAAAAAACTTAGTAGTTGTTTCGCATCTTCTTATCTATGTGAATCGGGATTTTCACATGAAACATATAAAATCAAATAAATTATTGGTAGGACGCCTTGTATTGAAACATCGTTCAGTCTTACTTCAAAACATACCTTTCTTACGTACTCTCACTCAGCTTATGGAGAGTCCAGTTGCTCAAATTTACAACCCATGCCCACCTCTGCTATAACTACAATCATTTGACTAACTACAATCATAGTTGCATCTTATTCGTGCATGTGAGTGTGTCTGCATGTATATGTAACAAAGACATCATATCACCATACCATATCATATAGACAGCGATAGATATGTATACATTGTTTCCAGATTGGGTGTATTTTAAAATACAATCAGTATATGTCAAATAGATGCCTGTTCTCTTTAAAAGGTAATTAATTTAAAAAGAAAAAACATTGCTTGTGTTAAGCATGGATAATCCACACTCAGATAATCGAAAGCTCACTGTAACATAGAGCACGAAAGTATGTTTGGTCAAGTTTAAAGAGAGCGTGGTCAAGCATACTTCAATGAACTAATACCACAGCAAATATCATGTCGAATGACCCCCCTGTAACTTTTGAACCAAAACAGCTACAGAGCTGAGTTTTAGAATATAGTATATTTAGTCCAGTCCATGCACGGACTGGACTAAAGGGATTGGACTTGTTTTTGTCATAACTCGCTTAATTATGATACTAGCAACTTCCATTAAAAAAATAAAGGTTTTTTCAAGCACTTCAAAAAAAGTTCTATGAGTTATCCCCGAAAAATGCATTATTTTTGGGATATTTCACGATATTTCAACTTTCGATTTTGGCGCTTGACGAAGAAGAACCAACCTTTAACAAGCTATTACTCCGTTAGTATTGGGGCTAGTGATATTTTAAATCCAATATTTTTTTTTTTATGAGCTACATTTTTACTATGATGATTTTTTTCATAAAATAAAGAAGTATTTATTTTATTCAGAGTTATTCATGAAAAACCGTCTGAAAACGTTGTTCTTTATAGAACATAAGTTACTTAGAATTAGTCAATATATCCATTCCCATACTTATTTTTAATTAAAAATGTTTCATCCCCGAGAAGGGATGGCGTCCACCCCAAGGTAAAAGCAACCCTCGGAACATTGACAACTTTGAAGTAGAGGGTAACTAGAACCTTCAGCCAAATGCTGGTGCTAATCGGTGCTGTTTGGTAGAATTTCGAGGGAAACTGTGCATGGACTGGACTAATTATACAAAAAATATTTCTAGTACATGTATTATTTATATTAGAACTAGACAACGACTGTTTGAATCACAAATATTCCACAGATAAATGCGAAACAATGTTAAATCAATCTCTTAGTAATTATTATTGTTCAAAAGCTCGGGAATCCGATATTTTTCAAAACACCAAACTTCTTTACTTCTTTTACTTTCATTTTGGGCGAACAACAGATGTTGCCACCAGAAAAAAGAGACATCATTCATAAAGAAGTAACAAAATTTTGCAAAAATGTCCTATTTGCGTGACACGGCAGCGTACTTATTTATTATTGAGCTTGGAGATAAATTACAAGAATAAAATTTGTTCCTTTAAACCTGATAATAACTACTAAACGTATTTGATTATCAAGTGATAATTAATGAGAACTCTAGGTTTTTGAAATAAAATTTCAAATTCGCCTCAATATCTAGATCAGTTTTTGTATTATAAATAAGTATTTCGACTACAAAGTAGTCACCATCAGTATAAATTAGCTAGTCGTAATTTACTTTTGACAATTAGAAAAAGACGGTTAACTAATTTATACTGATGATGACTACTTTGTCGTTCAAATTGGAATATTTGATTTTTTGGTGCGGGAACCAACATAAACAAATAGAAGAAATATTGGATACGTTACCATTTTGCAATGAAGCCATTTATTTGAACTCAGTTACTGGACTACTTGGGATGAATATAGCAAACTTAATCCATCATTTTACAATTAAAAATTTTAATTTTTTCAACTTATAATTACCATATGTTAAATATCGTTAAGTGTGCGGCGGGGTTTTGCTTGCATGAGTTAAATTTTCGAAAAAGTTAATCAAGGAGGGTAGGGTAATCAGTCAATGTTACGTGTCATATACATGTGTAAAACATTTTAAAAATATAATACATTAATTAAGTTCGTAAAATGTGTGTTCTAACTTAAATAACGTGAATTATTTTTCTACATTTATCTTTTATTATATATTTTAATATAATCAACAATTTAAGGACATTCATTCATGAGACTTGATATTATAAACATTTTTTACCTTTGGTATTTGACAAGTTGAATCACTTAATTATGTTTCCTTGAAAATTCAAAACCTCTTATCCATCTTTTCAAACAATTATCATTGATTAAAAATCAACTATTTAACAGCCTTATGGGATCATTGAATTTTGTATATTTAAACCAGTAAAAACTATAAAGATTATTAAAATAATCAAAGAGAACTCAAGGTTAATGAATATCAAGGTTAGCTTCGATACCCTCACTTTAATGACAAAAACAACGCCGCAGAGTCACAAAAGGATACCGTCAATAAATAGGTGGGGTTCTTCACACACCTAATCCGTTAGTCAGTCAACTCAAATAACCCTCAGGTCAAATCATATACTCAGTCAAATCGTATAAAAGACAGAACTTTTTTAATATCATTGTGAGACACGCACCAAACTAGCAACAAGCAACATATCTCTGAAACCATATCCCAGAGATAGTGTTACGATTAGCTAATTCATACTGATGATGACTACATTGTAGTCGAAATACGTATTTATAAAATACAAACAAATGTTCTAGGAATTGGGGCAAAATTTGAAATATAAATAGTAACAACTATGTTAGTAAATTAAGCACTATGATAAATATTGTTGTAAAATATTCTGAAAACTATACCTTTTATTTAACTTAATTGTAAAATAACGGTATCGAACGTTATAATTAATTATTAATTATTTTAACCACCATAATTGAAACTATTTTTTTTTCGCTAAAAAAATATACACAGACAAACATATAGACTAGAAACAACCATATTTATTAAAATAATATGTTTTGATCTTAATTTACGACAAAAAATGATTGAACTTGATTGTGGATTTTGTATAATTTTAGGATTTAGGTACTATATCTAGCACATGAGATCGTTCATAAAATTTCAAGATCACAATAACAAAGTTGCGTAACTAAAAAATGTATAGTTTTTTATAAGTTTTCGGGGATATAGTTTTTTGTTACGTGACCTTGTTGTCAATTTGATATCCTGTATATAGGTTGTAACGTAAAAACGAACTTGAGGCTATTCATTTCCAGAATCTAGATATCCCAGTAAAATTGTATGTCCTTATACCCAAACACGTTTATTTTACCAGATACTCACAATTTTGTTATTGTTATTGTAATTTGTATTTCCGGTGAAGCTTTGACATGACTGCCAAAGCTATCGGACAACAAATAATAGTATTAAAAAACTTTTGACAAAATGGAAACCCGACTTCAAAAATCAAATATTCTAAAACAAAAAATGCACTAAAAAGTAAAGAATAATTGTATATTATTGTGTCAATTTTTGTTCACCTAAGCAATAATTTTTAAATATATATGTACAATTATTGTTATTTTTGGAGTCGGTGTCAGCATAGAGAAATTGAAAAAATATTGTCGTTTTTATTTCGAAAAAATATTGTATTTATTTAAATTTTAATGTCTCGCATAAAATTTATTCTTCTCATAAAATTTGGACACCGCCTCCAAAAATAACAATAATAAAATTTTTGCTTAGGTGAACAAAAATTGACACAAGAATATGAAATTATTTTTTTACTTTTTAGTGCATTTTTGGTTTATACTATTTGATTTTTGAAGTCGGGTTTACCTTGTGTCCAAATTTTTTTTATTTCTCGCTTCTTAGTGACTTTCTAAAACTGATCTAAAACTTCTAAAACTGATTTTATTTGTTAAAAAGTTTCTTATTTTTCAATTATGAAAGAGTATACCCTTTCAAAAAAAAAAATTTTCGCAGAAATCGATGATCACATATAAAATGCTGATTTTCCTCGATTTTCAGGGGATCCCCTCATCAGAATGCGATTTGGTCACAATGGGACAAATCGGAAATCAAACCCTTTAAAACAAACAAAAAATTCAAAATCGGTTCATAAATGACGGAGTTCTGAAGTAACAAATTAAAAAATAAATAAAATACAGACGAATTGAGAACCATCCTTCTGTTTGAAGTCGGGTTAACAATTAGCGACCATTAATCGTTTGAGCGTGTAATCTATTGTGAAAAATTCATAAACATTATATGCGTCCAACCAAAATAAACAAAGAGTAACAACAAATTAATAAATTTAGTTAACATAGAACATTTAAAAAAAATAAAACTCACCGTTACAATAACTATTGTGCTGCAACAGCTATTCTGCCGTAAACCTAGAAGGCGTATCTCAAACCTGAGAGACTGCTAATTTCCTTAAGGTTGTTATAATTTTTCAAAATAACTCTTGTCTCTTGAGCAATTATCTGTTATTTGTAAATTAAATTCTGGTATTTTCGGCTTTGGTATAATGTCAAGCAGCTCGGAAATATTACCAATCAAGGAAAACGTAAAAATGGAGCTAATTAGCTAATTCATACTGATGAATAAAATAAGAAACGCCTTTTATGCTTAAGAGGGCAATATTGAAATCTAGTTATCATTGGAAGTTATGTTATCTAAAAAATTCGTTACGCAGGAGCTGCGTCAACTTAGCGAATTTCCTTAGAGTACATAAATCACTCTCTAGCGGTCATAATTTTAGTGTGATCAAAATAAAATATAATATCTGATATGACTTTAGTATTTGGAAAAATTAAATTTATGAATAGCCAAAATAAATCGATGTATAACGATTATAGTTTATAGTTACTACGGAAACGGCAATCAAAGTATTTTACAATAAAATATATTTCATGTATTTGTGTCAAACAAACACAAAATATTAAATATCTCTCTTAATTTCGATTTTTGCCCCAATTTCCAAAATACAAAAAATTTGATCTAGGAAATTGGGGCAAAAATCGAAATTTATTTCGAAAAATCCATGAGTTCTCTTTAATATTATTTATATATCTCTTAATATTAGAATAATCGAAAAATGTATAAGGAGTAAAGTTGTAGAAAATCAAGTTTGGTACAATTCATTACCTGATCATTTTTCTCAAACTCTAATGTGAACAGAGATATTTAGAATTTTACCTTTCAATCTTTAATTGTAATTATTTCTGTAAATATTAGTGTAACAGAAAAATGATAAGAAACAAAATTGCAGTAAAACTTAGTACTTACAACTTAACTCCTGATAAATTTTTCGATTTTTCAAATATTAAGGGAGATAGTCAAATTTTGTTTTTCCCCTCCCTCTAAACCCCTCCAAAACCCCATTTCCCCTCATCCGATTTTACCCATTAACGAACTTGACCTTTAGAATTCCGACCCAAATTCCCAATTTCATTCCAATCGGAATAAAACTGTGACCGCTAGAGAGTCCACAGACATTTAAAAAAAGTTCATATGTTGTATATATATATGTATACACAAATTTTATCTATAGTGATTTTTAACATCTAATAGGTAGGATCGATGGACATTTGAAGAAATTTTTACGAAATTCCAACATTGGTGCAAAAACAATAGCTGCATTTCCTTTGGAGGAAATTGGCTAAACAGCTACAAATAGATATAAATTGTTTCATTTCAAAAACAAAATGGTGGATCAGCTGTTTTTAGTTTGCTTGAATAGATTTAGAATCCAAAAATGAATAACCTGGTATGTAAACAGCCAACATTAACGTTTGACCCTGTATGTGGATGTTTTTTATTTTAATATTTTTTTTATCCTAAAATTAATTTATGAATAATTAATAGTTAATAATAGTTAATAATTAATAGTATTGTATTAATCCATTTAAATCTATGATTTTGTATTTTGAATATGTTTTTAGTGAGTGAACATAATAATGAAAAATATCCCACACAATATAGATTTTATGAATACTGCACGCTTCGAAAAATAGGAATAAACTTTTCAAATTGAATGATGGGGAAGTTTTCCAAAGTATACTCCATCACAAACTGCAGTTACCGTCGATGAGGGAAAAGCGTGTACAAAGCTGACGCAATTTCTCTCAATCATCCTTTGAAATATTTCCAAAACAGTCGAAATCATCGCTATTATTGTATATAATTGAAATACATCTAATTTTGAAGAAGAATGATCGCCATCGCGCATAAAAGTTCGTAAGAACGTAACCATAAAATGTAACCGAATCAGCTAATCAAAGGCAAGTTTTAACGCAGAACGTAAGTTATAAGAACAAAAAAACTCCGTAAGGGTGACATTCTTTCGTCTACGTCTGACGGCCAATCAATCATAATGTTTCTCAGCTTTTATGAATTTAAACCAAAGAGTTCCTTCATTTAAATCTTATCTATGGTAGTTTGACAGTTTTCACTTATAAACATTTTCTATCACTGTTCCAAACGGTTTATGCGCGATGTACATTTATTGTTAGAATCAATTATTATCGCTCAGACTCTGCAAGTTTGATTGTATTATACGCAATTCCGTATTTTCACATATTTTTCTGCACATTTATTTCTTGAACGAAGTTAGATATTCAGTACCAGTTCAAGTACCCGAGCGGTCTAAGGCGTTCTGCCTGCGCAGTACTTGGAAACTGGGAGGTTATAGATTCGAATCCTGATATCGGCAGTTTGCCAATTATTAAGAAAAAAAGGGGGTGGTTAATTAACTAAACTGTCGGCGTATGGACAAGAACGAAGTAACCGGCTAGGCTTGAGAAGATTTTTTGCAGTTTCCTTCACGAACTCCAGATCAATATCGGCATAGTTCGTCGGTTGCAGCCGCATATCCTACCAACTCCTAGTCTACACACAAAAGTGCCTTCCACTCCACTTACATCCTCACATCCTTAGGCATCACAATGGACCTTATGGTCGAAGTGTAGCCCGTCCAGAGCGGCCTCTACAATTTATCTATCTAGATATTCAGTCCAAATTTATGATCAATAAAAAAAGGCAAAAAAAGCCTCAAATATAAAATAATAATCACTAAAAAACCAAACCGATTGTGAAATAACGTCAGCCTATAAATTTTAAGGCTCTAGCGGCTACAATATAGTTCAATAGGAATCAAATTTTGGTTAAATAATCACTTAATCAATATAATACCTCATCTGCCCTTTCAATTCATTGAAATTCGTCATTGATATTTTTTCTGTATGTGGTTTAGTATAATGAATTTTAAAGGCTCTAATTTTCGGTGTTTTCTCTGTGGTATCAATGAATATATGAGAAAACTTGTGCGAAATCGTTTCAATGGTTCAACACCTATACATGAATTTTTATTAAATTATTAAATTGCTGAAAATACGGCAGACTTATCTCTATTAATATACATTTATTAGCTTGACAATATTGTAAGAAAGCATGTAAGACTAAGAATTAACTATTACAATCACGTAAGCCAACCTTGTAGCTCACTTTTCGCCTACCTATAATTGTCGTATCGATTCAAAAGTTTGCGAATGTACGCAATTCTAATAACAATACAATAATAGGGCACATGTAATCTTTTTTAAACTAAACTACACATATGCTAAAAATATGCGTGTAATTCTAATTCTACAAAGCTTCCCACGATAAAAATTTTTTTTATAGTGTACTGCTTATTATTAAAATTGTATATTTTAGCTTTTAACAAAAATTTAGGCTTGGATAAATTAGTTCAGTTTTTTGTGTTTTACAAGCGCTTCCACCGTATTGGTACTAAAAAGAAAAAAAAATACAGACGAATTGAAATAAATTTAAAAACACTTGAGTTTAAAAAAAAGTTTGACACAATAATATACGTCCTTGATAATTATCCGAAATATATATTCTTATGTCAAAAAAATTTACTTGATATAAGTGTTTTTTTTCTCTCAGTGTACATATAATACGCTCAAAGAAAATATTACCCGTTACGTACATGTATTCACATAAGGCACACGGCCGTGTCCAAAGCCAATCCTTCTTTTTAACCCGACTTCAAAAAGGAGGAGTGGCTATGGAAATCATATATAAATACCAAAATCATATCAGGTATTATATTCCATTTTGATCACACTAAAATTCTGACCGCTAGAGAGTGATTTATGTATTCTAAGGAAATTCGCTAAGTTGAAATAACTCCTACGTAACGTCTTTTTTATTTATTTCTGAAGAAGTCAACTAGTCAAATAAAGTGACTTTACGAAAATTACAAATATTTGTTTTATTTAATAATTATAATGGATTTTCGTCAAGTAAAAAATTACATACATTTTCCAAATACATTTTCTAAACATATTTTGCTCAGTATAACTAACCTTCCAATATTGTGTTTGTCGTAGGAATAAATTACTTTTCGTGCAAATGTGTCGACAAGCTGCAAAAAAAAAAAGGTGTGTGTGTGTGTGTCAGCTACGACGCACGATGGAGTTTACTCCTTAAGAACGCTTGTCTTTGCCCGATATATATTGTCCATACTAAATTAAATATTTAATTATAGGTATAGTTTATATAATTTTCACTTCGCTTTATGTGAATATAATTATCAATACTAATAATCCACAATAATAATATTAATTATCGAAACTTTAAAATATTTATATAGCTAAACTACACTAATAATTAAATGTCTTATAAATAGAAATCACATGTTATATTATGTATACAATATACACCATATTAATAACTGCCATACCATATTAAACACTGACTGACTGAGTGCAGTGACAAACGTACACAGCATAACCTGTGTACAGCTCTTATACAGCGAGATAAACCTGACTGACTGACTGACGGATTATTCGTAATGAGGTCATTCTATCACTATATTTTAGTCTCCATTGTATTTCAAAATCGTGCGCTTATATGTAAAATCGATTCTTAAGGAGTAAACTCCAATAAATAGATAACTTTTCTTGATGTGTTAATCTTCAATCATTTAGAATTTTAATTTCTGGCATTTTGGTTCACTTCACGACTATGAGATATTTTTTTTTAAAGTAATAGTAACGGTAATGCGTTGTAATTAAAAAAAAAGTGTTACAATATAAAACAAGTAACGGTAACGCGTTAGTTTGTAGCAGTAACGAGGCAAACACTGAGTGTTGCTATACGCACATCTGTGTGCTATATATATAGGAAATCTTACGTCCAAAATGAGCCTCCTGTAGCTTTTGAACCAAAACAGCCACCGAGCGGAGTTTTCTAATACACACCGTTAACACACATCTAAACACACCGTTTTCAATCTCATCGTTAAGGAATAAATAGAAGATTAAAAGATATTTCAATTCAAAAATCGAAAAATTCTACCACGCCCCTTTATTGTTGGTAGCAGGATAAAAACCTAAGTGGTACTTCCAGACATCTTTTAAAGTTGATATTGGGCATACAATAAGGTGCAGTCAAAACAAAATTGAAAAGTCTGAAAACCCGAAATTTCTATCAAGACATTGAAAGTTTTGACATGTTTTCTTTAGTGAATTTAATATAGTAATGTATATAGTCAATGGTAAGACATCGTAAAAGTATAACTAGCCTTCTCATTTTCATTTGACCATTATTTATCTTTAAGGTCTAATTTTCTTTAAGGTCTAGTTTTAGGGACGGCTTATCCGTCCAACTTAGGTTAATTTTAGATATCAATGGTTTTTTATATAAGATTTTTCCATTTAAGAAACGATGTAAAATGTTTATAGATTTCGATGTATTTATTTAATAAGATGATGTATTATAGGTAAAGCTTAGGCTAGGTACTATAGATTCTAAGACGTATTGTATTGTTACTTCGTAAACTGATGATATTAATAATTAATTTCCAATTCAATTCAATTTAATTTGATCATTTGATTTCAGTAATTCAATAAAGTTAGACAGAAAAAAAAGGTTTTGGACTTTGGAAAAAATTCAAAAATTTATGCTTAAGAAATTCTTGTTTTTTTAAAGGTTTAAAGGCAAAACCCAACTGAATAAGGTGCAAATTAATTTTAAATTTTGAAAAGTTACCGTTACTTTCGTGGCCATGTGTACTACCTTAATAAAGCTGTTAATGTCATCTTATGTCCCGTATGTATGATACCACCCAATATAGTAGCTGATATAAATTTAATCACGTATGAATATTATCAATGTGGTAAAAATCGATTACGTCATACCTAATGTGTAAATATCTATATATACACTCATTCATATAGTCCATGCATATTAATATGAACAGGAAGACCATTAAATACAATTAGGTGGATGACTATACCGAGTAACTAATTAATGGTATTATGTGTACTAAATATTAACGGGTATACAAAAACAACATACATAATTTAATTTATTTATTTTAAGTTTAAATGTAACAAATGTAATTGTAAAATCTGTAATAACGTGTTTGTGTATTTTATTTATTGGTATTATTACAACAATGGGTTATTATCACACAAAAGAAGAAAAAGTGCAAATTTTTAAATGGTACTTTTCCGGACATTCCGCACAGGAATGTGTCAATTTATTTATTGTGGCATTTGAGGGTAGACAATCACCAACCACTCGAACAGTTATGAATATTATTTACTGTTTTGAAAAATATGCTTGTTTATCAAACCTATAAGACCTCCGTCTCATACACATTGTTTAATGTATACATATGAACTCTCTCATACTCGTGAGAGATCTGCTATGCGAAGATATAAACTAAACGTTCGGTATATACATATATTTATACATGGTAAAACTGTCACCAAATTAGCAACAAGTAACATATCCAGAGACAATATAAAAGTAATTTTAACAAGAATAATTTTAATAAAATTTATTTTATTTTATTTTATTATTTGTTTAATTTTTTATTGTATTCTTAATTTTTTATTTAATTTTGTCTATTTATTTTTATTTTCTATTTATTTTTTTAATTATCAAAGAGTAAACAACGACTAGCTAATTGATACTGAGGATGACTACTTTGTAGTTGAAATACGTATTTATAATACAAGAATGGATCTAGGTATTGGGGCGAATTTGAAATTTTATTTCAAAAACCTAGAGTTCTCATTATTTATCATTTGATAAACTAATATTCAAGGAGTACATGTACTAAGTTCCATGACGATAGCCCAACTTAGCAAATTTTGTGATTTTTTTTTACTTTAAAATAAAAAATTTTCAAAATACTTTTTAGCTCAATCGGTTGACCTTATTTAATATTATTTTAATAAATTATTTAAAAAGAAGTACACTCTTTTACGTGCGTACATAAGTACACACGCTACACACGATTATTGAACGATAAATACCGGTTAAAGGTTACATTTTGCCAACCCACTTTATTCAAGATGGCACGTTTTGCACCAAACTGAAACTTGAAACCTGTTTCAAGTGAAACAGGAAAGTGCAACCTGCTTCTCCTGACATTTCATCTATTAGCCAAACTCTATCTTGCAACGCCATATCATTTGAGTGTTTTATGTATATTCTTAAGAGTAAATTCTTAAGAGTAAATGCATATGTCTCCGAGTAATGCATTTGGTGCATTAAACTAGCACCCGAATAGAAGATCATGTAATTTTCTATTTTTGAAAAAAATTGTTTGAAAAAAACTGTTCTTTTATTTTCTTACAATATTATTGCATTTTTGTAATTATAATGTGTTTGCAGCTCTCTTAATAAAACCTTTGTTAATTTTAAACCATATTTTCAACTTACCCCGTACCCCATCCTTCCACGGATTTCCCTTTATTTGTCAGCTACTAGATAGATAATTTAATTAGTACCCTGGTTTGTCAGAGTTGTTGGACTAATGCACTCGCACTAATAAACTTGCAATTTCTTAATATTCATATATATATATATATATATATATATATATGATGATTTGGAAGTGATAAAATGAATTTGCGATATTTGTATATCAAATGAGTTTATTATAAGTACTGTATGTATATTATTAGAATACACATACTAATACTTAGGCCCGTTTTCATAGTCCGGTCTTAAGCGTAAGTTCACCTGAAGCATTATCTTAAGGCATCGATTCATTGACGCAATCTTGATTTATTGAAGCTTGAAAGTTTGATCTTAGCTAAGATATGTGTGGTTGGATAAATATTCCTAGTCTTAGCTTAACGCGACATTAAGAATTGATAACTGTTAATGTTTTCATAGTCAAATTCGGAAATCTTATTTTAGACCATAGGCTTACTTTTTATCTTAAAAAAAAGAGGATTTTCTCAAAGTCAGCATTTTAGTACACTTAAGGCATCCTCGTTTTAACTTTGCAGTGAAAAAAGTAATGAAGTTGATGAATTTTTTGGGTTTACATAATATCAATATTGATGATCATATTGATTTTTTGGAGTTTACTCCTTAAGAATCGATATTAATTTAAAACCCCCGTTACGACAATTTGATGGGTAGTGAAATCAAGTGGGTAGTAAGTGGATGTGATGGGTAGTGAAATTTTTTATAAAAATTTAAGTAATATTTTGATTTGTATATTAAATGTTAGCTTCTAAAAAATAACTATAAAAATATTATAAATGAATTAATGTTACCCCCATAGATGGCAGCACATGTCAGGTAACATGATGGCATGTTATCTGCTAATAGACGGCAACACATGAATTATTCTGTTAGCGCCATCTAAGCAAAATATTTCAAAATTGAATAACTTATTAGAATAAACTCCATCGCGCGTCGTAGCTGACACGCACAATTTTTATTATTACAAAAACCATTTTTTTAGGTCGCTTTTGTTCGGTGTTATGAGGTATATTTGTCAAATAATATTAAGTATCACATGATAATTGATACAGGAGAATTATTACGGAAATTGACGAACACAAATTAAGATGACCTCATTATTCGTCTTACTAAAGCTAGTCTGAAACCGAATAAGTGCATGCTTGAAACCATCGTCTTACCGAAGATGATCTTAATGTATATCTGTAATGAGTTAATCATGTCTTAAAACCAATAGATGGTTACGGTTACATTTCAAATTTTGCCCCAATTCCTACGTATTTCGACTACAATGTAGTAATCATCAGTATAAATTAGCTAATCGTAACTATCTCTGGGATATGGATTCAGTTGCTAATTTGGTAATTTGCTTGTTGCTAATTTGGTACGTGTTTCACAATGATATTAAAAAAATTATGTCTTAAAATTATTTGAGTTGACTAACTAAAAGATTAGTTGTGTAAAGAACCCCGCCTATTTTTTGACGGTATACTTTTGTGACTATGCGGCGATGTTTTTGTCACAAAAGTGAGGGTATTGAAGCTAACCTTGATATTCTGGTATTAGATTATTTTGAAAATGGTTTAATTTTATTAAATAGGAATTTGGAATTGGGCCATTGTCTAAATTCATTATCTGCTTTCTCAATTTGTATATGTAAATACTGTCGTATGCATCTAGTTCTGTGAGGTTTGGTGCCGATTTCAGTAGTTTTAGATTCCATTTATCAATTTTGTGGTTGTTCTCAATAACGTGTGCAGCTATACACGATTTTTCGGTTCTCCCAAATTTCACATGAGCCAGATGTTCTTTGATTCGAATACCGATTTGGCGACGACTTTGACCAACATAAATTTTCGAACAGTTTTGACAACTGACACCATATTTGCCCGTTAATTTTTCCTTACTAATTTTATCCTTAGGGTTGCCCAGTAACTGTTTGAATTTATTTTTACTAGCTAGCGCTTTTTTTAGGTTGTGGTCCCTTAATTCTCTAGTGATTATATTTGTGCATAAACGGAAGTATTTTAGTTTGCATCATTTAGTTTGTTCAACGTTGCCAGTGTTAGTACGGTGGAATTGTTTCGCAAAATTTTAAATTTAGTTCAGCGTACCAAATTATTTATTATGTTAGAATCGAAGCCATTAAAGATTGCAACTTGTTTAATGTGGTTTATTTCTTTAAAGTAATTTCTCTTGGACAGTTTCAGTAGTCTGTTTGCCAAAAAATTGAAAACAGCCATTCTGTGTTGAGGTGGGTTGTTCGAATCGGCTTTAACGTATCGGCCTGTGTGTGTAGGTTTTCTGTAGACATCGAATTCTAATTTATAAGTGTCGTTATTTTTCATAATTTTTATATCTAAAAACGGAATCGAGCCTCCTTGTTCTAATTCGGTTATAAATTCTATCGATGGGTACATTTTATTTAAGTTCTCTAAACATGTTTGGGGATGTTTTTTGTTCTTATTAAAAATAGTAAAGATATCATTGACGTATCTGTGAAAATAGTTGAAATATTTTTAGGCTCTTCCTTCAAGATCTGTCATGAAGATCAATTACTTAGGAACGTAGACAATGATTACCCATACTTGTTCCAAATGTTCTAAAATTGTAAATGTTCTCAAATAAATGTTCTCAGAATTGGAGCAAAATGTGAAATGTCATTTCAGAAAACCTAGAGTTTAAACCTCTTTGATTATTTTAATAATCTTTAACAATAAAACGATCTTCATGAAGGTAAGCTTAAGCACTTGCTCAAGACTGGACTATGAATACGAGCCTTAGTGGTATTTGCATTAGATAATACATACAAAACGACACACTATTGATACGACGGACGAAAAGTGAAAAAAGGCTTTTAAAACCTGATGTGTTTTTCTAATGTCTTCAAGTATACAATATTTATATATGCTAATGTTTCTAAAAGCTATTTTAATGTAGGCAGACAAATCTTTACATATTTACTTAAGCGTATGTAGGCAGACAAATCCTTATAATATATACCACCTTTTTTTTTATCTAAAAATATCTTCAAATCTTAAATCATATGAACAAAAACTATTCTTGTTTATATCCTTTGTCGATTAGTATGATGAAAATTCGTTACGCCGGTATAGATATCTTAATCAACTTCTTGGCTAAAATATAATAAACTTTATGAGAAAAACAATAAATGGTAGTGGAAGAGCCTTTTTTCTCTAAGCTACCCCCCCCCCCCCAAGTACAAACAATCACAAAGCTAATCTTATTATTGCGATTTCCGGCGAAAGTTGACGTCGGAGAGAAAAGCGTACAGTAGAAAAGTTGTAGATCATAAAAAGTCTACAACTTTTATCAATGATTTGTATCAATGATTTGTTCACATATCCTTAAAATGTTCGAGAAATGTTCCCCCCTTACATGTGTATCAAAAGAAATAATTTGACAAGTAGAATGCGAGAGGGACTAGAAAAAGTAGAAAATAAAACAGACATGAAAATGTGTTTTTAAACAAAGATTTATGTAATCAACTAGAAAAATACAATTATATTCCCGGGTCACCAATATGTGACTATCTCTCATATTGGTGACCACTTCGTTAAGGGTCCAAAAACTCGGAAACGCATATTTTATGTCTAAAAAAAATGGCAATTCTGAGTCGCTATTTATTATCTCTCTCTCTCTCTCTCTATACATATATATATATATATATATATATATATATATATATATATATATATATATATATATATATATATATATATATATATATATATATATATGTATATATATATATATATATATATATATATAAATATTTATATATATATATATATATATATAAATATTTATATATATATATATATATATATATATATATATATATATATATCTGGAAGAACTTCTGAAACTGGCAAAGCGGAATAGGAATTCCAAGGACTGCATGTAAACAGGTGATCAACTAGTGGTCAAATGCTAATCACCGTGATCACTGAGAAGAAGTACCGCGGCAAGAGCTCGGGAAGGTACTGCTTCAGAGTGCAACAAAGAGGCTATCTCTCGATGCACTGAGGCTGAACAGGATGCGACTGCGTAGGGTTATCGGATTCATTACCGGGCATTATCCCCTACGGCATCTGCATCTGCACACAATGGGTACTCCATAACGGATCCATTGTGTGCGGAATGTGTTGCGAGTAGGAAGAAACGTCCAGCCCCACAATCTTTGACTGCGAACCTCTGGGTTACTGCAGATACAGAACTAAGGTATAAGAGGAGCACAATGGACCATAAGGTCGAAGTGCAACAGTTTTTACCTCGATATTCATCAATAAATCAATCAATACGTGACTATAAATTAAAATTTGGAGCGCTCAGGTTTTAAATTTGTTTATCGTATTATTTTAACCGTAAAAAATGTGATAACATTTAAAATATGAGCGACACAAGCTTTTATTTATATGTTCGTTGATGACTGAAATTTTTTTCTACATTTTAGTTAAAAAAACTTGTGTATGTAGTGGACTCGCTACTAAATCTCAATATACTATCATATTTAGATACCTTTGTCCCTTGTTATTTAGGTAACTACATGTTGTTACCTCAGTAACTATCAACAAGCATATTCTGACATTATATATTAAGTCAGTTAAAATAAAGTTTGGTTTAATCCTAAAATGATGTCTATTAAATCATTGTAGAAATAGGTTCTAGGTATTTGAAATCATCTTACTTCGACTCCAACATTGGCTCTCCAGCGGGGAATCAAACTTCGGTTTCCAGCATGGCAGGCGAGGATACTGACAACTATCAATATTATTTTTAAATATCAACTCAATTAGATTTAAAGATTTCTTCTCATTTTTGACACGTTAACATTTTTTAACACTAGATCAAATTATTTGACAATTATTATTATTTGTTTTCAGAAACAAAAACCAAACAACGGTCATCAATAAAGGGAAAACCATACACGTAAAAAAATGAAAGTTCATCAATCAGCTGCAGCAATTGATGGCAATAGACGTGTGTCATCCACATCATCATCGACTGCAGGTGATATTATTGAATCATCTTCATCAACAGCATCAACAACAATGACAAGCATACCACAACAGCCAGTAATGATATCTGGTGGTACAATATTATCAGCAGCAAGTATTGGTGGTGATAGTACGGGACCACCACCACAACAACAACCGCCACCACCTCAACAAACAAATCGACTGGCATCCATAGTTGTACGAAATGGACGTGGATCGTATGAAAATGTTATAGCTACACCTGAATATATTAAAGAAAATATGATGATCGTCACATCGACGGCACCGACAATAACATCACAAACAGATTCACCAGGTATTACAACGTATAGTAAACATCGTATGGCATCGATAAATAGTGGATCTACATCGACTGGTTTAGACGATGGTTATGGTTCGTCGTCAAGTACACCACATGCGATTCCTGGTAAGTGATTTTTTTTGTTGATAAATACAGGACACGTTTAAAATAAAAATTTGTCCCTAGTCATACAGGTTAGCATCATAAGATGCTGTAGTTTAAACTATCCTGAATAAAAGTCTCAAAAGGTCACTGAGATCCAAAATTAACAGTTTTACAAAGCGCGAACTGCAAAAGTATCATAAAGATGATTAAAAGAATCAAATAGAACTTTAGAATTGTTAATTAAACTTCAAAATTTGCCCCAATTCGTAAATCAACTATATGTATTTTATAAAAACGTATTTCAACTACAAAATAGCCATCATCAATATAAATTACCTAATCGTAAGTATTTCCGGAATATGGAATCGAAGATATGTTACACGTTGTTTTACTTGGTTCGTGTCTCAGCAAAAATATTTTTATAGTTGCATTTTTTAAAAATCTGGGTGGAGCTCATTAAGGTGCGTCCACATATACGCGCCACGAACGTCGAGCGGTGTGCGTGCCGCTCGCCTTTGGTTCGTTGGAGTTGTTGATTTCAACGAACCTCCAGTGATCCATAGGAAACCTACAAACATATATTCATATTGCAGTTGTAATAATTTAATGAAAATGCGATACCGCTACACAGTAAAGTTGAATCAATCACAAAAACCCGTTATTTAAGCTTAAAAATAATCTAAAGATATTAATTAAAATTTTTACATTTTAGTTCAGCTTGAAAAATGTTCAAGTTGAACTAAAATACTACATTTCAATTAATATTTAAAAAAAACAATAATCACATGCGCGCTAAAAACGACGAACCTTGCACGAACACGTCCAAATACGAACTGCGAACATACAAAGTGTTCGTTGAAAAAACCGACTTCAGATGGATCGTTATGCGCCGCGCGCACGCCGCTCGCGTGCACCGTCCAAATATGACGAATTTGATGCACACGAGTGGCGCGCGTACCGCGCAGTGCGCAAATGTGGACCCACCATTAGACCCAACTGCACGAATATAGTCAAGTGACAGTGGGCGAGATATTACTATTAACATGATCTGAGTTTATATCTTCGGATTTTAGTTAATGATTCCCTCAAAAAAATGGACAGCTTTGCGTGCCTTTTGGCACCAAAGAGAAATCACGGTATTCAGGATGTCACTTAAACGATATTCAAGCTATTGATAAGGATTTTGCATATAAAAAAATAGTAACAAGTGATAAGACAACATCTCGAATTTCACTTCTTTACACATCTTTATGTTTGTGTATCAAAAGTTAAAACCTCCGCCTCCCTATTGACGGAGAAATACTACAGCATATCATCTAAATCAAAACCGCGAGAAAACCTCATAAAAAATTAATTATTTAACTTGGTCATATTTTTTACATTATGAGACTTAAAATCGACCAAGCATATTTGAATTTCTTTTGCTCTACTCTACTGCCTTTATGGTCTACTCTACCGCAATTCGATATCCTGTATGGTAACGATTCTTTAAGAAAACGTTATTTCATTCAATTAATATTGGATCCTGTAGACCAGGGGTAACCCACAAGTCAATCGCGATCGACCGGTCGATTGCAAAGCCAATTTCGGTCGATCGCTCGCGATGTTTTGACAGAAAGCAGTTGAAGAATTTGAAGTAAGATTTCAAGATTTTGAAAAAACTAAAGAAGTTTTGGAATATATATATTTTCCTTTTGAAAAAGATTTAAGTGTGAAACGCAATAGCCAAAACACTTCAGACAGTTCATATAGCACAAAGGGCATTAAAAATAGGATTATAATTTTAAAAACTGATTAAATCTTACAAAGCCAGAAAATTTGAAGAAAATTTTTGGAAAAACATCAACCGAGAAAAATATCCCAATATAACAAAATGTAACGATTGTATTTATTCTTGTTTTGGATCTACATTCCTCTGTGAATCGGCATTTTCATACATAAAGTGAAAGAAGACTAATTAATGTTCTGTCTTAGCTAATTCCCATACTGAAAACTCATTATTATTATCTTTGTCAGGATATACACCTAATTATGATTCCTTGATTAGAGACATGCAAACTCAGTCTTCCCATTAATGTTAAGGCAATAAAATAAATTCTAAATCTGTCTTTATCTGTAGCCAATTTCAACTAATTTTGGCCCGTTATATATTTGTGTTTTTTACGTAGGTGAATATATTGATGTTTCAGTACGAGGTGGACGAGCTATTGATAGATTTGCAAAAAACAAGACAAAAATCGTATATCATGCTGCCACGATAAATTTTCTGGACTCAAAAAAAATCGCGAAAGTGAAATCTCGAAATCAAATTATCAGCCGTATTGTGCATTTTTATAACAACATTTCTCATATGTACGAACAAACAGTATAAATAACTCGTCCGCGACACATTTTTAAGATAGAATGTAGATCTTATGCACACAAAAGTTGGCCACCCATGCTATAGTGATATTTGTATTTTTTCCTATTTTATTTTCTTATTTAAACACAAGTTTAACAACTCATATCTCCCATTTCACATAAAATATTTTGCCGAAACGATTGGGTACATACTAATGAAATAATGATTATTTGGTAAAATTCTTTTTATGATTCAAGTTTGTTTCAACCATAGTGCTTTAGGTACACTTAAAACCCTCGAAAAGAAGTCAATATTACTTAAGGTAGTTATCGAAAACTCTTTTTTTTCTTAAGAGTTTGATGAAATTGGATCAAGCTCCGGATACTTTATTACTCCTACTCCAAGTTGAAAAATATCAAATGTTTTGACCCAGTGTGAAGCTAGAAAAACTAAAACACTTGTTGAACACCGCACAATTACCAAATCTAATATCAATTCATTTTTTACTAGCTTTTATTTAGTTTCACCTGTCCCGGTGTCTGTAATCGAATCTTGCAAGCTAAATTTGACTCACTTCCTCTTATCCTACGGAGGTGAATTTTTACATGTTGGTTCAGTTCCAATGACAATGTATTGTTATGGTAATCATGGCCTGAATCGACAAGGGAAAAAGGAGGTTTAAAGGTAGGGGGAAACACAAAATTTAGTATATCTCTCTTAATATTGAAAAAATCAAAAAACCTATAAGAAGTAAAGTTGAGAAAATTAGTTTTACTATAAGTAAGTTTCTATCATTTTTTTCTGTTTTTCTAATATTTACAGAGATTTTGACAGTTTAAGATTGAAAATTTTAATCCTAAATATATCCGTACACATTCGAGTTGTAGAAAAAATGATGAGGTAATGAATCGCAGCAAACATAATTGTCTACAATAAACTCCTTACACATTTTTAAATTTTTCAAATATTTAGTGAGATTATTTTACATTTTGTGTTTCTTCTTTCTCCAAGCACCACTTTCCCATTAACTACGAAACTTACTAACCCTTCACTTGATAACTCCGAAATTATGAAATAAAAAATATAAAATGAACAGACTTAGAATCATATCCAGTGAGAACTAAAAAAAAATAATAATAATTAAAGAAAAAATTAAAAAGAAGAAAATAAAATTTAAATTAAATCAAACCCATCAATTTATTACATTATACAATTTATATGATATAAAAGTTTGTCACGAGATTTACCTGTGTAAATACACAAGAATACAATATGTAACTTGATCTTAAGAATCTAAGAAAAAATGTATGTATTTTATAAAATAAATTTACACAGGTAAATCTCACGACAAGCTTTATATCATATAAAATGTATAATGTAATAAATTGATGGGTTTGATTTAATTTAATTTATTTTTTTCTTTTTAGAGCATTTTAATTTTACCAAATTTTATCCAAAAAAATTTAGCCATTGGCATTACACCGATGAACTGTTTCATAAAAATTTTTTCAAATGCCTGACTTAAGTATATATACAATGGCTAATTTTTAACAATGCACCTGAGTATTTTTGGAAAAATTAATAAAAGATGTTTTGTTCGGAAAGGAACATCAGTTTATGATCTCGATTTTCACCTTAACCTAGGTCTTCAAGAATATTTCAAGTTCAACTTCTGTTTTTCAAATTTTGATGTGAAACATTTATTGCCGCGGGTTAGACTGTTTGTTACCGGGCAATGTCCCGGCGACGTTTTTTACCACGGTTGTTCATAGGTAATATTACAGATAACAAATCAGTTTTAATATTTTTTGTACAAAACAGTTAATAATAATATTAAACTAATAGTTTAAGAAACTGATTGAAAGAATTGAGCCATTTCAATTTTTAAGAAATTATTTAATTTTTAATTTTTTGGTATTTAATTAATATGTATTTTTTAAATAAAGAACAATTTTTTTCTTTTAAATATTTAATTGAATATTTTGCTGTACAAAATAGTTTCGGTGTTTCACATCAGCCAGACGTCGCTATGACTATTTAATTTGGTTGTTACCGAATCGGAAAGCTAAAGAAAAATAAACATAAAAACAGAGTAATTAAGTGTTTTTTGATATTAACCATTTTATAGCCATTCTAAAAAGTGGATTTTCAAAATAAGATCGCCCACATAACGAATTTTTCTATTAGCTAGGAAAGCATTAAACATGGCCGGTATGCCATGAACAAAACATTTAAGTACATTTTAATATTAATCAAGATTTAACAAAGAAATACCTTCTCTTACAACAAAAACAATACAATTATGCATTTGTTTCATCTTGTTTGAAAACTAAGGACAGATAATTTGCCTGTGATTGTCTTACTTCTTATGACTCATAGACATTACTACCTTCCCTTCCAACAGAAACAAATACTGTAATAAGTTGTTTAAATATGTAGGTATAGGTACCTAACCCAACACAACACAAATTATATTTATCCTCATACACGTGGTGGTTTTCCTTGTCGGTTAAATTTCCAGTTCGTTAACTCTTATCAAAGATGTAAATGACCATTTTCACAAATCGCGTCACATCACAAACTATACATACAGATACAAAAACCACATAGTAGCATATAAATACATTACATTGACACAAAAATCGTAATACACATAGGATACGAACGAGCAAGTTGGGTATGCTAAGTTTGGATGGAAAAAATTCGTTACGCAGAAGCTGCGTCAACTTGGCGAATTTCCTTCGAATACATAATCAAAATGAAATGTCATATTGTATATGATTTTTGTATTTTCAAGGCCAATTTTATTAATAAATGGCATAGGTTAAGGGGAGTGACCAGCCAAGTAACCGCGCTTGTAAAAGCGTTGTGTGTACTTGGAACTGAGAGGTTATGGGTTCCAATCCCGACATCGGCAGTTTGTCAATTATTTTAAAAAAAAGGGGGCGGTTAATTAACAAGAACGAACTAACCGGCTATGCTTGTGAAGGTTTACTGTAGTTTCCTTCACGAACTCTAGATGAGTATTGGCGTAGTACCTATCAAAGTCGGCTGTAGCCGCACATCCTAGCAATTCCTAGACTACACACAAAATTCCTTGTCCTCCACTCATATACTCACATCCTTAGGCATCACAATGGACCTTATGATCGAGGTGTGTCCCGTCCAGGACAGCCTCTACAATTTATCTATCTATCTAGGTCACGGAAAAATGAACATACAGAAAGAAGAAAGAAGAAAAAAGAAAACATAAAACACAAAACACAAAATATATCTCTAAACATTAGAACAATCAAAAAATATATAAGGATTAAAGTTGTAGAAAATCATGTTTGCTAAGGGCTTTGCTAATCATGTTGGATAAGGGAAAGGGGTATAGAAATTTTACAGATGGTGATTTTATATATCTACTAGGTAGGATCGATAGACATTCGCTAAAAAATACAATTAATTGACCTGCAACAACTATATAAGCAAATTATTTAACGCAGTTTTTCAGTTTGCATTTTTTTGCATGCATTTCTAATTGTCGAATCGCTTTAAGGTTGGCAATTAGATAAAACTTCTAATCTTTGTTATTTGACAAGCTTACTCGCGTAATTATGATTCCCCAATAATTCAAAACCTCTTATCGATCATTTGAAAAAGTTACCAACGATTAAAAATATAATTTTTATCATAGCCATATGGAAACATATAATTAATCATATTTGAACGTGTAACAACTATGTTGATAAATTATACACTGTGATAAATATTATTTAAATAGTTTCTTTGAATTATACAGCTTATTTAATTGAATTTGAAATAAGTGAATATAAGAACTAATTGAGTCAATTTTTTTAATGCGGTAATTCGGAAAAAAATTTCACATCCCCCCTGATGGGAAGCTCGTTATCTCTTTTTTGCGTTATCTTTACAGGCAGGCAAAAAGACAGACGGATATGTGGAAATGCGGAAATGGGCCAATTAAGTCATTTTTTGAACATCTGTTATAACAAATTTTGTCTGCGATCAATATTTGCAACTGTTACAAAATCGGGACTAAACTAAATATACCCTGGAATATATTATTTACACCTGCAGGTATAAAAATAGTATTATGGAACGTTAAAATTAATTATTTATTACTTTAATCAGCATAATTAAACTTTTTTTCATTTTTTTTTCACTTTTAAAATTAGACACTCTTAAAATTAGAATAAAAATTATGATAATATTATTGTTTATATTATTTCCGTTTTGCCCGTCCATGCCCATACATTTAAACCGTCGATTAAACGTATATTTCAACTCCATCGTAGTTTAATAATTTTATGGATATTTTTTATTATTCATAAATAAATAATATAATTTCATTATCCAACCAATATTTATTTTTATCTCACTAGATACCTAATTCAATAAAATTTTATGTATTTTATATATTTATCTATGCAAATATATATAATGTTTTCCGGATGAGCTTACATTTTAAAATAATTTTTGTAAAATATAAGTGATGGGTACTGCTTTCGCTGCACTGTTAAACCCTTCGGAATAAACAGAATAGAGAAATGTAAATATACAAGGTATAATTAAGTTTAGTCCCGACATTGTAACGTTTAAATATTCGATTATCAAATGATAATTAATTAGAACTCTAGGTTTTTTAATAGTATATTACGTCCCTAGGCCAGAAAGTTGGATTTCCTGGCGTATGTGATGGGATGGCCGAGGCGAAGCCGAGGCAATCATATCACATACGTCAGGGCATCCAACTTTTTGGCCGTGGGTCGTATACTATTTTTCTTGCTCCATGTACGCCGAATGTACGCGCTTTCTGGCCGCATTTTACGAATAATTGCTATGTTATAAAAACAATTGCTATGGTAACGGCCAGAAAGTAAAAGCGCACTGCAGCTCGAGAAGGCCATGAAAATCGTTCATTCTGGCGTAAAATGCGGCCAGAAAGCGCGTACATTCGGCGGGTGGAGCAAGAAAATAATATTTCAAATTTGCCCCAATACCAAGATCAGTTTTTGAATTATAAATACGTATTTCGACTACAAAGAATTCATCATCAGTATAAATTAGCTAGTCGTAATTTACTCTTTGACACCAGTCCAAGTAGCCGAGCGATCTAAGGCGTTATGTTTCTGCTGTATGCAGCAAGAACGAAGTAACCGGCTATGCTTGAGAAGGTTTTCTGCAATTTCCTTCACGAACTCCAGAAGAACATCGGCATAATTCCTATCATAGTCGGCTGCAGCCGCATATCCTACCAATTCCTAGTCTATACACAAAAATTCCTTCCAGTCCACTCACATCCTTAGGCATCATAATGGACCTTATGGTCGAAGTGTAGCCCTTCCAGGGCTACCTCTACAATCTATCTATCTATCTAAAACAGGCATCGATGTACATACCCGTTCATAAAAATTGAACTAGTTGAAATAATCTAAGTGTTACTGTATGTAATATTATCACTGACATCCAGTATATGGACTAACTGTCCCATGTTATAAAAATGATCCGATTTTTGGTATAGTAGAGCCATCTATTTGTACAGCAGAAATAAAGGAACTATGAATATATTTAAATTATTAGATAGGCCAAGCTACAGAGATGTTTTAATGTAAAAAGTGTTTGAAGAAAATAATCTCGCCAATGTTTGGAGAATAGTTCATATGATATTGTGAGATGTCTTTCTTATTAACAATTTTATGCAAAAAAATCGCTGTTATTTTAATTTTTTGCTTATAAAATTAAAACTAGCAAAATAATCGTGATGGTGTCACTGTCACTGTCCGATTTATACTTTTTGATCTGTGGTTATTTTAATTTTTTACTATGCAATTTTCCAGCAGGCCTGAATGCTAGAAATTTTTTTTATATTTTTATATTTATTATACTGTACTGTGCAAATAAGCTTTACAGTGTTTTATAATGGTAAATTTTTACAATTACATAATAATAATTTCCTTTTCTAATGATCACAATGTCATAACAAAATAATTGTAATAACAAAAATAACAAAAACAATTACAACAATGAGTAATAATAGAATTTAAAGCAGAATAGCAAAAACAATTATAACAATGAGTAGTAATAGAAGATAAAGCAGAGTAAGAAAAACAATTATAACAATGAGTTATAATGAATATAGAGCCGAGTAACAAAAAAACAAATATAACTATGAGTAATAATAGAATATAGAGCATAGTAACAAAGATATTTATAACAATGAGTAATAATAATATAGAGGAAAGTAACAAAAACAGTTATAACAATGAGTAATAATAGAATATAAAGCAGAGTAACAAAAACGATTATAACAATGAGTAATAATAGAATATAAAGCAGAGTAACAAAAACGATTATAACAATGAGTAATAATAGAATATAAAGCAGAGTAACAAAATCAAAGTAAAATTCATAGCAAAACCAAAAGTGTAACAATATTAGTGGCTAATAAATATTATAAGAACAATCTACAAAGTTCGAATTATTTCGATAATTGGTCATCTCAATGATCTTATTCTTCTAGTATAAAGCTCCTCATCTTAAGTGCCTCACAGACGTAGCTATATATTTGGTGTATTTTGTTTGATGTTAAGTTGGTGAGCAGCTCCATAAAGTTATTTTCAATATCGTTTTCTATGTTGAAGTCTATGTTGAAGGATTCTCTGGAAGGTTGATATATTGGACATTGTAGCAGGAAGTGTATTATTGTTTCGGGGTTCTTCAGGTTACATATCTCACACAGATCGGTTTGTTGGCACTTATTTTAACTGTAAAATTTCTTGAAAGTCTCAGTTGGCTGATCAGTTTTACCTTCTTGAAATTGATATTTAATTTTAGATAAGGGCAGGTGTCTTCTTCGGTTATTATGAATTGATATAGGGGGCTAAAACCTGAGTTCAATATTCTTTCTTTATCTCGTATTAGATAAAAGTTCAGGTACCTGGATATGACGTTTGGTATTTCTTTTTTTATTGTTTGCAGATCTGATTCGATTGTAAGCGTCGTCCCGGTTTTACTTAGAATGTCTTTAAGCTGACGGACCCAGTTGTATTTTGATGGAAAGCTTTCCTCCGATTGAAGCATTATCATTCTGCTGTAACACTTTTTTGGTAGGGAGTTATTGTTCATTTGCAGAATTTTAACCCATCAATTTAAAATTAATTTTAAAGCGCTCCCTGCTAGATGTTTTCAACCTGTTCCATGTCTGATCATATAGCCAGGTGTATTCTGCTGCCAGTTATATATTGATTTAAAAAAGGTTGAATGTATACGGTCTATATTATCTAGGAATCTAAGGCTCCAGGTTTCTGCCCCGTATAAAAGTGTAGTTGCTATGATGCTGTCAAACAATTGAATGCGTGCGTCCCAAGACTGCATTTTAGACTTAACCATGGTCTGTTTAATTCTTCCCATTGCCATATTTGATTTTTTGTATGCATTATCCGATGATCCGATTTCAATTTGCAAAAACGATTTCGAAAGTAGAATTTTCGTACTTCAAAATGTTTATCTTGGTTTTGCATTAAATCGGGGACGACCACATAACACATGTAAAAATATTTCGTCACGCAGGAGCTACGTAAATTAAACGAATTTTCTCAGAAATTGGGAATAAAAATACCAGTTATTAAATAATATCATTAATATCATTTAAGTGTATTCTCCCAACAAATAATTTCTATTTATGGAAAATATCGATTTATTTTATTTCTTAATAATTTTTAGATCTATGCAATTTGAGAAAGTATTTCCAAATCTGAAAATGATTTATTTACATCATTCTTTCAAGAACATTCATTTAAATACGTTTGAAAAAAATCAAGTAACCATGGTGATTTATTTGTAATATTTATTATTATGGGTATTATTTTAATTGCAAATATTTCTGTAAATATTCGAGTTACAAAAAATATAGTCAGGTAATGAATGGCGGTAAAGCGTATGTACTATAACGTAAATCATTAAAAACTTTTCCATTTTATTAATACTGAGATATAAATTCAAGGTTTTATGTTTTTCCCTCCCTCTAAGTCACTCCCTCAAATTAATTATGATAACAAATCAATTATATAATTTTGAAAAATGACTAGGACTTCTGTAGCCCATAGTACATTTAGTTTAGATCATATCACATAAAAGACGTGAAATTCAAATCAATAATTATTACTGAGTTTTAAGTAACGCTCAGCGAAGGGCGTGGGGAGAGGCTAGAATACATATATTATATATATATATATATTAAAATTTACATGTATATACATAGAGATAGATAGATTGTAGAGGCTGCCCTGGACGGCTACCCTTGAAACACAAAATTTGGTATATCTCTCTTAATATTAAAAAAATCGAAAAACACAAAAGAAGTAAAGTTGTAGAAAATTAGTTTTACTATAAAAAGTTTGTTTTTAAAAATATTTTTTTAATGGATACTTATTTCTGTTTAAAATAATAGAATTACCTCATATAAAAAAGAAAATATCGGATGTTTTTTTGACTTTACAGTATTGAGGATTTTACCTTAATACTTCTGCTGTGCGTATAGACTATATTTCGTCAAATTTTAACAAATTTTCGAAAAAAAAAGCTTCCTATCATGCTCTTGAACTATTTGTTTCACTGTTTGGCGTCAAATCATTTATTGGCTTGTATGCATTGATGGATTACAAATTGTTGCAGTCGACGTATATGTTTAGATTTGAATTTATGTATAAAATATAAAAATAATAATCTCATGTGTCAAAAATCTGATAAAAATTTATTTGTCAAATAATAATTTTTATTATTATTATTATTATAAAATGTCAGTTTAAAATTGAAAAAAAAAAAACAAATTATTTTGATGTGTCGAAAAATATATTCAAAAGTATTGAAAAAAAAATACAAATAAAAGTAAATAAATAAAAATTGTATGAAAAATGTTGGGCTTGTTTGAATACGTCTGTGTGTGTTTTTTTTATCACAGATAACACGTTTTATCACCGCATACAATCAATCAATAATTGGAAATGATGATTAACAAAATAATTTTGAATAGTATATCAACTATTGAGTGACTATTCGACTATAAACATAAAATAACTAAGCGGCCAGAAATATTGATAAATTTTTGTAATAAATTACCATATAGAGTGTTTCAGTTTGTTCAAATACACATAGAATATAAAAAAACGGCATTACGCAGGAGCTGCGTGAACTTCAGCGAATTTCCTTAGAATATATCATTTTAGTACTCCCAAGGTCAATTTTATTAATAAAAGAATAGAAGATAGAAAAAAACACAAAATTTAAAATACTTGTGTTGATATTGGAACAATCGAAAAATGTATAACGAGTAAAGTTGAAGAAATTCAAGTTTGCTCTAATTCATTACCTTATCATTTTTTCCAAACTCTAATGTGTACAGAGATATTTCCAATTTTAACTTGCAATCTTTAATTGTAAATATTAGTGTAACAGAAAAATAATAAGCTACAAAATTACAGTAAAACTTAGTACCTACAACTTAACTCCTGATAAATTTTTCGATTTTTCAAATATTAAGGGAGATATGTCAAATTTTGTGTTTCCCCCTCGCTCTAAATCTCCCTTTCTCCTCATCCAATTTTACCCATTAACGAATTTGACCTTTTGAATACCAAAAGCGCGTCAAATACCAAATTTTGTCCCAATCGAAATAAAACTGTGACCACTTGAGAGTCTAGAGGCACACAAACGTATACGTGCATTTATATATTGATATATATGTACACTCCCGTTCAATAAAATTGAACAGATCTGAACCGATTCAGTCACTCACAATTTTGATTATTCTTGTAGTCAATGTTTTTTACTATACTTCCATTTATTTTTTCTCACTTAAAATATATACTAGTTATCTTTGTTTATAAATGAATAATTATACAGAGAGTTACAAAAGTGAAGAGTTTTATGAAATGTAAGGAAATTAACATTTTAGATCTGTTCAATTTTATTGAACGGGATTGTACATATATAAAAATTTTAACGATAGTGATTTTTGACATCTAGTAGGTAGGATCGATGGACATTTGAAGTAATTTTGTGGAAATTCTAACATTGATACAAAAACACTAGATGATTTCCTTTGGAGGAAATTCGCTAAAAAAATTTTTGACAAACCGACTAAAAAGTGTAAGACTAAACAGCTATTAATATTTTATACGATAGAGCGTGCCAATTTTCCTAATCGCTTTAAGGAAGAAAAATATTACATTTAAGTATTTGCAAAATGGGGAAACCCTCTTTCAAGGCCAATTATTTGGGAAAAACTAAACTTTTAGCCGAAAAAACCAACAGCTTGTCTTTATTCTTCATCGGTATATACTAATTTAGCTTCCTTACCTCTTTTCATGTTTTTCATGATTTAACCAAGTATCCGGATATTTGAAAATCGATATCGAGTATGCTTCCAATTAATCCGATAATTGGAGTTCTACTATATTTAACACCTAGTAAATAGATATTTTGTTTGCGAAAAACAAATTTTGTATTGATCATTATTTTTTTCAAATCCTTTAAGGATTTTAGGGAGAGACAATTCGAAAAACATATGTTCAGTTGAGCGAAGAAACTAAAATCCTTGAATGGTGTTCTTTCAATCCTTGAAAAATTTTTTAAGCGTTCGTTAGTCTTGGTCTAAAAGAGTCTTTCTTAGCCAAATTCTCTTGATGAAAAAAAAGTATTTTTCTTATTAAAAAATAATAATTAACTCAAGAAGAGAAAGTTTATGCAGCTTCTTTAACTGAAGTAAAGTATATATATATATATATATATATATATATATATATATATATATATATATATATATATATATATGTATATTTAACTGAAATTGAAGTAGATAATTTCTTCATAAAAAATTTCATTTGTTTGATTTAAACAAATGTTTATTATGGTCCGAAATTTTAGCATCTTGGTCCAACGAAATCATCATTTCAGTTTAAGAATTTCGAGATTCTTGAGTCAAGAGTCAGTTTATCTTTAGTAAAGATAATTTTCTCAAGTCAAAACCATAAATGTCAAAACAGTTATTTTCTTATACCAAATATATATTATCTTCCCTATATATGAGAGTCAGGAATTCTTGGTTTAAACAAATTTTTCTTACTGCAAGGAATTACTTCTATCGGTGTACGTATATTACCATATACCTGCGTATATAAATGGAAAGATTTTTAAGTTATATTTATATTTTTGATTTTTGTCTCAACAACCGTTTAGTGAATGTTAAGAAAATTATGCAAAACTGTTTCTATAGATCTATAGATTTGTAGAGTTATATAGAGTTAAAGAAGTTATATAATTTGGATAATTTGGGGTGCTTCGTAGCTTTTTTAATGGTAAGAAATGAATATAATTTATTCGGTGAACAAAGAAACACATGTAAAGTTACAGTTTTTTTATTAAATTGTAATATTTATTAATTAAAGTTTCGAATTACCTCCTTTACATACCAATTCAAGTGGTCGAGCGGTCTAAGGCGTTTTGTCTGCACAGTATGCCTACTTGGAAACAGAGAGGTTACGGGTTTGAATCCCGACATCGGCAGTTTGTCAGTTTTTTTATCCTTATTAAGAAAAAAAAAGGGGGGTAGTTAATTGACTAAACTGTCGGCGTATGGACAAGGACGAAGTAACCGGCTATGCTTGAGAAGGTTTTTGCAGTTTCCTTCACGAACTCCAGATGAATATCGGCATCGTTCCTATCATAGTCGCCTGCAGGCGCATATCCTACCAATTCCTAGTTTACAAAAATTCCTTCCACTCCACTCACATCCTCACATCCTTAGGCATCACAATGAGCCTTATGGTCGAAGTGTAGCCAGTCCATGGCAGCCTCTACAATCTCTCTATCTACCTGCCTAACATCCTCCAGTATAAGACACCCAATTAAATTTCAAAAAAACGCTTACTTTCAATAGTCAATAGTGAAAAATATTTAGTCTTTAGCTTCTAACGTTACCAGCACTGGTTTAATAATAAATTGAAATTTTCTATCTTCGTGAATAGCAGATCACCCCCTCCCCCCTTATTACGGGGGAGAATATCTCCTTTTAAAACTGTAAGAAGAATAGATTAACTACAAAAAATGTTTCTTTTTTAAAACATACAAAATTTTTATAGAAACTTTTCTTCATAAATTGAATAGTTTTACCTCAATTACAACTCAAACATGTAAAATAATCATTTCATCACTGAAAATGAACTCAGTATTGACAGGATATAAAAACAATTACGTCATAGTTCGTTGTTATATTTTCAATTGTTATTACTATTAACTATTATTAAATAATAAAGAGAATTAATTTGAAAACTTTTAACAAAAACCGAAAACCGTTTAATATAATTTGCTATTATAGGGGAAAATGTTTGCAGAGACGAAACCAAGGGGTGTTTAGTAAATAACTAAAGCTGTGTACGTATTGTATCTATTGTAAAATACCATATTACATAAAGTGGCGTAACAGAGGAAGCCAAATGACAAATTGTTTTTTAGCATATTAAAAACTCAAATTCGACCCAATATCCAGATCAGTTTTTGTATTATAAATACGTATTTCGACTACAAAGTAGTCATCATTAGTATAAATTAGCTAGTTGTAATTTACTCTTGGACAATTAGAAATAAATCAAAAATAGAGTCAAATAGACACAAAATAAAATAAATAAAAAATTAAACAAAATCAATTAAAATATAATAAATTTTATTGAAATTACTCTTGTTAAAATTTCTTTCATTCGATTTACTCTTGTTAACATCAGTTTTATTAAAATTACTCTTATATTGTCTCAGGATATGTTATTCGTGGTTAATTTGTTGACACTTTCACATGGAACGAAAAATTTGCGTTGTCTATATAAACGGCAAAATTCCTTATCATCCGATGAAAGCCACGCAGGCAGATAGATGATTTATGACCCACAGTTTTATTATGATAGATAATTTATTAATTAGATAGTAATTCTATAAGAAGTGAAATGTCAAAGTGGAAATCAAAACCACACTTTGGATCTGTTTTTTTTTTTACTTCAAATAGCTTTTATTTATTCCAAATAGACATATTTTGTTCAAAGTATCAGTTCAGATTTGTTTTGTATGTTTGTATATAAATAATAATTTTTACAAAAACAAAAAATATCAGTTTTGTACTAGTAAGCTTACTAAAATCTATACACACGTACGTCATTACTTAATATTCTTCCATATGGCCTAACACGATGTAGTGTAAGACTGAAGCGACATAATTATGGATGGTTCGCATCTCGATCGGTCCAATTTAATTTTTAATAAATAATAAAATAACTTTTATTCATTATCAATACCTCTGATTGCGATCGTGTCTGAAATGTAAGTAATTTGTTCTTGAAAGATCTCCTTCTCGGAGAATCTGTAGAAAAATAACATGCTTATCAAAAAATATTGATTTGTTTCCATAAGTTGGACTTCCAGGAGCTTATATAGCTTACACATAAGCCGCCTCCTGAATCGATTCTAAATTAGTTATAAAATTACCAATTTATAAATCTGATACGGTGAGTTATAAAATTGATCTGTATAAATAATCAATAGTAATAAATTGCTGTACTCTTAAGGCAAGTAAAAGGGCACAATGTTGTAATAGTAAAGAGAAATTGACTCAAATATGTTGTTGAGTTAAATTTAATTATTGTTTCAAATCTAATCCATTCAGATTTGAATAATCATAAATTTGTTGTTTTTTTTAAATTTTTATTAAAAAATAAAGTTCGTGTTATTCCAATATTGGAATAAATTTACTAATCTTTAACTTATATATATTGTTTTCTTTGTGTTGAGTATCGGAGTCTTCTATACGTTCTACAGCGCTCCTTTGAAGTTAAAGAACTATTGTTTTTTAGTAAAACAATAGTTCTGAAACCAATCTTAGTTAAAAAGTGACTAGTTCAATATTAAATTGTCCTATATGACCAATTTCAAAAATAACGAGGATTAATACTATCTCAAAATTGTCGCAGTATCTTGGCTCTATTTAGCCTTCAAAGGAGTGGTGTAGAAGTTATAACAGATTCCGATACTCGACACACAAAACAAACACAAAATATTAGTAAAAGTTTTCGAAATATATGTATATTGGACAACATGCACTTTGAAAAAATAAATTAAATTAAACAAAAACTTCATGTTATTCAAACATGAATTTATTTGATTTTTAAATAAAATAAATTTGAATTTAATTTTTTTTTATTTCCACAACTAATAAATGTGTCTCTTTTTCTTTTTAAAACAACAATGTAAAACTGTTAATTTATAATTGACTGAACAAATTTTACTTTTGAACTGATGTTATTTGAACAAGTGTTAATTCTTAACTGCGATCTTACTTGATCCTATATCAATTTATAACTTATTTTGAACTAGCTAATGCCGCTGCTTATATACCAATCATAGATGTTTCTAGAAATATGTTTCTGACACCAATAGAGAATATTGTTTTTGAAAACATATTTTTGTATACATTCTTCTAGAAGAAATTAGTTTCTCAACAACCATGGACGCATTCGGAGAGGCCGATAATTGATAAAACTTATTAAAAATTATATTGGTTCGTCTGGTATACGAACCAAGTATCGTTCTCTTAGATACTCTTCTACTAGAATACTCATTTAGTGCGCGCGGCCACTGCCAATTCAAAATTTCTATACAATTCGTAATATAACATAATTCTGTTTGTAAGCAAGCTTGCGTTTGACTTGTTTATGTATTTATGGTATTGACAAAATGCAATTTGTATTTACCAAATTATATTTGATTATATCTTGAAAGAAAAAAAATTAATAAAAATTTGATCTTAAATACTTTTCTTTATAAAATCCTGTGTTGAGGTACAATAAATTATTTTAATAATTTTCAACACAACAAATTCAATGAGTGAACACACAAATCTGTAGCCCGCATCAGATGCCCGAACAAAATAATTAAGTTGAATGTGAAACACCTAAGTGAGTGGAAAAATTGATTGATTTAGTCTTTGTGGTACGCTAATGACACTTTACGTACCTCATAAAATTGACCTTTACGATACAGTGTGAGTAAAACAAGCTGAACAGGAATGCATAATTGACAGAATTGATGGTTCTCATGTTGACATATAATCAACCAAACAAAATTATATTTGACGAAAACACTTAATTATTATTTTCAGTTTTAATTTAATTTTCTAAAATATTATTAATTATCATATATAATCCTGTCGAATATTATTTACGAATGTTTAATCCGATCAAAAACATAAATGTAAAAAAGGACCGAGTTTATTCAATTAATTTATAATAAATATTTATAATATATCATATGTTAGATCTTACATTATCATGTATGATCGGTTTTCTTATAAAAAATCATATAAAAAATATACAATCACAAAATATAAAATATCTCTCTTAATATTAGAACAATCGAAAAATATGTAAGGCAGACAGTTGTAGGAAATCAAGCTTGCTACAATTCATCACCTTATCATTTTTGATCTAGCTCTAATGTGTACAGAGATATTAAGGAATTTAATTTTCAATCTTAAACACATAAACTTAATTTTTGATTTTCCATATGTTCCGTTGGGAAAATTAAATTTTTCCAAAAGTTTTTATTTAAGTATCAAAAATTTTGCATCGAATGCAAAAAACCGCACCCTTCTAGCGTTTCTGGAAGTGAAGCAACAAAGTTTTAAAAAATCGCACACCCCTTTCACTAATGGTATAGAGCAGCAATATTTCCTATGTTAATTTTATCAAAACAAAAATGCGAAAGTTTTCCCATTTCCCGATATAAATTTCGTGGTTTGATAATTTTCCTTTCGGTTTGGTCACTATATCTAATTGTATGGCAAATATCAACTTTTAAGGACTTATGGTCTAGGCCCTGGAATTATGATTATGTATGGCCAAGATTTATATATTCGATAGCTTATATTCGAAAAACCAGCACTGTAGGTCTTTTCGTTCAGAAGATATTTCGGGATCAAATCTGCTCTGATATTTCCTGTAGTAATAGTTCTGTAAGCGCGAAGGTAAAAAACCCCTTAAACTCGGCCTGTCGCACTACCGTGCTCTAGATATTTATAATATTTATTTATTATGTTTAATATTTTCTTAGCAAAGTAGGGAGTCGGAATGCCCATCATAGGCCCAGAGTCTATTTTAGGAATTCCAAAGACTGCATGTAAACAGGTGACCAACGAGTGGTCAAATGCTAAACACTGTGATCACAGGGAAAAAATATCGCGGCAAGAGCTTGGAAAGGTACTGCTTCAGAGTGCAACAAAGAGGCTGTCTCTTGAGATGCACTGAAGCTCAACAAGATGCAACTGTGGATGGTTACCGGAATCATTACCGGACATTATCCCCTGCGGAAGCATCTACACACAATGGGACTGCATAACGGGTCCATTGTGTGCAGATTGTGTGGCGAGGAGGAAGAAACATCCTGCGATATTATCTTTGACTGCGAACCTCTAGGTTATAGCAGATACAGAATATTCGGTGCATCTCACCCCGAATATACGATCCTTCAAGAAGACCTGATAAGCAAGCTTTCGACTATTGCCAATATATGGGAGAAGTGAATCTCAACGGACTGAAATAGAAGAGGAGCACAATGGACCATAAGGTCGAAGTGCAATAGTTTTCGACCCCAATATACAATTAATCAATCAATCAATCAATTAATATTTATAATGTTCTTTGTAAACACTTTTTACTTCTGTATCGCGTTAAAACGACACTGATTACATCTTTACAAATAATTAACTTCTAAATATAGATAACGGCATGATATAAACTAAATAAGTATATATGTGTTGTGTATAGTTAATAAAATATATCATGTTTAATAGTTAGTTGAAAATTGTTAAATTAGCTCATCAAAATAGCGTATATGTAAATAATAAGCTACATAATTTGTGAAAATTGTTGTACATAATCATAATTGAATGATACTATATGAAAAGGTAAGAACAAATGAGATACAATTGTTATTATCATTACATACATGGATAGATAGTATCAATAGAAATTTATTATACATTTGATGGAACAAGAGTTCATATTTTGGAAAATAAGCCAATTCTCACATTTTCAAACAGCCTGTTTGGTAAATTTTCAACGAAAATGCAACTACTGAACTTGTACCGATGAAACAATTTCCGAAAAATTTCTTCAGATATCTATCGATCCTATCTAGTAGACTTCGAAAATGACCATTATTAAAATTTACGTATGTATATATATATTGATGAAAGAAAACTCATATTCGACTAAAATGGAATCGACAGCAGTGAGCTAAAAAATAAAATATGATTCTTAAGAACGTTCATGCATTAGGCTTGATAGTAGATACAAATTATGTTTTTAGTGAATTGAATAGCTCAATTATGTAGTTATCCTCTCTCAAAAATTTAAATTCTGTTGACGAACATTTCAACAAGTAATTATCGATTAAAAATCAAACTTTTAACACGGCGTCTTATGGAGAACAGAATTTTTTTGTATTTACTTTAACAACTATATTATTAAAGTAAATACCATAGTAAATAAATAATGTTTATAAATATTCTTTGAAATAAGGAGTTTATATAATTGCATTAAAAAAGTGGTGTTTACGAACGTTTGAATTAATTATTTAATAAAATTAAAACTGTTTTGTTTGGATTGATTTTGCCACTATATTTTGAAAATTGGCAACAGTGCACAGTTAATATACCTACACATACGTATACACACTGTCAAATCAAGATTTTGTTAAATCAAGTCAAATAATTTCTAATTTACATTTACTGATATTTTACAATAAATACTTTTAATATATTTGGGACACATACAAAAAGGTTATAAATTGTTGTGAGATTATTGATATAAATCCCTGATGAAGTCAACAACGACTGACAAAACGTTGGCAAATAGAATAATAAAAAAACATTTTTTTACATAAACGTTAAGTTGTAAAGTATTGATATACTTTACAACTTTTTTTAAATCTTAAATAAATTTTATTAAAGATAGAACTCATTTAACTCTAGCGTAGCACATGAACTTAAGCCTAAGACGAACTTGCGTGGCTTAAGTATTGTCTTCTATAAACAACAATATAATACAGATTAACAAATTTGTAATTTGTATGTATGGTTTAAATAATATTTCATTATAATTAAATGCATTTTTTTAGTCTAACAGCAGACCTACGATATTTCATAGCAGGAGCGACGACAGTAAAAAACGTTTTCCATTTAGTTAGATTGGGGTGGGAACCTTTCAGAAAAGATAATACATAAATAGTGACTTCAATCTCTTGCCTAGACAACCCCTCAAAAACCTGATCAAACAGAGGTTGCCCCAACCGAAATCTTTTATCGCGTATAACATTTTCTATAATCATTGCGAGAATATCACTCAATAATTTATTTCATAAATATTTATTTCCAACAACTTTTGAAACAATATGAAACTTTCTTTTATATCTATTACAATAGGAGCAGAAACGGTGCCCATTAAATTAGAGGATGAAACTTTCAGAAAAAATTGTACCTAAAGTATTTTATCGCGCTTAACTTGTTTTCTACAATAATTACAAGAAAAACACATCAATACTTATATTTTTTATAAAATTAAATTTCCAACACCTTGTGTACATTTTTTTTTCATATCTTTTACAGTTTCTGAGAATATCTCTCCCATAGTTAAATGGAAAAATTTATTATGAGTAATGTTGTAGAAAATATATTTTACTACAATTTATTGTGGCCATATTTACCATAACTTTGATGTTTATAGAAATATTAGTAATTTTAATATTAAGGATGTAGGAGCACTAAAGCTTCAAAAAGATTGGCTTGATTTTTGTTTACATGTAGTTGAAGTGCATATAAATCAATTATAAAAGTTTCAGGGTGGGGGGGGGGGTTGGTTACGTAGGGCTTGAATTAATTATTTAATGTTAAAGTTCGTGTTTTAATGCATTGCTGTTATGGAGAAACCCATATTTTGACACTTTTCACTTGGAATAAAATAAGAATAAAAAAAAACTACGCAATAGAAAATAAAAATATTAATAAAGAGATTGATCCAATAAAATTCCAGTATAACGGGCCTATAAAACAAGATATTTAAGAAAACAACTGAGATTTCGGGTAAATTTTATTTCTGCCGGCGGTAGCTTAATTTGCTTAACCCAAAATATCAGGGTTTTCTGTTAAATATCTTTTTTGTTAGGCCCGGTATGACGGACCTAAATTAAATTTTATTTTTAATTTACGGATTGTGGACTTTTATAAATGTAGTACATAAAATTTTGAAGAAAATTCTTGTACATCCTTAAATGTTCGATAAAAGGTGACTACCACCGTCACCTTGATAACTTAATTTATGTCAATATAATTCCTTTTTCTAAGATAATTAGCTTCGAGACTTTTGATAGAGCGATAATTTGATCGGTCTCTTAATTACCATGGAGACATATGTGAGTCCGCACATTCAAACGATTTGAAATCGGCCAATAATAAAGTTTAATAGGCAGTACGATTCCCTTCAAACTCCATAGTTGACACGCTATAGAATTGCGCAGTCACCAACTATTTAATTCATTTCTATCAATATTATCATTATGTTGTGTGTGTCAACGTTGTCAATGGCGTTGATAACAGATGAATTAATTGAATGAAGCATTTATAGAAAACATCGAGAAACAACCAGCATTATAGAAATAAAACTTATTAACAAGCTTATTTAATTAATTAATTAAACTAATTTGAAAACATCATTGAAACTGATTATGCTCATTCTATAAAAAGCGAGAAACTTTTTTTGCGTACTAAAGTGGTTTAGAATGCAGCGTGTAATAAAACTTTACTCGCAATAATATATCGCTGTATATTGGATGTACCCAATAATCTTTGCTTATTCTCTTAATAATTCATCACCTCCTCCGTTTTATAGGCAATAATATAGCAGCTCTTCTCGACATATCTGTTTAATTAATATTAACAATTAATATTCCTCAATATTAATATTAATATTACTCATTCAGTAAGTGTAAGTACATACAACTAGAAATCGGCCAGTTTAAACACCAACCACCATCCAAACAGTTTAATTGTAAAGGTTTACAAAGGCTAAGCATTTTCATCTAGCAGCAAAAAACAATCGGATAATTTTTGCTAATTTTCTTCTATTTTTTGCTGAAAAACTAAATTTTTTGCTAATGCCGTTTTCAAGATACAGCGTGCTAGACTTAAGACTCAAGCTAGCTAGCAAATTAAATTGTACGATAAATATAAGTCATAGAACAAAAATAAAAGTATAAAAATTTTTGCTAGCCATTTCCTAGCTGATGAAACAAAAATTGTTTCCCCAAAAACTTGGAAAGCTGAGATACAGCATGCTCTTCCCAACGCCTCCACCATCGAATAAAATACTAGAGGCTCTACGACAAATCTAAACATATATGAAGTATTTGCTAATATTTTTCTAACCGATGCACCTAACAATATATCGAAACAATGTCGGGAAAGCTGAGAAATAACTTCTTTTTCCCAGCGCCAGCACCAAAAAGTATTACATAGTAGGTGTATATAAAAAATATTTGCTTCTCAGCACCAACACATTAACCAGCCAAGTAGCCGACGGTCTATGGCGTCATGTCTGCGCAGTATGCGGTACTTGGAAGGTTATGGGTTCGAATCCCGACATCGGCAGTTTGTCAATTATAAAAAAAAAGGGGCGGTTGATTGACTAAACTGTCGGCGTATGGATAAGAACGAAGTAACCGGCTATGCTTGAGAAGGTTTTGTGCAGTTTCCTTCACGAACTCCAGATGAATATCGGCATAGTTCCTAGCATTGTCGGAATCCGTATATCCTACCAATTCCTAGTCTACTCACAAATTTCTTCCACTCCACTCACATCCTCACATCCTCAGGCATCACAATGGACCTTATGGTCGAAGTGTAGCCCTTCCGGGGCAGCCTTGACAATCTAAATCTATGGAACCCAACATGGAACCCAATTCTTATAACTGTGATATGTCTTTCACAATTGTATACTGTTAAAAAACAATTATTAATATTTTTTTTTTAATAAAACCAATACAAAAATCACGTACACTTCGTAATATATAATATTAGCATTATACAAATATTTTTCACCGTATTATGCCAAAAAAAATTTCTAGCAGCAAAAAAATTACATACATAACAAGCGATTAATTGTCTCGATCGATTAATTCCCTACCATTTGATGCTAAAACTGAATTATTTGCTAATGCTGTTCTCAAATGAGATTCCATTGTTCACAGCCTTCACCATTGTTTTTATTTTCTTAATATTTTTCACCGTACTACGCCATAAAAATTTTCTTATTCAAAAAATGGGCTCTCATTCCAGAAACTCATAAGCAAAAAATCGGTTTTAGCATCAAATGGTGGAGAATAAATTAATTTTATTATGTATGTTATTTTTCTGCTGCTAGATAATTTTTATAGCATATTATGGTCAAAACTATGAAGAAAATTTCAATGAAATAAATGGTGGAGGCTGTGAACAATGGGCTCTCATTTGCGAACAGTATCAGCAAAAAATTCGGTTTTAGCATCAAATGGTAGAAAATTAATCGATCTTTATTAAATATGTAATTTTTCTGCTGCGATAAAAAATTTTTTTACATAGAACGGTGAAAAATATTTGTATATTGGCTTTATTTTTAACGAATATTATTAATAATTGTTTTTAGCAGTATACAATTGTGAAAGAGATATCACAGTTATACGAATTTGGTTCCATAGTACTTAGAAAAGAATATTTACGAGTAAAATAGTTATTTATTAATTAAATTAAATACGGGAATACGTCCCAATCGTCTTTGGTGTAGCGTAAGCATACTGGACTAAATACTCAGAGGCCCGAGATTCGATTCCTGGTTGACGAGTTAATTTTTTCATATCAGTATTTAATTTAATTAAAAAATTCAATGACAATGAAATTTGTCGGAGTATACGCTAAAGTCTTCTACAGTTTGTCATACGTAACCGAAAGGAATTTGGACAAACATCGTTATGCTGACGCGAAAGTATACACAAATAAACAAATATTAAATAAATAAATAACTTCAACAGAAGTAATACTGTCTAAATAAATAAAAAATAAGAATAATATGAAAAAGTTGGCTATTACGTCCCAATCGTCTTTGGTGTAGCGGAAGCATACTGGACAAGATCTCCGGAGGCCCAAGGTTCGATTCCTGGTTGACGAGTTAATTTTTTCATATCAGTATTTAATTTAATTAAAAAAATTCAATAACAATGAAATTTGTCGGAGTATACGCTAAAGTCTTCTACAGTTTGTCATACGTAACCGAAAGGAATTTGGACAAACATCGTTATGTTGACGCGAAAGTATACACAAATAAACAAATATTAAATAAAATAGTTATGTCACGGTTAACGAAGCTTATATGTAGGTGCTGGGATGCAAGTATTTTGTATATACACCTATTATTATGTAATGCTTTTTGGTTTTGGCATTGGGAATTCGAAGTTAATTGTCCGCTTTTCCGGCATTGTTTCGTTATATTGTTAGACATATCGATAAAGAAAAATTAGCAAATAATTCACATATTTTTAGATTTGTCGTAGGATCTCTAGCTATTTATTCGAGGGTGGAGGCGCTGGGTCGTGCATGCTGTATCTTAGGTTTCTAAGTTTTCGGGGGGAAAATTTTTTTGAATTCATCAGGTAGGAAATGGCTAGCGAAAATTTCACATACTTATATTTTTGTTTTATGACTTAAATGGCATAATGATCGCACAATTTAATTTGCTAGCTAGCTTAAAGCTTAAGCTAGCTAGTACACTGTATCTCGAAAATAGCATTGGCAAAGAATTTGGTTTTTTCAGCAAAAAATTGAGAATAAATAGCAATAAATTATTTTTTTTTGCTGCTAGATGAAAATGCTTAGCTAGCCTAACATACCTTAACTGTATCAGTGTGCGGAAATGCAGTCCAATTCGACCGAACTATCGTACAGTAGTTTGATCTGTAGTGTGCACTATCTCTAGTCTACGTAGCTCGACGTCGAGTATACACTCACAAAAGTCGTCACTTTCGCGTTTTTCTGTGTATTTCGAATATAAACTAAACATAATATATTTAGTTTATTAATTTTCTTAGAGAAAGGTGTGGTGAGCCGTCTCACAGTGACATTTGATTTCCGCCGCTTCACTTTTTAAAAAGTCCTCAAAAATCCTTTTGATATTAAAAATTACACTATTCAAAAAAATAAATTATTAAAGAACTACTATTATCAAATTCATAATGAAAAAATAATTAATGATTTGGTCCCAGTAGTAACATCTGTTTTTATATTCAAGAAAAAATGAAATACAAGTGAAAAACATTAAATAACTTTTAAAATTATTAACATAAATTACAACGAAACGTAATAACAAGGATTATATTTTTATTTTTAATAAAATAAATCTCTACCTATATATGTATTTTTTTTAAATGGGTCAAAAGGATAGAATTATACAAGTTTATTTTTTATATTCATAGCATTCCAATTTGATGATATTACAATAAAAATGGTATATTTATATCGCAATCCTTTTGAAACTTTAAATATTTCCCAATACATACTCAATCTATTTATAGCCGCTTTGTGCTGAATCTATTAGGTTTTCGTCAGTAGCGGATTATCCATAAGGCAAACTAGGCACATTCCTAGGGGTGCGAGGTTACAAAAAGGCGCACGTGGATGTTTTGAAACGAAGAAAAAACCAATACCTAAAGTCCTCCCAGAGAGTAAGTCGCCCTTGGGATTCGACGGAAATGTTCGGTTTGTAATGATCATGCGTAGTTACGGCGTGAGATTAAATTTGTAACAATTCGTAATAATTTACCCAAACGTTGACATAGCTTTAAGAATGTGCGTATCGACAGCAGTCAGCAATTACAGTGGTGACCGGAGTTTTTTTTGTCTAAAGAGAGTGAAAAATTATCCCCGCTCAACCATGACCGATAAAAGATTCGCTAGCGGTACTTAACATTGAATCAAATTTATTGCTATATTTAAACTATGATGATGTTATTGACAATTTCGAAAAAATTAAAAAAATTATTTTTTTTACAAAAATGTAGACGAAGAAATTTTTAACATATGTAATTGGATAAATAATTCTTTTGTAACAACCTAACAGCTTTCAACAATAAACAATTTTATTCATAGTCTTATTGTTTTTATATGTAAAATATTAAATTTTAGGTTTGTACTTAATTAATGATAAAAACAATTGGACCACGAATTTCCAGGCTCTACCCTTCTTGCTTTCTTCACTCTCTAATAGTTTTGTAATATGGGTTATGAGACCCATTTTCTCAGTGTTAACGATACTTTTAACCACTCGACTCTCAATCTATTAGGAATGCTAAGCGACAAATTCAAATGCATCTTTACGTTTGTAGTTCCACCGATGAAAATTAATACAACACTATCCTTTAAAATATATTGTGTTATAATGGTGAGTAGGGCAAATCTGCTAAGATTGGAAGAGGGATTGAAAGATAAGTTTTGTGCCGTAACAAATTTGTTTTTGGTACAACTGATAGGGTGAGGTATGTATTTTACCCCTATAATAGACTTAACAACTTGAAACCCAATAATTTTGGTTGTTTTCGGAAAATCCAAATAATAAAATTAAATTTAAGTGAAATTTGATCGAATTAGACTCTCTTATATCTCTGAAACCAATGATTTTTGTAATGTTACCATTTTTATACCCAGTATATGTAAATATACCAAGTATATTAAGTTTAGTCCTGATTTTGTAACGCTTGAAAATATTGGTAGGCATGCATGTTTGGCATATGTTTTCATAAAATGGCCTAATTCGGTCATTTCCGCATGTCCGTCCGTCTGTCTATCTGTCTGTCCGTGAACACGAGAACTCAAAAACAAAAAGAGATAACAAGCTGAAATTTTGTATGTGTGTTCTATAGCATAAATGTGAGGTCAAGTTAGTTAATTGGCAAAATCGGAACGTGTCTCCCCCCGCCAGAGGGGAAAATATACATCTTTAAAACAAATAGAGATAGAAAACAAATTTAAAAACAACAAATCCCCTTCTCTTTAAAATAAACAACTTTTGTTTGAAAATTTTTTTTATAAATTCAATAGTTTTCTCATAATTTGTACTCAAAGAGCAAATGGCGTACTATTCAGTCGAACGAAGGCGAACATATGTAGATACATAAGATAGATAGATACATTTAGATACATAAATGTATAGATAGATACATTTCTTATACTATTGGTGTAAACCCAGTAAACGTATTTACAATTCGAATATTGACATACAACTCAGTATATACTGGGTATTCAAACAATTAACTCAGTTAGTTGTTATATGACTTTTTTACTTTAGTTTTGGTAAAGTCATAAATTTTATAGTTTTTCTGATTATTAGAAAATAACAATTTTCTTGTATTTCAACGCTCTACACGTCCCTGCAGTTGTACTTCCCAGTTTGGCAATACGTGCTATTTTAAATAGTAGACTTAATGAATGTATGTACCAATTTCAACGCTTAGCTTCCGTACAAGCTTAGAATCATTTTGTTAATTTTATACATTATTAATTAATATATTTTAGGATAATATGTTTTTATCATGCATAAATATTATTAGTATTTCCTTAAAATATAATATTATACAAATAATACATTTTCGCATGAAATATTTAACGGCAATGTCGAGTGTCATTGACCTATTCATTGACGTAGATATTATAATACCCCGATCAAATAAGGATTCAATCTTGGAATAAAAGTTTGCAAGATAAATTTTTCCATATACCTTTGTTTTGATATGCAAACAAAAGAATAGCAAAATAGTATCATACAATACAGTGTCCGTAAGTCGAAGTAATAAATAGTTCGTGAAAATGGCTTTTTTTACAAACATCTCGTTTTAAATGCATTTTATGACTTATCTTGGCCAGTCTGTAGAATAAAATTTCAAATTCGATCCTTAATCTAGATCAGTTTTTTTGTATTATAAATACGTATTTCGACTACAAAGTAGTCATCATCAGTATAAATTAGCTAGTCGTAATTTACTCTTTGACAATAAGAATTAAAAAGAAAGTCGAGATCAATAGACAAAAATAAAAATAAATAAATAATTAACCAAAAAAAATTAAAATATAATAAATTTCATTGAAATTACTCTTGTTAAAATTTCTTTCATTCAAGTTTACTCTTAACCTTACTCTTATTAAAATTACTCTTATATTGTCTCAGGATATGTTACTCGTTGCTAATTTGGTAATAGTTACAACAAGAATAATTGCAATAAAATTTATTATATTTTAATTTTAATTTATTTTGGTTAATTTTTTTATTTTTCTAATTATTTTTGTCTATTGATCTCGACTTTTATCTATTTCTAATTGTCAAAGAGTAAATTACGACTAGCTAATTTATACTGATGATGACTACTTTGTAGGCGAAATACGTATTTATAATACAAAAAAACTGTCCTAGTTAATGGAGCGAATTTGAAATTTTATTTCAAAAACCTAGAGTTCTTACTAATTATCATTTGATAATCTAACATTTAATCTGTAGAATGCTTAAAACAAAGGTTTATGCAAAAACTCAGCTTACTTTCATTCCGAGCTTGACGTTTCATTTCTAACCTAATTTTATTGGGTTAAAAGAATAAAAAATATTATATTTATGAAATAGACATTTGATAAATGATTACCTATTATTCAATGTCTGACCATATAAATTTAGAAAATAGGTAATATTTTATGAATACTAATGTAAAATTTATATATAGGACCTGTACATGTTTGTAAAAGGTGTTTTACAGGACTATAATAATAATAATTATTATTATTATTATTATGACTGTAAACATCAAGTGGTTGAACAATAAGGACAAAAAGGGTATTAAAATTAAATACTACCTATAAGTATATACAACTACATAAACATGACATCTATAGGGTGATGCATAATTAAGGTAGTTCTCTCGTGACAGTTAAAGCAAATAAAATTTAGAATCTAAAAAAAACTAAAACCATGCTTTTATTAGAATATGAACTAAAAAATGCAAAACTATTTAAAATAGAAAATAGAATAAAATTGGCAACAAAATTGATGTTAATGTAAACAAAGGCATGGAGTGCTCTCTACTTACTCTTGTAAAAGTAGAGGCATTATGAAGACTAAACTGTCGGCGTATGGACAAGAACGAAATAACCGGCAATGCTTTAGAAGGTTTTCTGCAGTTTTCCACGAGCTCCAGATATATATCGCATAGTTCCTATCGGGGTCGGCTGCAGCTGCTTATCCTACCAATTCCTAGTCTATATACAAAAATTCCTTCCACTCCAGTCATATACTCACATCCTTGGGAATCACAATGGACCTTAAGCTCGAAGGGTAGCCCGTCCAGGGCAGCCTCTACAATCTATATATCTAAGTAAAGAGCACCCCATGCATTTTGACAGTTAAAAATGTCATTTTTCTATGAAGATTTTGTTGATGACATTTCTATGGAAACTATAAACTATACTAGCACATACACACTAGCACCATACATACACATACATACTCAAACTGAATTGCTGGACTGGAATATTGGGTGACCATATTATAGGACCATTCTTCATTGACGGATCTTTATATTCTCAAAAATATTTGAGTTTGTTACTAAATAATATTTTGCCAACTGCTAAAGCTCTGCCTAATTTAGGCCTAGAATCTGTATGGTTCTTCCAACAAGATGGTTGCCCTGCACACAATGCCATGATAGTAAGGCTCTTCCTGGAACAAACTTTCCAGGAACGTTTTATGAGTAGTTTTGGAACCTTCAAATGGCCAACCAGATCGCGAGATCTATCTCCTAACGACTTTTTTTGTGAGGTTTTCTCAAAACACAGATCTATTCGCAGAATAGACTTGAAAATTTTTAACAATTTAAGCAAAGAATTGTTGACAATTGTGTGAATATTTCTCCTCAAGAGCTAGAAAATACCCGGGTAAATTTCTATAATCGACACGGATATTGTTTAGCAAATAGTGGAATATTCGAACCGTTGTTTTAACATTTTTTTATCTGTCGGAATTGTATTTTTTTTTTTTTTTTGGGGTTTTATTTGTTTTTGTGTGGATTGTTGTTTTATGTTATACCGTTAATAGAACACTATCATTTATTTTCAAACATGCCCCACATACAAATAATAAGGGATATTCAAAAAAAAAATTTCAATTGTTAAAGTAATACTAAGCTTAAGAAGACAACAATGATCATATTTAACCCACTCTCATTACATATTAATGAGAGTACAAAACAGTCTAGCATACACAACAGACACACTAAAGAGTACCCCACTATTTTTATTTCTTTATTAAGCATATTGTGTATAGTTATTATAGTAAATAATATTTAACATTGATTCTCTATTAGCAATGATTTCCAACACAAACGGTATATAGTAAACAACTCGCCAAGTAAAATATGAAATACCCTGCACCTGAGAAACTTACACAATAAATATATACCAATCATTTTCTCAGTTTTGTTATAAAACTTGTCCTTTAAAAGATAGATTTCGCTACTTTTGAGGTTGAATATTTTTGTTTTGGAACATTTTTTGTTTTTTGCTGGGATCGTTTTATTCACAATCGTATGAAACCTATTTTTAAGTTGCTTGATCACTACCCATGTTATATTTAAATCATAGAATGTTGAAATTGAACAACTTTAGTTTATCTTTGCTTGAGCTTCAGTTTTGACATCATAAAATTCGAAAGGTTTTACTATAGTCCTAAAATATATACGGAAAAAATTGTTTAGAAGAATTTATTCACCATTTAAATCTTCTACTTAATTCTAAGCCATTCAATATTTACTTTATCCTGTTTATATGGTACAGAAATTGTACTTTTTAACACACTAGTGTAGTATTTTAGATACTAGTAGTATATTATATTGTTGATCGTCATTTATAATGCTACTAAGATGGAATAATTAAAACTTAGTGCACAATTACTAGACAATGTTATGATAAAATGTCTCGATTTAATGGAAAATCATGAAAATCTCAACAACCATGGTCGCATTCAGAGGGACTGGTAATTAGTAAAACTTATTAAAAATTATATTGGTTCATCCTGGGCCCGAACGAGTATCGTCGCGATACCTCTCTGTTAGAATGTCTATTTAATGCACCCGTCCACTAGCAAAAATTTCTCCAGTCCAAAATCTTACAACATATAATTGATTCATAACAGGATAATAACAGCTTGTTTTATTTGAGATGTTTACTATTTATGTTTTTATAAAAATTATTTAACAAAATTTAATTTTTATTGTCATAAAATAACAACTTGTATTTGATTTGATGATTTATTTGATTTTTTATTTAAAAAAAACTTTGTTTTAAAGAAAAAAATAATTAAAACTGGATATTATTTTCTTTTTGCAATTATTTAAAAATAAACTCCTTTCTCCAAGGAGAAAAATATTTTTTCTTAAATATTTTCCAACATCCTTTTATTTGTACTTAGAAATACGTGTGAGGCCCAAAAAAATTATTTTTAATAAATAATTCATTAATAATTCTTAATAAATAATTTTCAACACAACAATTTTATAATAGTAGAGATGATTTATATGACACTGGAATACAAAATTATTTTTATCATGCGCAAAAACGTCAGTAATGTAAGAAATAAGTATAATGAAAACAAGAAATGTGACAATCAACTGGGTTAATCTTAATTCTTAATTCTTAAAATGTGTGTAGAGTTTTCGATGAAAAATGCGTGGATTAGGAGATATAGAGCAGAATCTGAAACAAGTCTAAAAATTTCGCGGTTTTTCGTTTGTAAAAGTTTTTCTACAACTTTTTGAGAGTTGCAAACTTGAGTATGCATAGACCCTTAAAGGGTTCAATCAACATACTAAAAAATCTGAGAGACATCATGTTTTGTTAATTTATTGTTGATTTTGACAGGCCTATGTGTCTAATATGATTGACTGATTAATTGTTTAAATTACTATACTTTTGATTACTTATGTTTATTATTTATGTTTATATTAAAATACATTGCAATGTTTTTTAAAATGATTGCATGCCTTCTTTTTCATTACCAAACCAAAAACAAAAGATAGGAATGGTTATAGAACATTTAATGGTTATGAACATCTGGAAAAATGCGATTATGCCTTATATAGGTTTTTGAGAGAACTTCAAGGCTTACAGACTTCGCTTTCCTCTTAATTTAAAGCTAATTAAATTTCCTACAAGTTATACTCTGCAAGTGTTACTCGCAGGACTAATGGTTTCGATGCAATTTCGGTCCAAAGAAGGTCTAAAACTAAAATTTTCAATTTTTGGAAAAACTGGTCTATTTATAAAGTGCCATAATTCAGTAACGAATTGTCCTACAGAGCTCTAATTGAGCTTAATTTGTCAAAAATTTAATGTTCTTAAAAAACGTATAGAATAGCTTTCGAAGAATAATGCATGAATTAGAAGATATAGAGCAGAATCTGAAACAAGTCCAAAAATTTCGCGGTTTTTCGCGTGTAAAAATTTTTCCAAAACTTTTTGAGAGTTGCAAACTTGGATATACATAGCCCCAATGGATCCAAAACACATACTAAAAAATCAGAGATACATCATGTTTTGCGAATTTAGCGATTTTTTGTGTTGATTTTGGCTGGCGTATATCACGGTGTTAAAAATATAAGTTCTCCCTCTTGTGTGAAGATGCGTGGACTGATTTGCCTATTCACCAGCTGAAAACCAACATTTCCCGAGGTTTTTTTCTGATTTAGTTGAATTTATTACCTCCTGAAGTTATGGATCATAATTTTGCAACACTCTGTAGATGTACATTTCTATAGAAAAATGTTATGCAAATTATTTTTAAAAAAAAGTGTTAACCTTATTATTCGCTTCTTTTTGATATTTTTACTTTTTCCACTTGTTTTTTTTCTAACAAGTATGCGAAAATATAGTTTTTTGTGTGAAATATAATAATACACCTAAGAAAAATAGAATACACAAAATATAGTTTAAATATCATAATACAAACCTACTACTTTTTGCATTTCAAAAAAAAAATTTGTTACGCAGGAGCTGCTTCAACTTCAGGCGAATTTCCTCAAAATACATAAATCATTCTCTAGCTGTCACAATTTCAGTTTGATCAAAATGAAATGTTTTATATGATTTTAGTAATTACAAGTCCAATTTTATTAACAAATGACATACGTCGAGGGGAATGGGGGGGGGGGGGTAGTATAAGGAAAGAAGAAAACAAAATATAAAATAGCTCTCTTAATATTTGAACAATCGAAAAAAAGCGTAAGGAATAAAGTTGTAGAAAATCAAATTTGCTACAATTCATCAAATTATCATTTTTGCTTAAACTCTAATGTGTACAGAGATATTAAGGAATTTAATTTTCAATCTTTAACCGTCAATATTTCTGTAAATATTAGTGTAACAGAAAAAAATGATAAGAAACAAAGTTAAAGTAAAACTTAGTACCTAAAACTTTACTTCTTATAAATTTTTTGATTTTTCAAATATTAAGGGAGATATATCAAATTTTGTGTTTCCCCCTTCCTTTAAAACCCCCTTTCCCCTCGTCCGATTTGACCCATTAACGAACTTGACCTTTTGAATAACAAAAGCGTCTCAAATATCAAATTTTATTCCGATAAAATAAAAACTGTGACTGCTAGAATGATTAAAGACACACATATATACATATATATATATATATATATATATATATATATATATATATATATATATATATATATATACATATATATATATAATATATATATATATATATATATATATATATATATATATATATATATACATATATATATATATATATATTTGCGAAATTTTGACTTCGGTACGGGACCAATCTCTATTTCCTTTCAGGAAATTCGCTAAAATGTATAAACAGTTGAACGCAATATAATCGCATACTGAATGTATATTTTAACCTTCAATTGTTACACCTGGTATACCTGGTATTAAGTTTAGTCTCGACTTTATTGAAAACGGTTGAAAATGTTGTTCGCAAAAGATAAATGTTGGTATAGGTGTTCATAAAATAACCTAATGAGTCCCTTTCCACATTTCCGTCCGCCGTCCGTCTGCAAACACGATAGATCAAAATACGAAAAGAGATGCGTGCTGAAAGTGTGTGTGTGTGTGTGTGTGGTCTAAAGCTAAAAAATAAGGTCAAGTTTATGAATGGGCAAGATCGGACCGTGTATCTCCTCGCTAGTGGAGAAAATATCGATCTTTGAAACGGTAAGAGATAGAAAAAAATTTAGACAAAAAGACAACTTTTGTTTGAAACTTTCATAAACTCAGTATATATATACTGGGTATTTAAGCAATTAACTCAGTTAGCTGTTATTTTCACTTTGTTTTTCTTTAAGTTTACTTACATATACATTTATTTACATTCATTCCAAAATTCCATTTTTGTTGGAAAACAAGTTTATTAGCAAATTTTTTAAAAAAATCAACTATTGGTTTTGTATCGATGAACGAGTTTAAGTAAAATTTCTACCATGAGATGAGGAATATGACCATCACTAAAATCAATATATACAGGGCAACCCAAGGTATACGTTCCACCCACTTTTTTCTTAAACAACAAAAAATTTCGGAAAAATAAAAAACACATATTTTATTATTTTTAGTCTAGTTTATTTTCAGTAATTTACCCACTTTTTTAAACTCCAATATTACAAGATACAGCATCCATCGTTTGTTTTTCAAAGGCAATATTATATTTTTTTACACATATTTTCATAGTAGTCTAGACGTGGTCGGTTGAAACAGGGTACGATTGAAACAAAGCTGATATTTTCAAAAATAATGCTGATAGCGGGGTCGTGCAAGGAGAAAGAACAAGCCATTATTGTCGAAACATGCTTGCCAATGTTCAGTGTCGCTTCGAGATCATTATACGTGTGCAAGAGAGGTCCCGGTATTTTTGAGTGCAAAAGTTAATATTATTGTTGCTATTATTTTGTTTTTAATACAAAACTCTTCTGGTTACGGTTGTTATAGTTTTTAATGTAAGAACTTTGGTTATCGAAATACAGGTAGAGGTAATTCTTTTTTATTTAAATTGACTTTTTTGGGAGCTATGGCAACAAATTTTCTAAAACATGTGCTGGGGACAGTTGAACATTTTCCTTGATATTTTTTAATTGGCTCCAGATGTTTTTGTAAATACAGATAATGCCATTACAATCATATCTAGTAGTATTCGAATAACTATGGTTTAATTAAGGCATACTATCAAATATGCTCAGTTCAATTATTCACAAAGACAGTGGTTTTGCCAAAAATGGTTCAACAGACCTCGGTCTCCCCTACTTGAGCTTCTAAACAAACAAAAAACCATGAAATTTGCATTTTTATATGATTGTTGAATTTATTTCAACTTAAAATCATTTTTAATGCCACCTGTCACTGGCTGTGACCTTAAATGTTCTAGTTTTTCCTTCTTCTTTTTTGCATTTTATGATAAGGTGTAAGTCTCTAAAAATAAACTGGACTAAAAATAAATATGTGTTTTTATATATGTTGTCGTGCTATCTTGGCTTACTTACTTCCAAAAGAGCGTTGTAGAACCCCTAAAACAGACTCCGATGGTCGACACACAAAAAAACACCAAACATAGGAACAGTTTACTAAATTTATTCCAATTGGAACAACACGCATTTGATATAAGAAAGATTAAAAACTAAAAAAAATTAAGTAAAAAAACGAAGATTTTATGATTCTACTCAAAACTGAATTTATTAGAATTGATAAAAAAAACAATTACAGTCGAAACCGGCTTTACCGACATCGTTTACCGGCCGAATCCCTATATAAACACCTATGTAAACATACTGCCTATCACAGCATTGGATAATGCGACATATCGCTTAAAACGACGAACCTTTATCGAAATTTATCGGCTATAACGACCAACCGTCATATTTTTTCAGTGAGTAAGAAGGATTAATTTATCTTATTATTAGCTACGCACTTCCTTCTACCCCACTCGTGCCTTTTCCGTGCTTTGTGCCAGTTCAAACATCAGATATAGCGTCCTTAGTTACGTGGTCCCTTCAATATCGTTATATCCTGTTTCAACTGTATATTGCTTATAACAACTTTCGGATATATCTTCCAAGTTATTTGGTCCCTTTAATGTCGTTATATCCGATTTCGACTGTAATTAGATTCAATTCCACAAAATTTTTGAGTGTATTGAATATATTAAATTCAATCCCACAACTAATTCGTCAATGTAAATTTTAAAGTGATTGGTAAACTGAGGAGGGTTCTAGAAGAATAACTTGTTGAAACTAATAGAAAACATTGTTTTTGAAAAGCTTTTTGTTTTGTAGATTCTTCTAGAACAATTAGTTAATTTTCTCCCTCGGCAGGGGAGGAGTTGATAATGAATAAAATATTACCGATTCTAAATTTACAAAATAACATCATAGTTGTGTACTAACTTGTATCTATAAAAGTTAATGTGACATAAATCAAAATTTAATTTATATTTTCTACAAAATAAATTATATATGATTTTTAAAAAAAAACGTTTTTTAAAAAGAAAAAAAATCCAAATTATTATTATTAATATTTTTGTTTTGAATTTAGATTTAATAATTTAAATAATTTAAATTTAAATAATTCAATTCAATTTTACTATAAATCAAAAAAAAACTCTGTTTTAGATATTTGTCTTTAGCAAAAAATTCAGAATCTCATTTTGAATTAAAATTTCAATAAGTTCTTGAAATTATGTGCACGTGCTAGATCGCAATTTAGTCTGATCGAAATAAAATATGGCGTGCGAAGAGTTTTTGGCATTTAATAAAACCTATTTTGACAAAATGGAAACCCGACTTCAAAAATCGATTACTCTATAACAAAAAATGCACTAAAAAGTAAAACAATAATTGCATATTCTTGTGCCAATTTTAATTCACCTAAGCAAAAATTTTTTAAATATATATGTACAATTATTGTTATTTTTGCAGTCGGTGTCAGCATAGAGAAATTTACATAACTTTTGGACACCGCCTGCAAAAATAACAATAATTGTACATATATATTTAAAAATTTTTGCTTAGGTGAACTAAAATTGGCACAAGAATATGCAATTATTTTTTACTTTTTAGTGCATTTTTTGTTAGAGAATATTTGATTTTTAAAGTCGGGTTTCCATTTTGTCAAAATAGGGTTTATTTCTCATTTTTTAGTGACTTTGAAGTTCTATAACTTATTTTATTTGTCTAAATATGGGTAGACCGACTAAACGACCTACTTACTTTTAGTGCATTTTTTTTAATTTTTAGTGCATTTTTTCATAACAGATTTTCAGTTTTTTTTACAAGCATTTTGTTTGTTTTTTGTAAAAATTTTTTTTTTGCGGTCGTTTTTTTTGTAAAAAATTATTTTGAAGTCGGTTTTTAATAAAATTTTCTTATTTTTCCATTAAAATTTCGCAGAAATCGGCTATCACATATAAAATGAGGAATTTCCTCGATTTCCCGGGGATCCCCTCATCAGAATGTGATTTGATGCCAATGGGAAACCGAACCCTTTAAAACAAACAAAAAAAATTCAAAATCGGTTCATAAATGACGGAGTTCAGAGGTGACACACATTAAAAAAAAACAAATACAGACGAATTGATGATATTGAAAAAAGTCCCCGAAACGTTAATTAAGATCTGTCTCTAAATGAAAATGTGATGCATATTTATTCTCACTAAGTTAGCCTGCGTAACAAATTTGATATATTCGAGGCAGAGAATAAATAAAAAGTAGTTAATTGGCTCTATTTTGTGTTAAAAAAATATTTTAAATTATCATAATTTACCAACGCTTGCACCAAAATACTAAAAAAAATGATATAAATTCTCATATTTAAGATGGTTCTAGCATTCACTTGATAATCAGGACAAAAAAAACGGTTTGCTTTTATTATAGAACAAATACAAATACACATATTATATACTCCCATACATATATTTATATACACACTAGCGACTCGGCCCGGCCCGGCTTCGCACGGAATTTTTAATTAGAATATACTATACATAAAGACCTTCAGGAGAAAATTATCTAAATGATGAAAACTGTTTCAAAATCCGTTGCGTGGTTTAGTAGGAGTCAGTGGATAAACAGACAGACAGACCCGGAGAGCGACTTTCTTTTATACTATGTATAGATTAATGTAATTTTGGAAGAAAAAAAAATTTTTAATTATTATATTTTGAAAACAAAACGTTAAAATGCTACTTTTTATAAAATTTATTTAAGAAATATTTGTCTTCACTCTCCTTGTTTTTTCAAAATTATGTCGAGTTTTTTTTAACAGATAATAGTTGGGCGGGTATGAAATTTTCCATGCTTCTAATGAGAGGTGACCGTCGAAATTTCGAACTTTGTGATTAATTATCTAAACAGTATAAAATTCTGAAACTTCGGGATTAATAAGAAAACGTTATTTTTAGCCTATAAAAAAAAAATGAGCAAAATCTGTCGAAAAATGATTTCATGCTGGAACTATCTTAAACGTAATAGATTTCAACTCCATCATACAATATAAATCTTCATCATAATACATAAAGAACTTGGTGTTGGTGCTCGTTCCTCCATCAACCATACAAAGAAGGTGTCTTTACTAGACAACACGTCGTCTATATAAATACATTGGTATGCAGATATTCGATTGGCATTCCACACAGAAACCAAGGGTATTTCTTATTATATAATACCAATACTATTCACCAATCTATAGTAAATACGTTTTTGTGAAATATCCTCATCCATGGAGAGAGAATGATACTGATATGGTTAATACATTAACCGAATAAGTGATATGAAATCATCGTACCAACATACAACTTATATATAGGTTGTCTCTAAAGACACACAAAAATAAGCACAGCGACTTGTTTATTTATAATTAAACTAACTACTGATATGAAAAAATTAACTCGTCAACCAGGAATCGAACCTCGGGCCTCTGCATATCTAGTCCAGTATGCTTCCGCTACACCAAAGACGATTGTGACGTAATAGCCAACTTTTTCATATTATTCTTATTTTTTATTTATTTAAACAGTATTACTTCTGTCGAAGTTATTTATTTAATATTTGTTTATTTGTGTATACTTGAGCGTAAAATAAATAAAAAATAAGAATAATATGGAAAAGTTGGCTATTACGTCACAGTCGTCTTTGGTGTAGCGGAAGCATACTGGACTAGATATCCAGAGGCCCGAGGTTCGATTCCTGGTTGACGAGTTAATTTTTTCATATCAGTATTTAATTTAATTAAAAATTCAATGACAATGACAATGAAATTTGTCGGAGTATACGCTAAAGTCTTCTACAGTTTGTCATACGTAACCGAAGAGAATTTGGACAAACATCGTTATGTTTACGCGCAGAACTTTTTACAGAGTAGTCCGATTTTGATAATTCATTTTTAGTTTGATAGGGAATTTTTCACAGTTGGTACCACCATATAAATTTGAAAAAAAAATTTCAAATATTAACCACAAAAAAAAAAGACTTCCCAGCGCTTCCACTAAAGACATAATATCATAATCGCTGTATATTGTCTGTATATATATATTTTATATATGACCACGCATAAATTTTTACAGAGTAGTCCGATTTCAATAATTTATTTTTTATTGGATAGGGTATACTTCGAAGTTGGTACCATAAAATTTGAAGAAAAAATTTCGCCCCTAAGGGTAGAAAATAGAGAAAAATGGGTTGTTCACCCACTGAATGGTCATCTGTGAACCGATTCTGTTGAAACTTTGCACACTTATATTGTTCTAATGACACTATAACATGTACAAAAAAAAGAAAGGCACTGAAAAGTGAAAAATAAAAACTTTTTAACAAAAAATAGAACCGACGAAAGAAGAAAGTAACTGAAAATAAAAAAATAAAAAAGAACCTTATTAGTCTAACTAATTCTTACACTAATGTAAATATCTAAATAATTTTGAGTCGGTGCCAAAAAATCTCCATCGAAATAGGCGAATGGTGAATCTGATTTTCGGTTAAAAGTAAATATTACAAAATATTACATGAGTGTAAGAATTAGTTAAACTAAAAAGGTTCTTTGTAATTTTCAGTTACTTTCTTCTTTCGTAAGTTCTATTTTTTGTTAAAAAGTTTTTATTTTTTTGTATTAAAAAATTTTGTCTATGTCTCATCATTTGAAATGGGTTTTCGAGATGATTAAAACGAATAATTTGTATAGTCTATATGTTAACCGGTAAAATTCTCTTCCATATAGTAAAAACCGCTTCCAAATCGATTCAACCTTTTTAATGTGATACGGGAAAATATTGAAAGATTGTATATTAACCAAATTTAGTATTATTTCGAAAATATTCATGTACAGAACTGTCCCTGCCAGTAGTTTTATTATAAGTATAGATAAACAGATTAAAAAGAGGAATTAAACAGACGAATTAAAGTTATAATGAAGTAGCAACCCGCTCCGGCTCAGAAAATACGCCGGGTACAGTGCTTAGATACTGTGCGCTAAGGCACTGGCGTGTCCCGACGCACATCAGTAAAGCTCCCAGTCAACATGATTTTTTCCGACTTCTTCAACTATCATCGTCATATTTGAGTCAATTTACACAAAACCTCAATGAATTATACACCTAAATCTTCCTCATGAATCACTCCATCCATTGGTGAAAACCGTATGAAAATCCGTTCGGTAATTTTTGAGTTTACCGCGTACAGGCAGACAGACGCGGTTGGGGGTCTTTATTTTATAATATGTAATGATAGGGATATGGAAAGGATATATATTACTATGTTACGAAAAGTTATTTAATTTTGAAATATTCTGCTTAGATGGCGCTAACATTAATTCATTTAAAAAAAATTTAAATTTAAAATTATTAGCCAAATTACAACGATAATATAACGATTTATAGTGTGCTAGTATAGTTTATAGTTTCTATGGAAATGGCAATCAAAATTGACATTTCAAAATTGAAACAAAATTTTAATAAAATAATTTTATAGTTATTTTTTACATGTAAAGTTTCCGTGGAAATGACAATCAACTACTCTTTCTCTCTACTTTATATCTTTCTTCTCTCTCGGCATGATTTTTTTCGACTTCTTCAACTATAATCGTCATTTTTCAGCCAATTTACACAAAAGCTCATGAATTATACACCTAAACCTGCCTCATGAATCACTCCGTTCCTTGGTGTAAACCGTAAGAAAATCCGTTGGGTAATTTTTGGGTTTACCGCAAAGGATTTATAACATTTTACATTCGAAATGACGATAAAGTCGAAACATTTCTACAAAAATATGATCCAAAAATGAAATAAAAATTTCTTGGAAATGGTTTTTAGAAACATCATGTATTCACAAAGACTGAAATATTATTAATTCCTGATGTTGATATTCGTCTGTATTACCTCTTTAGGTAATACATTTTACAACTTACATCTAAATACGGTATGACACATACATAAAACATCATTATCGATATCGATAAGAGAGTTATTGACGAACAATCCTTTATTAATGTGTATTTAATTAATTAAAATTTATTTTATTAATTTTAATAACGTATTCGGTATTGTTGTCACTTATCTATAGGATTGACAGACAAACACATCATAGTATAACTGAGTTTTATAGATTATCGTGTTCAAAAAGTCATTGAATAAGTTGTTATACATTCAAAATACATTTTTTTAGTGGAATTTTTATTAGTGAACTTATTACCTATATGAAGGATTGCTAATTTTATTACTAAGGGAGAAATAAGATGACTCTTCTTATATAAAAATACTTTTTATTCTTCTTTTTTTTTGGAGTTTAATCCTTAAGAATCGATTTTATTCAAAAATTATGTTTTTTTTACAAGCTAAAACTTTATACAACACTTAATACGCTATAATATTCAATTCGCATTTATGATGTTTTACAATATCTTTTCAGATTGATTTTACATTAAATTTTCCTTTTTCGTAGGGTCATTAATTTATTTTAAGAAAACTAATAATAAAATAAATTTATTATAAAACAGTTAAATAATATTTTGAATTGTATATTGAATGTAGGCTTCTAAAAAATAACTATAAAATGTTATTTTATAGAATCAGAATTAATGTTAGCGCCATCTAAGCAGAATATTTCAAAATTAAATAACTTATAAGAGTAAATTCCATCGCGCGTCGGAACGCGCTAACATGCACTATTTTTTCTGATTGCAAACATTTTGTTTTTGAGAATATATTCAGTCAGAATATCATTTGATAAATATTACCTGTAGGGTCAAAATATATAGATAGATAGATAAATACATCTTGGGATCTAAAAAGAACTGCACTTCGACTTTATTGTGTTCCCCATCTACTTCAATCTAACGAGATTCACTTCTCCCATATTTTGGAAATAGCCAGGAGCTTGCTAACCAAGCCTTCCTGAAGGTTCATATATTCGGGGTGAGATGCACCGAATATCTTGTATCTGCTGTACCCTAGAGGTTCGCAATTAAAGATAATGTGGCTGGATGTTACTTCCTCCCCGCCACACAATCTGTACATAATGGACCCGTTATGGAGTCCCATTGTGTGTAGATGATTCCGCAGGGAATAATGCCCGGTAATGAATCTGTAACCCTCCGTAGTTGCATCAGCTTCAGTGCATCGAGAGCGACTTGGTTGCATTTCGAATCAGTATTTTCCCAAGCTTTTCCTGCAGTACATTTTCCCAGTGATAACGGTGTTAAGCATTTATGTCCTTGGAATTCCTAAAATAGGTTCTGGCCCTATGAAGGGTATTCGAACTTCCTTCTTTGCTAAAGTGTCTGCTTTTCCGTTTCTTTCGAAACCACTATGACCCGGCACCCAGATCAATTTAACATTGTTCCGTTTTGCCAGCTCCATCAGTTCATCCAGACAATCCCTGAATATCCCTGAGGTGACCTCAGTTTCAGACAAGGCTTTTAGAGCAGCTCGACTGTCCGAGAGAATACATACGTTCTGGTTCATGTAGCCTCTACGTAGGTTCTCACGGACGCAAGTCAGTGTGGCGTACATTGATGCTTGACAGACTGTGGCATATTTCCCCAAGTTGAGGCTGTATATTTGCTTTGGGTCTTTCACCTTAGATTCCCCCCTCGGTCCCTTCTTCAGCTTTGGATCCGTCTGTATACCAGACGATTCCTTTCTTGAGATAGGGTGGTTCTCCTTCCGTCCACATGTCCCTATCACAGACTATATTGAGTTATATAGTTTTAAGAAGTAGAATATTTTGAGAAGTATATCTGTGCCCATTTCAAAAACGGGGTCTAGGAAGATTATTATTCCCACGATCCTTGCATGTCCAACCTGATTTTTTGTAATCCAGTTATTATTGCAAGATTGTCAATAGGCACTGGCGATTTAGCTATTATTACAATGTTTAGCGGATGTCAAGCCTAGTATGATTTCCATGGTAGCTGGGGGTGTACTTCTCATGGATCCAATAATACACAAACAGGCCAGTCTTTGGATCCTGGATAGCTTTGTGCCTACTGTAATTTGATCAACCTTTGGCCACCACACTAGAGCAGGTTATAAGTTATAATTGCCAGTAGATCATTTTGAGTTCTAGACCCCAAAGAGCTCATGTAAGTAACAGTATGATCAACATTTATTTGTATACCACATAACGTTTTGCCAAAGTTGTCAAATAAAACCCAAAAAAACTATAACAGTTTTTAAAATTAATTACACGTGGTCCAATTATTCCGTGTATATCCGGTATAATTGGACAACCATTTCTGGATAGATGGACCATAACGATTTCAGAAATATAAGGGATCAAAGCGGAAAACATATAGTAAAATAGAATACAGTATCCTATAATATATACAGCCCTTTGTGTACTCACTGACTGACTGACTCACTCACGTGTACAGATTCTAACCCAGTTCAAGACATGCTAGAAGGATGCGGTTTTTTGAATTCGAAGCGGAATAGCCTCAAACTTACGGGAAAAATCGGAAAAATTTAATTTTCCCCACACAACCACCCTTCCTTGAAAATAGGGAAAAATATTTTTTTACTTATATTCATGCTAGAAGGATGCGGTTTTTTGTATCATGGACGCGATTCCAATGCCGAAGGCCACCTCGGGGGTCAAGGGATCCCTCTTGAGAGCAGAGCGAGTTTATTTAAGATACAAGAAAGTAAGTTCTAAAACTGTATATTTTACTGTCGTTACTCTACTACGTCGTATAACTTAACCAAAACGAATGTAATCTTCATAGGACCACCTTAACCAGTACGAGCAGCCGAACGGTCTAAGGTGTTATGTCTGTGCAGTATGCAGTACTTGAAAACTGGGAGGTTATGGGTTCGAATCCCGACATCGGCAGTGTGTCAATTATTAAAATTAAAAAAACGGGCGGTCAATTGACTAAACTGTCAGCGTATGGACAAGAACGAAGTAACCGGCTATGTTTGAGAAGGTTTTCTGCAGTTTCCTTCACGAACTCGAGATGAATATCGGCATAGTTATATCATAGTCGGCTGCAGCCGCATATCCTACCAATTCCTAGGCTCCTCACAAATTCCTTCCACTCCCTCACATCCTCACATCCTAAGGCATCATAATGGACCTTATGGTCGAAGTGTAGCCTGTCCAGGGCAGCCTTTACAATCTACCTCTACCACTACATAGGACCACCTTAACCAAATGATACAATATACAATATCATTACAAAGCTCTTCAATAGATACATCCGGGTATATTTAATCCGTGGAGATTTTTGTATATTTATTTTGTAGGCTGTACTCTTTTTCTCGGCAAGTTTTCCTTTCCAATTTCTTTTATTTTCGCTTCTTGAACCTTTCGTGTGTTTTCTCTCCAAACATTTTTTTTCACTTTTTTTTCTTTAACTTTTCGTTTCAGAGCTTCTACGTTCAAACCTTTGTCTGTACCCTTACATATATAATAATTATAATTATATTTATTTCGCAAATGATATACATAGATATGCTTGCTACGTCAAAAATAAAAACATGCCTAAATGCAAGTACCAAAATAAAAACAACCAACTTAAAAACAGTAATTTTAACAAAAAAACAGTAACAGAAAAATAATTTAAAAAAAAACAGTCAACAATAAATAAAAAAATTTTTAACAATAAAATATAAAATATTTAACAATAAAATATGAACAATCAATTTAAAAAAATCAATTCAGTATATAGTAAAAACAATAGTGAACAATGGATAAAATAAGATAAAAAATTGAATAGAAAATTTAGTACAAAATCAACAAATAAAATAATACCAAAAATTGATTTACTGTTAAACAAAAAGGTCATCTATATTCTATGGAGTAAAAGGCGTTTCTAATTTAAAAAATTTTTAAGTGCTTTTTAAACATGTTTATGATTTGCATTTTTAAAAACATACATAATGGATTACTCATTCGGTTGCACACAATAAACAGCCATGTTTTTTAAGCCATGCCCTCTGATAAGATATATCGAACTGGAACTAGAATCTCTATAGTTTTCAATGTATTGATTGTAATTTTTTTTTAAATGAAGAGATACCGTTTAATTTTTAATTAACTTGATACCATTATTTCATTTTTCATTTTCTTAGATATTTATATACCGATCATTTAACACACATTGACGCACTCTCCCACACACACACACACACACATACATACACACACACACACACACACACACACACACACACACACACACACACACATACACACTTTCTATCATATTATAACTTCGAAAAAGGATTAAATGTATTTTTCTTCATTCAGTTTTATCAATGTAACCTTTCAATAAAAAATAACTGACGTCATTTTCAATGCGATAACGTCAAATCAATTACGTGACGTATTGTGGTGTAAACCTATATGAAAACCGGAAAACATATTGTCACAAGATATATAAATAATATATATATATACATATATATATATATATATATATGAGTTTTGAAATGTCAAGATAAGATGGAAAATTAACAAAATTTCCGTCTTGTATAAGATGTAAAGATAGTTTATCCATACACATACATTTCTATATATCGTTTTCCAGTATATATATATATATATATATATATATATATACCAGTAGGTATACTATATTAGAAAACTATGGTTAAAGTCCATCATATTTTATTTTTAATTTCAAATCTTACTCAACACCGTAAGATGACATACAAATAACGACATTTTATGTTGAAATCATGTTTATACATAGTCATTCTAATGACAAAAAAAAATGGTTCATTAAAAAAAAAGTTTTATGGTAGGATATTCGTACACCATTCTAATATCAACAATATATAGAGAAAATATCAACAAACTGAGTTAAATACTTGTATACCCAGTATATGTTGTGTCTATGAACAAAATTTATTTAGGGTCTCATTCGGAAGTAAGCGAAGATAAAAATGTGACAAGTAACTGAATTAATTGTTTCAATAACATGTATATACTGAGTTATTTACGATTTTTTGACGTTTTGACGTGAGTATATAGAAAAATGACCTGTTGTGTATATACCAAGGTAACATATACATGTGTATTGACAAAGATTAGTAGACTAATCTCTGGTATAGATGTTTATACATTTGAATCTTATCTATTGCACGACAGTGCGTTAGGCCGAATTTAAGAGGGTAAGGCCTTGCGTACTGACAATGGTATTACTACAGCAAATATCAGAGCCAAAATCGACCCCTTGTAACTTTTGAACGAAAAGAGCTACAGTGCTGAGTTTTCGAATATAGTTAGATTATGGAATTATAAGATAAAAACCTCAATTCGCTCATCGTTAGGAAATTAATAGTTAAAAAGATATTTAACTTCAGAAACCCAATGATAACAACCACGCCCATGAATCGTGAAGCTAAGGATAAAAATGTAGATATCTTTTAAAGTTGATATTTGGCATACAGTTAGGTCTAGTACCCAAAGGCACAGAGAAAATTATGAAAATCTGAAATACTTTATCCCGAAATTGAAAATTTCTGCATATTTTGTTTTGATAAATTTTAACATTATAAAGGCATATAGTAATATACCGCTATGTAATTGGTTCATGTAATACGCCTATTGGTGGAAGATAATATGTTATTATAAGTTTAATATTTTCTACATGGTAGTTTTAAATTGATATAGGCAAGAATTTTTATTATCCGACCAAAACTTGTAAAAAAAACCGAGTTTTCGGGGATATCCTTAATATAATAGTTTCGGCTAAGAAATTTAATGAGGACTTATATATTTAGGCCTCCGTTATATTTTTTCCTTAAAAAGATATAATGTGATATAGTGAACCGAGTTATTTGAGAAAATGAATATAAATTTATGATGTAAACTTTTGCTCAGAAAATTAATGAGGAATAAATTGATTAAATTTAAGAAAAAATTTAGTTGAAATTTATTTAGTTAGTTTTCCTTAGTAGTCTTTAAAATTTTATAACTTGGATAGTTTTAAAATATTTGAAACAAAAGCAAAAAATAACTTGCCAAGTTCTAAAATTTTAAAAACATACTAAGGAAAAAATTAATTTCAACCAAATTTTTTCTTACATTTAATCAATTTACCCCGCATTAATAAAATTTTCTAAGAAAAAATTTACATAATAAATTTATATTCATTTTCTCACACTAGGTAAATAACTCGGTCCTTTATTTCATATCATCACTTTTTAAGGAAAAAAAATAAAACACATTTCTGGAAATACTAGAAAGAGGGGTAGTTTTGCATTCGACGCGAAATACCTTCAAACTTTCGGGAAAAATCGGAAAATATAAAAGAAGAGAAAATATCAACTAACTGAGTTAAGTGCTTGCATACCCAGTATATACTGTGTTTATGAACAAAATTTATTAAAGCCATCTTTTTTAGGTAATTTATGAACACCAATATCAAAATTTTTTTCAGCGATTAATATTTTCATATTTTCAACCGTTATGAATTGGGACTACACTTAATATACTCTGGTATATATTATATACACAGGGTATCAAAATATGTGATTGTCTCGTTAATACTACTCATCCACACTTATATTATAATGATGTAAAATTGTTTCTAAGTTTGTATATTTATTTGATGTAATCTCTAGAACTATTGATCTGATTCGGAAATGTTTTTCAATGATAGTTAAGCATCACAATTCTACAGTGTCATAGCCCATTTTTACATGTGAAAGTTTTGTTGAAAGTTTTCAATCGCAATAAAAATAGTTGATATAACAAAAATTACATGTTCACATGACGAAAATCACTTGAAAGCTCTCAATCGCATGTTTTTTTCCCAGCTATAATTCTCTTCATGTTTAATATTTCTTTCTTTGTCAACCGCGTCAGTTCAAAGTATACCAATCACATGAAAGGAAATATCATACATACGCAAACACTATACTTTCACGTGTTGTACGCATCAAAACTTTCACGTGTTAAAACACCCAGAGGCTTTTTGTGACAAACTGTTGTTTTACTGTGACAAAAATTAGTTTCTACCACATGAAATCATTATATTTATAAATCCAGTCGAAAAAAAATAAAATGCCCAAATATTGGTTGTTCTTTCTATAAGTTCACTATACTACAAGCCCGTTTTTACACTTGAAAGTTTTGATGAAAGTTTTCAATCGCAATAAAAGTAAAAACAATAAATAAGTTTTCAATCGCAATAAAAGTAAAAAACCTAGAGTTCTCTATGATTATTTTAATAATCTTATATCAATAAAAGTAGTAGATATAACTGAACTTACTTTGCTATGTACATGCAGAAATTCACTTAAAATATATCAATTGCATGTTTTGTGAACAGCTATAACTCTCGTCTTGTTTAATATATCTCTCTTTGTCAACCACTTCAGTCACATTATCAGAATAAAGCAATCACAAGGAAGTACAACATCAAAATAGATTTTTCAAAATAGAACTCTTCTCTATTTCATCAAACTGAAAACCTGCAACAAAAAATACTACTGCGCTTGCTCACCAAAACAATCGCATGAATAATTACATCTGAAGTTACATGTGTAAAAAAATTCGTTGCGCAGGAGCTGCTTCAACTTAGCGAATTTCCTTAGAATACATAAATCACTTTCTAGCGGTCACAATTTTAGCCTGATCAAAATGAAATGTCATATATGATTTTAGTATTTGCAAGGCCAATTTTATTAATAAATGACATACGTCAAGGGGAAAGGGAGGCATAAAGAAAGAAGAAAACACAAAATATAAAATATCTCTCTTAATATTAGAACAATCGAAAAATACGTAAGCAATAAAGTTGTAGAAAATCAAATTTGCTACAATTCATCACCTTATCATTTTTGCTCAAACTCTAATGTGTACAGAGATATTAAGGAATTTAATTTTCTATCTTAAACCGTCAATATTTCTGTAAATATTAGTGTAACAGAAAAAATTCGTTACGCAGGAGCTGCTTCAACTTAGCGAATTTCCTTAAAATATATAAATCACTTTCTAGCGGTCACAATTTTAGTCTGATCAAAATGAAATGTCGTATATAATTTTACTATTTGCAAAGCTAATTTTATTAATAAATGAGATACGTCAAGGGGAAATGGGGGCATAAAGAAAGAAGAAAACACAAAATATCTCTCTTAATATTAGAACAATCAAAAAATGTATAAGGAATAAAGTTGTAGAAAATCATGTTTGCTACAGTTCATCACCTTATCATTTTTGCTCAAACTCGAATGTATACAGAGATAGTGAGGAATTTAATTTTCAATCTTAAACCGTCAATATTTCTGTAAATATTAGGGTAACAGAAAAAATGATAAGATATAAAATTACAGTAAAACTTAGTACCTATAACTTTACTTTTTATAAATTTTTCGATTTTTCGAATATTAAGGGAGATATGACAAATTTTGTGTTTCCCCCTCCCTTTAAACCCCCCTTTCCCCTTGTTCGATTTTACCCATTAACGAACTTGACCTTTTGAATACCAAAAGCGTTTCAAATACCAAATTTCATTCCGGTTAAATGAAAACTGTGACCGCTAGAGTGATTACAGACACATATATATATATATATGTATATATATATATATATATATATATATATATATATGTCCATAGATATATATATATAAATTTTACAGATGGTGATTTTTGATATCTACAAGGTAGGATCGATGGACATTTGAAGAAATTTTTGCGAAATTTTGACTTCGGTACGGAACCAATAGCTCTATTTCCTTTCAGGAAATTCGCTAAAATGATAAGAAACAAAATTACAGTAAAACTTAATTCCTACAACTTTACTTCTTATAAATTTTTCGATTTTTCAAATATTAAGGGAGATATGTCAAATTTTGTGTTTCCCCCTCGCTCTAGACCCCCCTTTCCCCTTGTCCGATTTTACCCATTAACGAACTTGACCTTTTGAATACCAAAAGCGCCTCAAATACCAAATTTCATTCCGATAAAATGAAAACTGTGACCGCTAGAGTGATTACAGACACACACATATATATATATATATATATATATATATATATATATATATATATATATATATATGTATATATATATATATATATATATATATATATATATGTCCATAGATATATATATATATATACTACTAGGTAGGATCGATGGATATTTGAAGAAACTTTTGCGAAATTTTGACTACGGTACGGGACCAATAGCTCTCGGGCCAATATATATCTAGCATTTATGCATTTATGTTTTTTGATCGTATACTATGCCGCAAGCTGAGTTGTAGGAGACGGACTACTACTATTTCATGTTAGGTGAAATCAACAGATTTCAACAAATACAATAATATTTTTATAATTAAATAAATACATATTTTTTGCATATTCTAGTTCGGTGCATTTATTATCGAAAAACGGATTAAAAAACTACCTTCGATTCTAACAAACAAAATAAATTTAAATAAATAAATAAAAAACTTTTAAATATTTGCATTAATTTAATATAATACTGTACCCACTAGTGTACAGAGTGTTCCAATGCAATGTTTCGCAATTTTAGGAAGCTACTACATAGGCTTCTATTATTGTTATTAATTATTACACGTATTGGAACATTTAAATCGTGAATATTTCTGCAAATATAAGAGTAACAGGGAAGACTTTAAATGGTGAGCCGTAAAGGTAGTTCATGAGCTTGATATTGTACTATGGATCACAAGAGTTGAAATAATTTATTTAAATTTTCTTGTTAATGTGTGCCTTATTCATTCGATTTTCGAAAAAAAATTTAGAAATAAAGATATTACTTTATTTATAATGAGCATTTATTAGAAAATTTTTTTTTAAAACCGATTGCATATGGCACAAATCTACTAAAAAAATTTTAAAAAATGACATCAACTTTTGTGGCCAAGTATACCTACATACATAACTGTATAAAACTCTATAAAACCCAACCCTTTAGTATATTCAACAAAATCCACAATAAAGTTTATTTGTTTTTTTGCCGTTAATTAAAATTAAAATTCATCATTTTAATAAACATGGTTGTTTCAATTATGTATTTGTAAAACTTTTCTAAAAATAATTTCAATTAGACTGATTAAAATAATTAATTCCAACGTTGTCGTTACAAGTTAAAGCATAAAAATTCAATTTTCTCATAGGGGGCCGTTCATATATTATGTAAGGCGTTTAGGGGAGGGGGGGGGGTTGTTAACTGAATATTATAAGTTCTTACCATAGGCAGGGGGGATAGAGAATATAATATTACGTAAGATTTTGAATTTAAAATTTTACCACTTTCGCGCTAAAAAATGGCATTATTGGATAACGCCATCTGTACTTTTTTTCTCCAACTAAAAGGCTATTTTCAGAATAAACGATGTTTTATTTTATAAATATATCCATTTCTTACGAAAATTTCTTATTAAGGGATAGGGGGGAGTAGTTGTAATCTTATGATGTCTTACAGTAGGGGGGAAGAGGCTAAATTAGCTCTCAAAACCTCTTACGTAATTTATGAACGGTCCCTAGGGCTATATTTTAAATACTAGATTTTTATCCAAGATAACATTTCCAAACGATTTATAAGAGGTTTTGAATGTTTAAGAAAATATAATTAAGTGATTAAACTTGTAAAATTTCGAAGATTAGAAGTTTTATCTAATCTCAAGTCACACGTATGAATGTACTTAAATTGTAGAAAAGTTTACTAACAACTTTTTTTAAGATAAATTTCCCCACTGTACCAATATTATGAGAGATACTTCAAATTATTATCTTTTACTTTCATCCACCCTTTTCCCTTAACTACCGAAAGCACGCCGAATACCAAATTTAACTCTTTTATTAAAAATCGCATCGTATTCAAAATAGGAAAAACCTGTTACAATATTATTTCATATACGCTTCGTGCATACCAAAAGCATTAATTCTTGTTTACACTCTTAATAACCAAATTCCAGCTTTTAACGAATTTCCTCCAAAGGAAATGCAGCTATTGTTTTTGCACCAATGTTGGAATTTCGTAAAAATTTCTTCAAATGTCCATCGATCCTACCCATTAGATGTTAAAAATCACTATCGCTAAAACATGTATATATATACATATATACATATGTACTTTTTTTAAATGTCTGTGGACTCTCTAGCGGTCACAGTTTTATTCCGATTAGTTAATGGGTAAAATCGGACGATGGAAAAGGGGGTTTAGAGGGAGGGGAAAACACAAAATTTGACTATCTCCCTTAATGTTTGAAAAATCGAAAAATTTATTAGGAATTAAGTTGTAGGTACTAAGTTTTACTGTAATTTTGTTTCTTATCATTTTTCTGTTACACTAATATTTACAGAAATATTTACAATTAAAGATTGAAAGTAAAAATTCTAAATATCTCTGTTCACATTAGAGTTTGAGAAAAATGATCAAGTAATGAATTGTAGCAAACTTGATTTTCTACAACTTTACTCCTTATACATTTTTCGATTATTCTAATATTAAGAGAGATATTTAATATTTTGTGTTTGTTTGACACGAATACATAAAATATATTTAATTGTAAATAAAAAATTTTGATTCCATAATAACTATAAACTATAATCATTATACTGTTTTTTTTGGGCTATTAATAAATTTAATTTTTGCAAATACTTAAGTCATATCAGATATTATATTTCATTTTGATCACACTAAAATTATGACCGCTAGCGAGTGATTTTCTAAGGAAATTCGCTAAGTTGACGCAGCTCCTGTGTAACGAATTTTTTTTCACTCTAATTGCCGTACGTTTTCCAAAACTACATTTTTTGCAAAGTTAAAATAATAATTTTTTCCACTGAGTCACAATAATATTGCCCAAAAATATGACAGGAGTCAGCCATCATAATATACCCGAAAGAAACATTCTAAAATTTTCTCTATAACGTTCTGTAACATCCTGTATAAATGTGTATGTATAGGGATTTATTGAAATTGGTGGTTAATTAACACAATTGTAAATTACATATTTTTTTTAAATCCTAATCGTACTTAGGATATTATACAATATACGTTGCAACCCTGGCCGGACCAACATTTTAAAATCAACCAGGTGTATTCGATCAATAAAAATTTTCTCGGCCACTGTCAAAAAGGATTCTGTTTCATTCCATGGTCCTTACTTATAAATAGATTTCATACCAAGTTGTTTCACCAAAAACAAAAATAGATTTTACTTCACAAGAAATTTTAACAGTATTCGGCCCGGCCGAATATCACCAAAAATAGATATTTCATACTGGGATCAATAGAATATTTCCAGAAAGCCGAATTATGCAGAAGCAGAAATATGTTTTCTTGCTACTTCAATATAAGGAAATCATTCTTTAAGAAGGTGGATAAATTCAATGAAGACCACTGCACTGAGCGAACAAACGTGAAGGCAGACTAAAAATAAGGCTAGAAAGGTTTATTTCCCAGCCTTTGGCATCCCCTGCTACTGCTACTACTACTTAAATTAAAATGTCAAGTTTTTGTATAAATTGGTCCTTACATATTATAAAAAAAGGTATTGTTGTATAATTTAGTGATGTACTGGTGTATAATTTTTCAGTGCATAGTAACAGATGTTCGTTGCTTGGCGTAGCTTGACTAGGTGCTGTGTGTTATACATTGTCTGCCAGGAGTGGGAATATAGACATTTTGACTTCTATTTATATAAGCAAGCAACAGACAGTAGTCTGCATAAAGTGATTGATATGTAACAGTGGATCATATATTAATACAGTCCATTGTTCATATTTGCTTCGATTTCATTTGTTTCGATTTCTATTCACATAGTGAATCATTTTAAAATTAATATTAGGCTGGTTTATTTTTATAGTAATATGCATAGATAGCGATGCATACAAATACGTTTTAAAAATTTACCTATAGATGGCAGTATACACAATATGAGTACATTAAAAATTTTGCCAATAGGTGGCAGTGCATACAACAAATGTATTTCAAAAATTAAACGCAATTTATCAATCCTTGACGGGAGAAAATATTATGTTACTTGGTTATAAGGGCGTTACAAAATTTTTGCGGGCGAAGCAGCGACGGGTAATGTTATTATGTATAACGAGGAAAGATGATTAATTTTTGTTTGTTACGATTTAACTCAAAAACTACTCAACCAATTTTACCGAAAGCTACATTTCCTCGGAGTAACAAAGGCTGTTTTATATTTTCTGTAAAGAACCCGTGCGAAGCTGGGGCGGGTCAGCTAGTATGCTGATGCACGCGTGGATGATGGGTTGGTTGGTTCTGCTAGTTTCCTGGTCCCCAGAGGTTTAATACCATGATATAAATGCAATACAAAATATAAATAAATAAACTCTTATGTTTTAATCTAAAATTAACATATTAAATGTATACCGTACGTGCATTGAATTTTTAGATAGAAATCCTGAGTTAGTGTCCAATTTTAATCATCTTCGTCGCTTTTCTAATAAATTTAATAACCCAAAAGCATGGTAAAAATATATATCGGGAGGCGTTTGGAGAAGGCTTTCCATTTCTATTTAAACTGGTGTTTTTTGTACAACATTTAATATATATTTTTTGTATTAATAATACCCCGAACTTGCAGGGTTGATGGGACAGAGCAATATCCGTGTAAGTCAAATTCGCGTAAATCAGGATGCAATTTTGAATATAAATCCATACAAACATACAAGACATTACATACAAACATACATACATACAATACATACATACGTACAAGACATTAATAATTTAGAAGAAAAGTAAATGTAATAAAATCTTATGTCTCGAATCCCAACATCGCCAGTTTGCCAATTATTAAGCAAAAAAGGGGCGGTTGATTGACTACACTGTCGGCGTCTGGACAAGAACGAAGTAACCGGCTATGCTTGAGAAGGTTTTCTGCAGTTTTCTTCACGAACTCCAGATGAATATCGGCATAGTTTCTATCATAGTCGGCTGCAGCCGCATATCCTACCAATACCTAGCCTACTCACAAATTCCTTCCACTCCACTCAGATCCTTACATCCTAAGACATCACAATGGACCTTATGGTCGAAGTGTAGCCCGTCTAGGGTAGCCTGTACAATCTATCTATCTAGATAATACAAGAAATTATATTATCAAAAATTGCGAAAACGTAAACCGACGTTATTTAGACGTAGAAGGCTTCATAAAATCAAATAATGTTTGACAGGACAAAGGAGTTTTTTTCTCACGCAAAATTTCCTCGGTGCACACTAATATTTTTTTTCACTTTTTGTTTTGTAAATTATATGCACTCTAAAGTCTATGTTTTGCATTATTTGTAATATTTTTTCAATACACCTGTGTGTAAAGAATTTCAAGTTCTTCAATGTTTTATTCTTTTTCGCGCATTTCTATGTGTTTATCAGTCCGCTTCTGATTATGTGAATCCAACAGTGCTTGGACGTCATCACTCTCGAGAAGAAAATGGAAAGTTTCGCACGCCATCACAATCTTACTACTCGTTTGGTTTATTTTTTTTAAATAAAATTTAAAATCGTGTAACTCCTAAATTCGCGTAACTTTTGATAAACTAAAATTATAAAACCTATAAAATGGTTACGTAATGGACAATTTATAAAAACAGCTGCCCTTTATTATAAATGGCGAATGGTTCACAAATCAAATATAATTTGAGTATTAAGATTTTTACTGTATAAGACTTAAAACCGTATAATATTTTATAGTTTTTTTCTTATAATACAAATTAAATTTACAAAATTGAATGTTTAAGTTGTTTGAAGTAAAAAAATTTTGCAAAAAATTCCATAAGCTAAGATGTTTCTTCTTTTACGGCCATTGTTTATTAATATTTTACCCACGTATTACGAAAATTTATTATTGGTTTTCTAATATTTTGTTTAATAATTTTTTTTTTACAATATCTACACAAATATATATAATTTTAATAAACTTACGGTAGTTTAGTCGTAATTCAATTTTCTTAAGAATCTGATGAAATTGAAATATGACAGTAAGACTTTATTTCAATTAAAAAGATCACATTTTTTAACCGAATCAGGATTATCCTAATCAAAGGAGAGATTTTAACATGCACACGGTATACGAAAACCTATTGTTTAATAACACAGGAAAACTTCTCTATACATTTCTATCAAAAATAAATATTTTATAAAATTGAGCTTAACAAATTAGTTTTAAAGAAAAACATTGAAAATAAGAATTAACTGAGTAAATTGCTTAAATTATTTAAATACTCCATTATCATCAAGAGTTATTATATATGTTTGGAATAAAATTTCAAATTCGCCCCAATACCTAGATCAGTTTTTTTGTATTATAAATACGTATTTCGATTACAAAGTAGTCATCATCAGTATTAATAAGCTAGTCGTGTTTTACTCTTTGACAATTAGAAATAGATAAAAAATCGAAATCAATATACAAAAATAAACAAAATAAATTAAAATATAATAAATTTTATTGAAATTACTCTTGTAAAAATTTCTTTCATTCAAGTTTACTGTTATTAACATCACTCTTATATTGTCTCAGGATATGTTATTCGTTGCTAATTTGGTGACAGTTTCACGGCGATTCTTGGTTGTCCCTTACTTATATATGTTTGACCGCCGTTTAACTCTATTCGAACATCGCTTTTGATTGGTGCTAAGTTATACGTTGCTCAGTAAACGGATTTTTATATTTTGACATCTTTAGAAAGAGAGAGACGAACATACTGACGATTAATTTTTCCGTAAAATTTTGATTAAATCTGAATTTGGATCCGGTCCATTATCTAAATTCATAATATTTCTTTTGAATTTCTGCATTTGTATTGTAACGTTTATTTTTTGTTAAAATTGAGAAAAACAAATTTTAGAAATAATTTTTTTACGAAATTCCTCATAAGAAAAATAGCTACCAAAAATGGAATTTCGTAAAAAAATGTCAAATCTTCATCTTTTTAATCTTAATAGATATTAGAAATGAGCATCGTAAAAATTTTTTATATGTATATTTTATGTGTGTTTGTGGACTCCTTAGTGGTCATAGTTTTAGTCCGATAAGAATGAAATTTGGTATTTGGGGCGCTTTTGAAAGGTCAAGTTTGTAATAGATAAAAAGGGGAAATATTCACCCTGCACTAAATTTATGCAATATTTAACATTCATGTAATCTTTGCGATGTTTACCCTAATGTGAATATTGCTTTACGCATTTATTTAAGTATTCCAGCAACAAATTGTTCAAGAGAAACATCTTTTTCCACCCTGAAAAGAGTGAAAAGCTATTTGCGTGAAAGTTCGGATCATGACAGACTTAAGTCACTTGCATTGTTGTCTGTTGAAGCAAAATTAATGCAGGATATTGATTATGAGGATATAATCGATATTTTCGTGCGATCTAAGTTAATGTGATATGTGATCAGTCGTTAAAAATGTACTTATTGTTTAATCTTAAGAAATTTATGATTACGTTTAAATAAATAAACCACAAAATATAATAGTTTTAATATTTATAAATTAAATGTTTTATTCATATATATTTGTTTGTGTATACTAAAGCGTCAACAATACGATGTTTGTCCAAATTCCACTTCGGTTACGTAAGACAAACTGTTGGAGACTAGCGTATACTATATAGACAAATGTCATTGAATTTTTAATTAAATACTGATATAAAAAAAATAACTCGTCAACCACGAATCGAACCTCGGGCCTCTGGATATCAAATCCAGCGTGCTTCCGCTACACCAAAGACGACTGTGACGTAATAGCCAACTTTTTCATATCATTCTTATTTTTTATTTTGACAGTATTATTTCTGTCGAAGTTATGATTCATATATATTTCTTTGTGTATACTTAAGCGTCAACAATACGATGTCTTACGTAACCGAAATGGAATTTGGACAAACATCGTATTGTTGACGCTTAAGTATACACAAACAAATATATATGAATAATAACTTCGACAGAAATAATACTGTCAAAATAAATAATAAGAATGATATGAAAAAGTTGGCTATTACGTCACAGTCGTCTTTGGTGTAGCAGAAGCAAGCTGGACTAGATATCCAGAGGCCCGAGGTTCGATTCCTGGTTGACGAGTTAATTTTTTCATATCAGTATTTAATTGAATGTTTTATTATAATAATTACTACCAGAAAGCAAAAGGGGCGCCATAACGGACGCGGTCTAGGGCGGCATCGAACCTAAACCCGCCGCTGTTTGCATTACATAACGTATTTTATACTTTGACAAGTTTGATGAGTGAACTACCTTACCTTAACCAAAAGGATTCATACAATATATTATATACCTTAACGTCAATAACGAATTTTATACACAGAAGGGTTAAAAAAAAAACTAAACATGTTGACCTACATAATCCATAATATTTTTTAATCATACGTAATTCGTATATAATAATTCTATTTTCTCTCGACCCCACTGTAACCCCCACTCCTTTGATATTATTATTATGTGGATTATTATATATAATCATCGTGTATATGTGATACAAACAGATATGGAATAAATATTAGAGGTACCACGCAACCTTTTCCATATATTGCTAAAGCTACTACCATACTGCCGATAATATAATAATAATAATAATAATAATATATTATAATATATAAAGACATAACTGAGTATGAAAAGACGGCAGATAGTATTATGAGGAAGTTTTTCTTTAGTACATTATTATATATGCGATATAGACTACACAATATTATCATTCACAATCATCTCCTGAAATGCCACATCCATTTCCTACCATGTATGAAATTGCTGGAATATTGTGTATGTATATATGTCCTCGTCCTGTTTCATACAAGTACAGTATGTTAAAATTATTTGCTTAATATAGCCTCCAATCAATTTAAAAATAGTTTCATTTATCCTCTGTTTATCCATCCTTCAAAATCCATTCGGGTATACAGAATGTACCAATTTAAAATAGGAATGTCGATAATTTCAAAAATGTTACATAGAAATTAGGAATTTTAGAAAAGAAATCGATGAATTTTAATGACGAACGTCAACAATTTTGAAAACTTTACATAGAAGTTAGGGATTTTAGAAAAGAAATCGGTTCATACAAACTATATATGCTTGCACAATTAGTGTTTCGTGATAAAATATAGATATATATAAAAGTTTTTAACAAAAAATAGAAGAAAGTAACTGAAAAGCAAAAAATTATAACTTTGTAAAAAAAAATTTAAACCTTCGAAAAAAGAAAGGAAAAAATAAAAACGTAAGTTTTTAGTCTAACTAAGTCCTACACTAATGTAAATACCTAAATAATTTTGAGTCGGTGCCAAAAAATCTCCATCGAAATGGGCGAAGGGTGAATCTGATTTTCGGTTAAAAGTAAATATTACAAAATATTAAATTTTGTTTGTTTGGCGGCGACTCAAAATTATTTAGGTATTTACATTAGTGTAGGACTTAGTTACTTTTATTAGACTAAAAAGTTACTTTTTTATTTTTTCCATTCTTTTTTCGAAGGTTTAATTTTTTGTTACAAAGTTATTATTTCTTGCTTTTCAATTACTTTCTTCTTTCGTCTGTTCTATTTTTTGTTAAAAAGTTTTATTTTTTTGTGGCTTATAATGTCATTAGAATTACATATGTGTGTCAAGTTTCAACAGAATCGGTTCACAGATGAAAATTCAGTCAATCATTCCCTATTTTTCAACCTTTAGGGTCGAAATTTTTTTTTTCAAATTTATATGGCACCAATTACGAAGTTTACCCTATCCAATAACAAAAGAATTATCGAAATCGGACTACTTTGTAAAAAATAACCCGTGGTCATACATAAAAAAAATTATAGGGATTGACTTGACAACCTCCTTTATTTTTTTCGTCGGTTAAAAAACATTCAAACTGCGCAAAGATATTGAGTGCTTTCAAATAGTGTTTACACACAGAACATATATTCTGATATTTATGATATTTTTCTTTTGTGGAAGCGCTGGGAAGTCTTATTTTTTATTTTTTTGTGGCTAAAATTTGAAATTGTTTTTTCAAATTTATATGGGACCAACTTTGAACCTATAACCTATCCAACAAAAAAAAGAATTATCCAAATCGGACTACTTTGTAAAAAGTTTGAGTTGAGTACCTCCTTCTTTCGTCGGTAAAAAAATTAATTTTGACATATAGCCCACGTTCCATTAATGTGTTTTGCAAATATATGTAAATACTAATAACCATACTAAAAACTAATTTAATTGTTGTTTATAACAATTGATCGCGCTAAAAGTTTTCTATGTTGGTAATTTTGGTTCAATCAACACCTATTTCTCAATGCTCACGATTTTTCTAGGCTATAAAGGTGGAGGACAGCAATTTTCAACATGAAAAATGCACAAATAAAATGCATCAAATGTATTGCTGAATTCGTATTCTTGATAAGCTTTCATTTGACACATTACTGCACTTGATAAAATTTTGATACTCTGACAGAAAAACAAGAAACTCTTAACACAGAAGCTAGTTTTTACATGTTAAACTCGTTAAACTCTAGATTCGACAGAGGTCTTTATGAAAATCGTAGTTTCTTATATTCGTATTTAATTGTATCGATTTGTTACTGATTTAAAGGTAATTTAAAATATGTAAGCGTACGAAAGAATGGAATGGTTATGTTATCAAATAAATTATGAAAGTTGCCTTACAATTAAAATATATTAAGGTGTGTTTCAGATTTTTACTTTTTCAGTTATATTTTATGACAAATATATAGCTCAAAAGTTTTCCATTCGATAAAATTTTATCATCGAATTAATAAAGGTTTTAGTTGTATATTACTAAAATTTCATCTTTATTCATACCGATAACTATTATCCAGTATCAGTTCTAACTTAATTTTTAATTTGCTTTAAATTTTCGCTGTTTCCCCTTTTACAACGTTATCACATCGATTCCAATCAACTCTTTCAATAGGGTATATGCATGATACCAAATATGCCATATTTATTTTCAGAATATGAAAATACTGTAATAATATTTAAAAACGAAATTAAAATCCGACAAATATCAAGGAAGCTATAAGCTTTTAAAGATGATTATCTGTCTCTTTCTTACAAAACGGAGTTTTACATGTATTTTAAATGGTGATAGTATATTTTGACGTCACAATGCATGTCAAGAGGGCTATCACCCTCTTTGTCTAATCGGGAATTTGAATCATTCATATCTTGCTTATTTTTAAAGTTATTTAAAAAGTAATTTTACCTTCATATTTGTCAAGTAAATATGTTTCAATTGAAGTGAAAACAAATTTTCATGCATAACCCCTATTATCTCCACTGAAAACAATCATTTAAATGCGTTATTATTTCTAATTGGTTTACAAAACATGATGGTGAATAACTTCTAATTTTTCTTTGAGTAATTCTAAATATATAATTATAATAGATATTTGTTATTCATAGAGATGTATGAACAAAAAGTATCATTTTTAATCTCAATTTTCTCACATTTGCTGTGGTCAATCGTCGCAAACTTTTTATATAGCATACATATATTTATGCATTTAATTATTTATGGTCCAAATTTTAAATACGTCTGAATTGTTTCAATCTCGAGGTTACTACCTTAGATAAGTGAAAAATAGACATCGCTCGAGATTCGCACATCAGACTCCGGCTAACATGTTTTCAATTTATATTATATCGACTAGTTGCAATCAATTAACAAGAGTAATTTCAACATATTTTTAAAATTTATTATATTTTAAATCTAGTATATTGAATTTAGTTAACTTTCTATTCATTTTTATTTTTGTCTATTGATCTCGACTTTCTATCTATTTCTAATTGTCAAAGAGTAAATTACGACTAGCTAATTTATACTGATGATGACCACATTGTAGTCGAAATACGTATTTAGAATACAAAAAGTGATCTAGATAAAGAAGGCGAATTTGAAATTTTAGTACACTCAAGTCTTTTTCTAAATCTAATCTTCGTTTTTAGTGTATTAGAACTAGATACTAACGCGTAAATTATTAAAATCACATTAGCACCATATTAAAGCCAAATAGTTTAGAACACAAATCATCTGTAAAAATTTAATAAAGGATAATAATTTAGCAGTTGATTGTACATCAGGCATCGCATATT